>CAJQZP010000978.1:82500-682500 GCA_907164705.1 Parnassius apollo | reverse complement strand
GTTGTAGGTGTACGAATGGGTCGGCTCGACCGGGGTAGGACCACGCTCTCACAGAATAAAATAGCAGCGTAATGATGTTGTGCTTCGTATGGCGAGTGTAGAGAACCGGAGATTCTTTTTACTGGAATTGAGGCATTCCATCTTAGTCATCAGGGGTGACAACGCATTTGCATTTTGATCCTTAGTTAAATATATAGATGTAGATGTCTATGGGCCACAGCATCCACTTACCATCAGGTGGACTGTGTGCTCATTTGTTACCTAATACTAAGAAAAAAATGCAAATGCGTTGTCACCCCTGAGTACTGAGATAGAAATTGTTTCCAGTAAAAAGGGTCTCCACGCGCACCATACGAATCACTGCAGCATTATTCTTCTGTTTTCTGCGAGAACTTGGTCTCGATCCCTACGACCTATTCTTGCTGCAGTGATAATATAACTGCAGCATATCTCTACCACATTTTGCAAGAGGAGACTATGGGAAACACCAGTATGATAAAATACCGCCATAAAAACCACTTTTTTTGTTCGGACATGTGGCGTTATAATCATATCGTTTTCTTCAGTTGTAAGACATTCACACCGGCGACAGAATACAGCGTCAAATGTGCAAAACGCCTAAAAACGTGGCAATTATTGCAAATTATTCCTTATAATGTAAGAGGTCTTGACTTTAACACTTTCGCTGTACCATGTTCTACATATAGGTCACTGCTAATGTCTTACTATTGTGTCTGAAAATTGGACACTGAAAGTGTTATATGAATTTTATATTCATAGTAGACTTAGCAATTTTACTCATAGATATAAATAGAGCCTTACCGCCTCGTATTTAAGCATTTGACGTTACTATCCCAGTTTTAAGTCCGTTGTGCGTCGTTTGGGTATTTAATAGCACACTTTTGTTTTACTTGGCCCATTAGCTCAGGCGGAATTTGTTTATTTAGTTAATTAATGACCTAAATAAATATCGTAGTGTTGGCAACTTTGAAAAACTTTTTCCATCTTGCCCGGGCGAGCGTCATTTCACCGGTGACACGCACCGTTTACTTAAACTTCGTTTAACTATTGTTCCCTTTTAGTAGAGCCGCATCGTGTGGCGGGTCGTACTATTTGAAAAATTCGAAAAAGACGATGACAGCAACGGTCATCTTACGTTCATAATTAGACAGATAAAGCTTGTAGAGGCTCGTCTGCTCGGGTTTGCTTTGTTCTAATAAGTTCCGCAATTTTAAATATATCAAAGAGCATTCATCACTTATCGATGGGGCTTTATACCAGGCTACATATATGAAGTAAAGTAAAGTAAAGTTACAGCCTATATACGTCCTGCTGCTGGGCTCAGGCCTCCCCTCATTTCTAAGAGGGTTTAGGGCAAGGAAGTGTCCGCCGTGCTGCCCAAATGCGTGTTGACGAACTTCACATGTCTTCGAAATATTTTTATTTTTTTCTTATTCCTCAGACATGCAGGTTTCCTCACGATGTTTTCCTTCACCGCCGAGTACGTGGTAAATGAATCAGCACTTAAAATTGCAATTAACAATTTCATTGGTGCCGGCGGGGATCGAACCCGGGTTACTCGCGTTCTGTTCTATTTACAGCGAGCGTTAACCACTGAGCTACAACGGCTCACATATATGAGATACTATTAAAATATTTTCACAGACCTAATTTCACCATTTCGTCTCATGACAGAAGAAACTCATTTCGTATCGGTAGTATGTTTTGAATAATATGGCACTGGCCGAACTAAAATTTCATTTATTACGTCGATGTAATAAATATATTTAATTTCATCCGTAGCCCTGATGGTGTCAGCCGCTCTGGTCACAACGATCGTACCCAAATTAATTATTACATAACGTTCAATGATGTTATGCAAGATGTTAAAGTTGTAACCGGTGTGGGAGCGTAAATAACATCTTAAAGGCATTTGAGGCATATGTTGAAAAATATTATCGTGTTGTTTATCTAATATATGGGAGCACCTATTATTACCACCTCACATCTGCCGTGAATAACCTGTGTGTGTATTACATTGTTCCAAGTTAAAGGGTATAGAGACCCAGTATAATCACAGGCTATGTGGGATTCCTACTTAGTCCTTAGAAGTAATAACGCATTAGTAACCCTTTTTATTTGATGTTGGTTAAAGATGTCCATTAGCTGCAGTAGCCACTGTGAGCTCGTTTTTTACTTCAATTTAATAAAAACCATGAAGAGAAGAGAATTTATACCAATTTATATCGTCATATTTCTTTATAAATAATTAAACTAAAATTTAGATAAATGGTATCACTGGCTCGGCTCAGGTGTTCCGTTAATACTGTTTGAGTGACTAGTCCTTTCTCCGGCGAGAATGACCGCAAGGCGCTTCGTAATACATACAACGATGTAAAATATTAAGTGTATTTAAATGACGTCGATGGGTGGAATGACGAAATTAAGCAATGAGACGCCGGCAAGACAATATTTCGATATGTAATGGCAGCGTAAGAAAACGCTACCTCATATAACCCACAAGGTGTTGTAGGAAGCGACAGATGGAAACTGATATAAGATATCGACAGCAGCAACATCCCCACCTATCCCCACCGTGTAGCAACTATGGCAAATATCCCTCTGTGGGGCCATTTATGGGGGAGACCTAAGCTCAGCTGTGGACTCTTGATAAGCTATATGACTGAATTAACGAATGACGATGTACCAAATTAACTACACAATAATCCATATCACCACGTAAACATTTTCTTTTATTCGGCCCTGCCATTAGGGCAATGAGAAAATGCCAAAGGGCAACAATGGCTGTAAATGTGAAAATTAAAAAACTTATTGAAACGCACTCCGATATACTAAAATTTCTAGTGAAAGATCTGCAAATAAGTGTACTTCATGTTCGTGATTAGAGAGGTAACGGTTTACATATCGAAAATTTTTTGAATGTACTAAATTTATATTATTATCTTCTCACTCAATATTCGGGTCGGTACATCACCATACCATCAGGTGGAATAGAAGAAAAGGTAGCTGGCTTGACATATTATACATATTATAGGTAAATTAGTGTTATTTTTTTAGATTTTTTTGTATATTGCTTGCAACTTTTTTATCTGTGAAACGAATATGTTATCAACATATCTTTCGTTATTGTCTTAAAATATTGTTATGTATACATTACGGCTATATTAATTGACTTTTATCGTTTTACCCCCAAAATTTGTATGGTATTTTCAATTCTGATGGGTCTGGATGTCTCTCACGTTCGCGGCAGAACGCTATGTTATATTGTAAATCTTCTTGTAAATTTAATCAAGGTGGCAATGTTCGAGCCAAATATTATATCATGAAAAGCTCGATAGTATGTATGTTTGATTAAGACTTTTATGATGTAACAAGTATCAGCCGACACACATTTGTAATGTGAGTACTATATGTTACAAAGTACATAATTAAGTAATACTATACTCGTAATATCCTCATTGCGTCTGGCCTCCTGCCACCGTCCTACACTAAGCCATTTGGTTCTAAAATGACTGGAACGTTGCTGCTGGTTTAGTCATTAGTGACGTCATGGCGAGGGATAATTTATTAACTAAATGTTATTTTTTACCTGAGATAATTTTTTTTATTTATTTATTTATTCTTTATTACATTACTTAAAACAAAAGAATACAGAGGGCAGACTCAATACTACGAGGCATTCTCTAACAATCAACCCATGGAGTGCTGAGAATTTGACGTAGGTCTAGCAATAGGCATAAAAAATAGAAAAGAAAATATAAACAAAAACTACCTACAAAATAATAACTCACAAAACAAAATGATAATTAACTACATCACATATGCATTTTACTAAGTATACATATAAATCAAAAATATTTTTCCAGATAAACCGTGACATATTTATGTATTTATCGATATCGATAAGATAACAAGACATAACTATCGTCATTTGAAGCACTCCAGCGTGCCTAGCGTTCGTGAAATGTTCTCATTCACAAAAACATACATGTAGCAAATTTTTTGTGCATCTCGCAAGCGAATACAAACACTCACATATATTTGGCATTAAAAATATTCGGTTAAAAGGCAGCCCGGCCGGCCAACTCATTGAGTATGTTAATTTGAAATTTTTATGTTAAAATTTAAAGAACATGTGTTAAAAATATTGGATGAGAGCGCTGAAAGATATGAAGTATTGGCACATTTTAAAAAAGAAATATAAAATATATTATAAATCGCATTTTTAAATAAAAAAAAAAAAATTCCAAAAAAATCCCCCCTCTATAATAAAAATAAAATTCCTTTTTACTTTTTTGTTTCGATCATCATCCGATGCTAAATCTGCTCTATTATATAAGTGGTAGAGCTACGCTGCAGCTATATTTCAGTTGTAGCACGAATGGGTCGACTTGACCGGGTCAGGACCATGCTCTCACAGAATACCAGCGTAAAATAGCAGCGTAATGCTGCTGTGTTTCGTGTAGTGAGTGTAGAGATCCGGAGACCCTTTTTACTGGAATCGAGGCATTCCATCTTAGTCCTCAGGGTTGACAGGCGTGTGACGTGTTACAAACAGGTTTTGATTCTTAATTGAAGAAAAAAGTGTTTTTATAAATATATAAAAATAAAAAAAAAAAAAAAAAATTAAAAATAGGTGTAATATGGGAAGAACATTATAAAGTTGGGGGGGTACTCTGTTTTATATTTTTTTTTTTTTTGGGGTTTCCATGCGGGGGATGTCTATGGGCCACAGCAAGGGGGGTTAAGTTTTTTTGGTGAGGGGTTTTTTTTTTTTTGACCCACTTACCATCAGGTGGACTGTGTGCTCGTTTGTCCCCCTATCCTATAAAAATATTTTAGCGATTCGCCCTGGATTCGCATCTCGACAACAGTGATACCTACCAGGTCCAATTATTGTAAATCTAAACTATCCAAGAACTCACTCAAACACACATAAAAATTCATTAAAAATCGATAGAGCCATTTTCTAGTTTTTTGGAATATATCTTGGCAGTAGATTTTTATACAGATAGATTATAAAAAACTTATTGAAAGTCATTTAAATTTGCCACTGACTAAAACTTCATTTCTGGAAACAACCAGCAAGAAATCCAGCGAAACTTTTTCTAAACATTTATTTACATTTTAATATTTTGTACAATAAATGTATAATTAGATATTACAGAAGTAGGTAATGGCCTTTAACCCAGGCTAATTGTTTCATAACCCTCCCAATGAGAGGAATCTTGTGCACAGAATTCAACTAGTATCTAAGCTATAACTTCACCTTATAAAAACCAGCAATTGGAAGCAGCATAAAAGATTAGAAAGTTATTATGATCGCCAAATTTGGTAACAAGGACAAATACTCTCATCAATGCCAAGGTCACATGTCCAGCAGGAAATTACTTGCAGGCTGATTATCTTTTGTAGGAGAGGGGGCACAGGAGCATACGGCTCACCTGATGGTAAGTGATTACCGCCACCCATGAGCAACTGCAACACCAGGGGAATTACCGGCCTTTTAAAAAAGTAGTAGGCTCTTTTCTTGAAAGTTCCTAAGTCATATCGGTTCGGGAAAATCTCTGGTAGTAGTCGATTCCACAAGGAAGTTGTGCGAGGAAGAAAGATTCTTTTAAATAGCACAGTGGTTGACCGCCAGTCATCCAGATGGTATGGATGCTTTTGCGAGCTTTGTCGCGATGTGCGATGGTGAAATATTGCGGCTGGAATTAGTCCGAACAATTCCTTTGAGCACTTACGATTTCAACAGCTCTGCGCTGGATGCAGTCAAATGGAAGGAGCTGGCACTGGAGCCCAAGACAAGAGATGGCAACAGTATTTCATGTGCGGCTGAGGAGGTACGATGGAGAGGTCCTTTTGAGCTGTAAACACGCAAACTTGTGTCTTTTGGGGATTAAACCGCACTAGATTTAGTTGCCCCAGTCCGAGACTTTGTTCAACAAAGTCTTGTTTTGAGACACAAACTTGTCCCGGTACTCGGCGACGTTTTTCCGAGAAATATAGGCACGGTGGCTGTATAAGGCAACACTAGTGCTGTCGTCCGCATAGCAATGAATATTACCAGTTTGCAACATATCATTGATATGCAGAAGAAACAGCGTTGGTGATAGCACGCAGCCTTGTGGACCACCAGCGTTAATAGGTTTGTAATCAGAGAATGCATCGTCTACTACCTTGATGCTCCGATCTGCAAAAAAACTGGTGATCCAATCGCACAAGTTCTCAGGAGCCCATAGGAAGGAAGCTTCGTAAGAAGCACTTTGTGCCAAACCTGACCGTAGGCCTTCGCTATGTCCAAACTAAAGGTCAACACTTCCTCCCTTGGACTCTACTGCCTCCGTCCATCTGTGAGTTAGATAAGCCATAAGATCACTAGCTGAGCGACCACGACGAAAACCGTATTGGAGGTCACATATCAGCTGATGATCAAGGTATCTCATGAGCTGGCAGTTTATAATGGATTTCATTATTTTGGAGAGCAAGGAGACGATAGCGATAGGCCTGTAGCTTGACAGATCTGAGCGGTCGCCTTTTTGAGGGATCGGGTGCACTAAAGCTGTCTTCCATGATTTCGGGACTACGCCTAGAGAGTAGAACTACCGCAAAAGACACGTTAAAACCGGTGCCAACTCCGGAGCACACGTCTTCAGCACAATAGGAGGGACGCCATCAGGACCACTCAACTTGTTGACGTCCAGCGAGAGAAGTGCTCTGCGCACCGAGCGCTGTGTAAAAGCACATCCTGCGTGGAGCACCCACACCGAGGGGACGGTCGGCGGTGTGTTCCCCCGTCATTAAGAGTCGAGTTGGACGCAAAGAGAGAGCCCAGCAGATCGGCTTTTTCCTTTGTGGCATGGGCCATTAAGTTGTTCTCACTGTGCAGAGATGTAAGAAATGGCTGACAGAAAGTAAGTCGAAGTAAGTAAGAAGTAAGAAGGCCCGAAGGAAGTCGAAGTAGTTTCTCGCCAATTATGCCGATATACTCTGACTTTGGCTTGACAATGGCACTTTTGAAGGACCTGGAGGCGGAATTATACTTCTTTTTAAGAGCGTTGGTATTTGCATCCCGAGACGTCGATGCGTGAGCCCAGGCCTGGTAGTTACAATATTTACAATTAATATTCAAGTACCCGGATGACCGAGCACTGCACGGTTTTTTTTAATTACATTTAGATACAAATTACATGAATAATATTTTTTGATCTTATTGACATAATAGAAAAAGCTGAACTGGTTATTTGAATAAAAAATCATGAGTGCAATTAGTTTAGTAAAAATTTTTGTATTTTTAAAAAATACTAAAAAAAAGGCTTTAGATAATAGATTTTCACACAAAAGAAGGGAACTTGAAAAAAAGGAAAAAAGTCGGACAGAAGCGGGACGCGAACCAAGGCTTTACGATTTCGCGACCGCTCGACATCCACTTGAGCTGAGCTATTACGATCGTTGGCACAATGTCAAAATTTACCTTCTTATATTGTAGCAGTTTTTCATTACCTGAAAACACGGAGAAAAAACATTTTCTAAAAATAAATCCTAGATATATCGATTTATTGCCCCCGAAACTCCCTGGACACAAAATTTTATGAAAATCGTTGGAGCCGTTTCCGAGATTCCGATTATACATATACATATATACAAGAATTGCTTGTTTAAAGGTATAGGATACACACAATGTAAAAAAACCTGTAATAAAATAAATGTCAAATGATCAATGTCACACGTTTACAAATGTCAAAATATAAATGTTCATATGTAAAAACAGTAAAAATAACCAACTCATAATTATTCTATAACTATCGAAGTCTTATTTTATTTACTCACACCAAAAAAATCGTGCAATTAAATTGCATCGACAGATATTAAAATATGTAATTTATTTTGATTTTTATGATCAACAACAATTAACAGTATAAAAAAACAAGTAAGAGTCATTCATGAAGTTCGTTTTTTTAACTTTATCATTGGTCAATTTTTGAACTCGTTGGGTAAAGACTTAAAGATTTTAATCGCTATTATATTTTGAAAAAACATCAATTAACATTTTGTAAGGTATATTATGTTATTAAACGGTTAAACGGGAACCAAGCCATTCAACGAGGTGGGTGTTAAAATCACCAAGAATCACGATCTCTGCGGATGGGACTATTGTAGCATGGAATCTGCAGCAATTTGGACGTGGTCAATGAGTCGGTCTGTGTCGGCATTACCGCTATGGGACCTCTAGAAGCACCCGTAGACGCTGAGATTATCGTCGCTGTCTACGCGCAGCCATAAGATGGACAGGTCCGTACCTTCAAGGCCGCTGAGGCATCGAAAACAGGTGTCCTCTCTGACGTATACGCAAGGTCCAGTCCGGGGCACAAAGGAGTGTTCTAATTTGTATCCCGAGTGGGAGAGATACGAAGTGTCAGCCGGAGAGAACACCTGTGCCTCGGTTAGAAAGAGTAAGGCCGGCTTCACCGTTTCCAGATAGTAGTGGACGGCGTTAAGGTTTAGATTAATTCCCCTTATGTTGCAGAAATTCATGGATAGCGTGGCAGAGAGCGCCTTTGTCTTATTGCTACATTTGCACCGAGCACCCACGCTCAGGAAAAGTAGGGTAGCTTGTGCGTGAATGCTCAGCGAGGGATTCTCCATCACTGGGGACGCTGGTACCTTCCTGGGGTAGTGTTTCATTTAGCTTCGCTACCTGTAATGGAGAGGAAGGGGGGATTGGGTCTCCGGCCACCTGCACACACCAGACGTAATGCAAAAGCAGAGCTACTTCACGCTGGTCTTCTGTAAGGCCAGCCACCCTGGTTTAAGCCGGCCCTTACGTGCAACAGCAAAGGCTGCCACGTGGCTCCAGCACTGTTACATACTGATATGAAACATGAGCTTATTCTAGTGTCACAAGAGTTCTGAAGCAAGACCATCATCATCATCATTAAAGTAGTATCAAAACTTTACTGATGAACATGGCTGGCCTCTCCCACAGATTGCATCTTAAAGGGAATACTTGGGGATATTTATTTATTAGACAACAAATCCTCGCAAAAGAACACCGATTCCTACTAAATTAAAAAAACATCCTAATCTCAATAAAGAAGATGGATGGGTGCTGTCATCTGTCTGGGATCCTGTAATTAACAAAATTAAATCCAAACCCAAGCACATCATTGCAAGACTTCAAGATACTGTTGGCTCGTTCTGCGTAGATCGGACCAATATTAAAATTCAAAACCCGAAGGGCTAACTACGACATCTGGACGTCAAGCACCTCAGTCCTCCGTCACCATGGGTGCAACAAAGCGCCCGAAACGTCGGGAATTAAAAATATGTAAAATCAGTAAAAATAGTTTCATTCAATGTGTAATATTCGCATATATCTAAACTAGCAAGCAGACTAAGCTTTGCAGCTTATGCTGTAAAAAAGATTAGAGATCCCACTAGTGTCGAGACAGCTAGATTAGTTTATTTCAGTTATTTCCTATATTTGCATAATGTCATATGGAATTTTGCTATAGAGGAATGCGACTGATTTAGAAACTATTTTTGCTTTGCAGAAGAGGGCCATTAGAGCTATTTACAACCTTAAACCAGATTCTCTTAGAGAAAAATTTAAAGAAATAAATATATTAACTTTGACCTCTCAGTATATCTATGAAAATGTGATGTATGTTCACAAAAATAAAGGTAGTTTTAGTAAAAAAAGTGATATACACACTGTAAACACTAGGAACAAACACAAGCCGGTGCTACCAGTTTCTCGACTCCACAGAGACAGTAATTCATTCTTGGGGCAATGTATACGCTATTACAACAAAGTCCCAGAAAATATACAAGGTCTCTCTATTACCAATTTTAAATATTTAATTAAACAAAAACTGTATAAAAAGGTTTTTGTAAAAACATGTATTTATTTATATCATAATATAAATAAATACATGGTTGATAATAACCCCTGGGAATGAGGTGGTCGCTTCCAAGCTGTTTCTAAAATAAATTTTGTAAATATTCTGTGACCCTTAAAATTATAAATTTTTTTAAAAAAAGTCCCGCTGGGTTTCTTGCTGGTTCTTCCCAGGACAGAGGTTTTTTTTCGAACCAGTGGTAACGTAAAATGTTGACTTTCAAAAAGAATTACTTGTAATCTATATTGAATAAAAAATTATTCCATTCTATTCTTAAATAAAAGAAATCACTATATAAACATGTTTTCTCATAAACATGGTTTACCACGCCTCCACAGTTATTAAAACTCACTTGTACAATTATAAAAGTTAGTTCCAGGCGAAAACTTTAATTACACATTTCATAACATGTCTGCGGCGAAGGAAAACGTTGTGTGGTTACCTGCATGAACGGGAATTATTTTACTCAAAGGCATTTGAGGCAATTCGGATTGAAGCAACATAGCTAGCATACCCTCACTTCAACAGAGCGCAACGCCTTGTTCTAAAACAAACAGACGTATATACGTGGTGGAGCCACTCTACCAGCTATGCAGGGTTACTGGGAACTAGAAAACTTCGTGGCAGGGCGTGATAGGAGAGTCAAAATGCTACAAATTTGACCCGCATGGCCGAAAATGAACAGGTCTTGAGATATACGGATTTTTTAATAATCACCCAGAATTTTGTAATAATATCTAAATAATAATAAAACCTTTCTTTTTGTATACTTTCTTTTAAGTTTATTTATTTTCTCGAAGCTTAAATCTTCAAGAATTTTTAATGATTAGGAGGATAGGACCAATTCCGTGGCCTGCACTAAGTCCTGATCTGACGCCACTAGACATGTACGTTTGGGGTCACATCTAGGACTTAGTCTGCGTGACACGAGTGAATTCTCTTGAATAACTTCTAATAATCTTAATTGCGGCAGATTAGATTAGGGCCACAATATCTTCAAAAGTAATGAAAATCGAAGTTAGGAAAAGAATCAGGACGTGTATCCGCAATCAAGGGGCTCATATTGTGCTCAATACTACGAGACTCAATATGATGTTTAATCTTTAAAAAGAATAGTAAAAGAAAATCGTTTAAAATTAAAAATACCAACATTAGTACATATGTCTGTATATGGATGTAAAGGATGCGAAAGAGGTATGTCAGGATCGTGTCAAATGGAAGTCCGTGGTCTCTGCCTACCCCTCTGGGTGACAGGTGTGAGTGTTTATTATGCCATTATTTTTTATTGTAAATACTTTTTGTACTTTTTATGATTGTATTCGCCTGGTTGAAAATAAATAAACTTAAAAGAAAGCATACAAAAAATATTTTATTTTTATTTAAAATTTAATACGAAATTCTGAATCATTGTTGAAAAATCTAAAATACCGTGTATATATATATATAGGGATATAATTGATTTTATATTTATTAATTTATTTTTGTGAATAAATTATGCACACACACATATTATATAACATATATATAATATGGCGGATGAGCCTAAGTAATTTTCTCGAACTTTTGTTTTATGTTATTACTAAAGAGCGCATTCCGGAGTACTACAGCTGTAACAGCGAAAGAGTTTGAGAGAAAACCAGTAGGGTGAGAGTAAATTTGCAGTACGAGATTGTAATGCGACCGAAGATGGTAATTATGTGAAAAACCAAGGTATTGAAACTTTTATTTCAAATACCCTGTGGCTGGTAGGATAGTGAAAACGTGTTAAGAATTCTAAAATTCCTGCGTTGTGGGATATTCAACCATTTAAGTTGAGAGCGATAGAAAGAGACGTAGTCATACTTTCCAGACCGAAAACGAAAGTTGTTGAGAAGTCGATCCATTATAATGACGAAGTAATTGTCATAATTTTGGCATTTAAAATTAGCGTAATGAAACATAGGAAGAATAAAAGAATGAATTAGAAGTTTAATCGTACAAGGCGGTAATATATTTTAAAATCTGTACAATCGTCTCAAAGTAGCACAAACTTTACGGCCAACTTCATCAACGTGACTGCGTCAAGAGTACAATCCAAGGTTAATCCTAAGTCCTTAGCACGAGTGCTGTACGGAATTACCTCGCCATTATAAATCAGTCTAATGATGTGTGACAAAGTTTAGCTAATTGACGTGCGCTGCCTAAGACTATAGCTTGGCATTTGCTAGGATCAACAGTGACCCCGTTCCTTCTTGACCAATTATGAATCTAACTGAAGTCGGAGTTAATCACGCTTACAGCATTATTCATGTCAGTAACATTGGCATGAGCATACAGTTGCAAGTCGTCGGCATACATATGGTAGGGGGCACGAAAGTTGCTAATAATCATATTAATAAATATGGAGAATAGTATAGAGATAGTATAGAGATAGAATAGAGAGAGAATTCCGCCTTGTGGAACACCCGTGGCTAACTCAGACCAATCGGAAACCATATCGTCGATACTATATTAGATTTATAAGATAGGAGGATACCCAATTCCTTGCTAATAAAGAAAAAACTATGTAGAAAAAGATGGCGACGAGAATATCATGGTCAACGCTATTAAAGGCGTTAGTAAAATCTATTAAGACTAACACCGTCAACTTTCCAAACTTTATGTTATCACGCACATACTACGTTATTTAAAAGCGCCGTTATGGTGTATACGAGTATAGTATGTGTGATGTAATAAGTTGCTTTTATTTCAGTAAGTTTGTATCTGTTTTAATCTGTAATAATGTTAGATGGGAGACAAGCAGATGAAGAAAGGTGGACATTGAGATCATTAATTTAAGGGGAAAATATCTGAGATTGCTTTTAGTTTTACTGAAGCCAAGAGTGTAATCCTTCCATGTCTCTGATTGCGATGAATTATTTAGAAATTCATGAAATTAATTTAAAAATTCATGAATTGAAACTAACCTAATTCCATGAATTCATAAATTCATGGAATTAGGTTAGGTCTGCGTTTAGCAGACCTAACCACCAACGTTGATTGCAACGATTCTTAGCTTTTTTGAAAACTTCCCATTTCTATACAGTACGGCAAGATTTATATTTTACAAAAGTTCTTTGCGCCTGTTCATTGCCAGGCGTACGTCGCTAGTGATCCATGGAACTGATGGGCGTTTAATTTTAACCTCACGTTCTGGCGCATGTGTATGGTAAATAATTTAAAATTGAACTCCATAACCATTTCATTACCCAAATCGGTATTTAACGCCGGAGACTAGTCAATGGCAGAGACATCATTAATTAAACTATCTCTCTATTATTATTTAATCGAGCATAGTTGCGTAAACTTTATTGTATGAGAGATATGTTGAGGTGGTCTCAATTTATATGAGAGAAATATTAAGTCATGTTTCAAAAAACCAGGAGCTGGGAACTGACCATGATTTGCAAAAATGATGTAATAATTCAATCGATCCATCAAAGAAAAATTATAGTGAGTAGCTTAAGGGGAAGAATGGAGAGGTTGACCGAGTTTATGATTGATCGTAACTTTTGAGAATTAGAGGAGTTTCGACAACGCCGCCACAGATCATAAATGTGTTTTTTTTAGATTTAAGATAATCGAAGAGTATTTGCTTTATTAATTATTCGTTTTTTTTTAAATTCAAGCTTTTTCGGATAAAGTGTAACCTAGAGATCCATCCCGGCAATGCTTTCTATATGCTCGTAAAGTTTTATCACAATCGGTTCACCCATTCTGAAGATTAGTCCGGACGAAGACATACAGATAAACTGATTTTTTAAGTAGCAACCCCCTAAGCCTAATAGAAGTTACTTTAATATTACAGATGGACATTTATATAATTATAGTTTTGTTATTTACTACGTTATGTATAACATTCTATTTGTGTCGTTGCTTTGATTAGTAAGCTGAGGTGGCAATGGGCTGGTCATATAACCCGAAAACCGACAACCGATGGGGAAAAAAGGTTCTCGAGTGGTAGCCTCGTACCGGTAGGCGTAGTGTATGGCGACCCCCCACTAGATGGAGTGACGACCCGGTAAGACATGCAGGAAGTCGATGGATGCAGGTGGTTCAGGACCGTGATTTGTGGCATTCCTTGGTAGAGGCCTATGTTCACCAGCGGACTTGTGAAGAGTTGTAATGATGACGAATGATGAAAATTCGAGAAAATAGGAGTGCATAATCGTACCGGACTATGTTACGGTCATCGATACCACAGCCCCGATAGCATCTGCGAAGCAGGAATAACCTACTTACTCCGCCCTATAGACTATCAGTACATACTTCTGCAATCCTGGTACCGTAAGTGCATGAAAATTATTGGAATTTATTTTACGACGACCATTCAGTACTTTTAAAATCTCCACCAACACCACCTTGCAATATTATTAGAATTGGTGACAATATACTAGTTCCGCCCTTCGGGCCAATCACTTCGTACTTCTGCTGCCCTAGTATCGTAAGCGACCAAAGCGATAAGAAATGTAATCGTACTCCCGAAAAATCAAGCTTTGAATCTATCTAACTTACGACAAATCAGTAGTAATACTGAATCTTCGCCATCAGCAAGCTTTACAAATACGCGTACTAAGAGGAAACGCCTGGAGGAGGCACCCATAGACTTCTGCGAGTTTAAAAATGAAATAAAAGACATGTTATCCTCATGGATGTCTCAACAAAATAGCGAAAGAATACAAATTACATCTTCTCTAAAAACAATTGAAGACTCGATGGCATTTATGACTGCACAATTTGAAGATATGGAGGAAAAAAAATGGAAGTTATGGAACGCGAAAGACGGAAGGATAAAGAATACAAACTCATATTAGAAAATAAAATCGAGGATCTGCAAAAGTCATATCGGAAATGCTCATTTGAATTAAAAAATGTACCGAAAATGGATAATGAATCAAAATCATCCCTATATATATGGTTACTCAATTATCTACATAGATCAAAGTTGAACTCAAAACCAACGATATAAAAGACATTTATAGATCATCTCACAAGGGCGACAAAAAGCCCATAGTAGTCGAATTGTCATCCTATATACAGAAGACGAATATATTGTACGCTTCAAAAATATATAATTTTCAAAATAAAAACAATAAACTCAATTCGCAGCATTTGGGTTTAAAAGGCAACAACACTCCAATTTTTGTGTCCGACCATTTGACACAAAAAAGGAAATAGACTGTACTACTTGGCTAGGTAATTAACCAGAACTCAGAATATAAGTTTTGCTGGACATCGCTCGGTAACGTTTTGGTGAGGAAGGATGAGAGTTCACCGATCATAAAAATAGAGAACGAATGTCAAATCAAAAACATGTATAGTAACAAATGACTATTTATTTATAGCTCAGACATGTTCTTGGTTTGATATTATTATTGTTTACCTCCTTTTCTACTTTTATTGTATATTTTGCATTGTTTACATTATAAATATTATATATAACTAATGTACATATCACGAACACTACTATTTACACAAGCTCGCACATCACACCACACATCACACTCATAAACATAAAAATTAATCACCGCGCTCTTTTACATACATATCTTATACCAAAAAATTTGCTGTTCTTTTATCGAAAATTAATAATAAAAGTTAATAATTTAAGTTCACTCCTGATCGAAGATGAACAAAATTTTTTCCAGTATTTTTCTCATTGCAGTAATTTTGGTGAATATCCTTTTTATGCAATCCTGAATGTTACTCGTAAAATTGTTTGTTACCAGACTAGTAGGAACGAAAGCCCTTTCTGAATAATAATGGATAGTTTGCTACAAACTAATACAGATATAGACAATACTGAAGTTGCCCAGGTCTTTATGTGCAGGCCTGAGGATTGCCACTCTCACATAACTACACTTAATCATTTAACCATTCTCACTCAAAACATAAGGAGTATTTATAAAAATTTTGACACTTTTCAAGTAACGTTGTACTCACTAAACATTCGTTGGGACATAATAGTCATGACAGAGTGTCATCTTTCAAAAAATAAGCCCATTCCAACACTTAATAATGACTATAATAAATATTTTACAAAAAACACTTTAAATCAGTGTGACGGCGTGGTATTTTACATACATAAGAAACTTAACTACAAAATATCAGAACCTTGCATTAGAAATGCCTCTTGTCTTGTGCTTACCCTAACTGATAGAGTTCTAATAGGTATATATCGTACACTTTCAATACGAAACACTGACGACTTCACCTCATCTCTTCAAACCTTACTCCGCCGTTATAAAAGTTATCAAAACATTATTTTAACCTGTGACATAAACATAGATATCAAATTCGGTTCTATAGACACTAACTGCCCTAATTATTTAACCTCACTTACCATGGATCCAACTCGTGACAAAATGTGCTATGATCATATGATGCTAAAAACAGTTCATCCAACGAAATCTCTCGTACTCACTAATGCCCCTACTGATCATTCCACTGTTCTCCTAAACCTTATGAATAAGCCTGTGCGCCGCAATGTTTCGAAAACTAAGGTTTCCGTAAATTATATAACAACTCTTGATGAAATAAAGTCCAAGCTTATAAAAATACTAGACATACATGACCCAACACTGGCTGCTGATGCTTTGGTTAGTATAATTTCAGTAGCAATGAAAAATAATCAAACGATAACCACAATTTCCGTTAGAAAACGCTGTATTCAGCCATGGATAACACCTGGAATATTACGATGTCTTCGAAATCGAGATAAATTACATTATAAAGTTAAAAAAATCTTGATAATCATATTTAAAAAAACGTATATACGCTACAGAAATTACTGTGATAAGCTTGTCTGGAAGCTTAAAAATAATTATGAAAAAAGGAAATTGGATAATGCAAAAAATAACCCGAAAATGCTGTGCAAAAATATTAAATCAATTTGCTATGTTAATAAAGGTAATACTGACTACACACATAAACTTAAAACTATTGCATCCTCCCCTGTAGAATCTGCAAATTTTATTAATGATCACTTTTCTAGTATAAGCAAAAACTTGGCTGAAAATTTAAAAAATTCTGCCCTATAGTAAATAATTACATGACTAAAATACCAACTCCAATGAATTCTTTTGTTCTTCTAGATACCGACCCGTTGGAAATAAATTCGGTCATACGCGATCTCTCTAATGAGTCTGCCCCAGGATGGGATAACATTCCAACATCATTTATTAAAATGACCAGACACACCCTTACACCTATAATTTGCCATATCTGCAATCTTTTCTTTAAAAGTGGCCGATTTCCCATAACATTTAAAAGGCATTAGTAACCCCTATACATAAAAGTGGAAGTAAAGATGATGTGGACAACTACAGACCAATTTCTGTGCTAACAGTTCTATAAAAATACTAGAGAAACTAATAAACAATAGATTGAAAAAAATATCTCATAGATAACGACCTGCTCTCTAAACACCAATTTGGTTTTTGAAATGGAATTTCTACTCAGAACGCTGTGTTAGTTTTAACTGAAGAAATAAGTAAGCAACTAGACTCTGGTAACAAATGTCTTGGAGTCTTTTTGGATTTGGCCAAGGCGTTCGACACCGTTTCTATTCCTATCCTGTTAGACAAACTATATAAATATGGTATAAGAGGTCTGCCTCACGCCCTTCTAACAGACTACCTTACCGACTGTCAGCAACAGATCAAGCTTGGTGAATATCTTAGCCGTCCATCAAATATCTCTTATGGTGTCCCTCAAGGCAGCGTCCTCGAACCTACTCTATTTTTAATCTATGTTAACGATCTATGCAATTTAATCCTACAAAATTGTTAAATATACACCTACGCAGATGACACTGCTCTCATTTTTAACGCAAAATCATGGGAAAATCTAAGGATTATTGCTGACTCTGGAATATACCATATATCTAACTGGCTAAGATCGAACCTTCTGACCCTTAACATTAACAAAACTAAATTGATACCTTTTACTATACGGAAAAATACACAACTATATTCTAAATTTAACCTAACAGTTCATACCTGCCATAAGCCATATTTAGATAGCTATAATAATTGCTCATGTGATAAAATCACTAGGACTAGTACCATCAAATATCTCGGTGTAACTATTGATCAGCACCTTACCTGGAGTCAACACATTGAAAACATTGCTGACCGGATAAGGAAACTAACATAGGTATTTAAAAAACTCAGGTGTGTTGCAAATGAAACAACTCTTATCACCACCTACAAAGCTCTAGCGCAATCGGTAATGAGTTATTGCATACCTGTTTGGGGTGGTGCAGCAAAAACACATTTAATAGGACTAGAAAGAGCTCAAAGAGCTCTAATTAAGGGGATGTTCTTGAAACCATTTCGATTTTCAACTTTTGAACTACATAAGTCTTACAAATTGCTTACTACTCGCCAGATGTATATATTGAATTGCATTTTAAAAAAGCATCGACATTTACCTTTTATACCTCATCAGACACCAAAACGTAGGAGTACCAAAATTTGCAATATACTACAAAATAAAACAAAGTTTAAGCAAAAGCAATACGTATTCCAATCTACAACAAATTCGACAGCAGATTGAAAATCTACCCCTTGACGTGGACTAAAGTTAAACGTGTAGTGACACAATTTTTATTAACACTAAACTACTAGGAAACTGAACAATTTATTACATAACTTTTATACTTCTAACAGCCACACCAATTGTTAAAGCACTACCACACAACCACAAAAAAATCACACACACACACACACACATGCGCGCACGCACACACACACACACACACACACACACACACACACACACACACACACACACACACACACACACACACACACACACATGCGCGCATACACACACACACACACACACACAAACGCGTGCATGCTTTGCATGCATGCTTATCATGTAATTATTATTATATTCCAAATTTCATTTACTTCCTAATGCTAGATCTTGCCTTGCTTTTTGTTATTTATTGATTAACATTGTATTATCTTGGTGGATGAGCGGGGTACCCAGTAATACAGGTTCCCAACCTAGTATAGGGGCCCTTGCGACTGGCTTAAAATGTATCATTGTAAATCAATAAATGATTTTTCTTTTTTTCATTTTTTTAAATATAGATTTGGTATTTATTGCGTTATGACATTCACAGTGTAGTGTGTAGGGGCTTTATTATTTTGCTTTATTATTTTATAAATCAATTTATACTGCTGTTCGGTCACGGTTCCAGAAACAGTGTTATCCGAAGGACTCTTGTCTCTATAAATGTTCTCTTGGTTTTAGGAACTTGTGAAATATTTACAGGCAACGGCAGTACATCCGACAGTACGACTTTGGTCTCTTGGTAGATAACTAAAACTCTAGTGTGGGATGCTACGAACGTCGACACTTCTGGAAACCGTCATCTCAGGGTCGTCTATAGCCGTGGCGGAATTACAGGCGGTTGAACTGATTAAGTGACGCAAGAATGAGCCTCCGAGAGATTACTACAAATTTCGTCCGTGTACCACGTGCGTTGCAAAACACACACTTTCCGCCTGTGGCATCGCTTCCGAGCGGTCGCATCCAGGTAGTCCGCGCTTTCGTTCCTGTACGGTAGTGCTCTCCCGCTCTCGCGCCTCCGCTGTCCCGCTCGCGCTGTGCAGCGCCGACGCAGTGCTCAGTCCGCCGGCGGCATCGTTCTCGGACGGTCGCCTCCTGGTGGTCCGCGCTCCCGTACAGTACGGTAGTGCTGTCTCGCTCTCACGCGCCTCCGCTGTCCTGCTCACGCGGAACAGCGTCGAGGCTGCCGGTGAGTCACTTCTCGCTACAGCTCTTACCCCCCTGTCTTCGGGCAGGGAGGTCTGACTGACCTCCGCTTCATTTTCATTTTTCATTAATTTTCATTCTTTTTCATTTCATTATCATTTTCTTTACAATTTTTCATTATCATTTTTCATTTTTTTTTGGTACTGTCATTTTTCTTGTGTTCTTGCATTACTATTACGTGCATAGTGTGTTGTAGTACGTCTCGCGTTGTAGTCCCTGTTCTACCGAGAGCAGGGACCCGTCCTCACCCTTACTTTACTTAGCTTAGCTTACTCGACCGAAATGGCCAACCCCAGCTTCACTGAGTCCCTAGCCTCCCTCATTACCGGCAATGAGACGGTCATCGCCGCCATCGCCACCATCGCCGCCCAGGCTCCCCTCCCTGCCCCTCAGGCACTCCTTCCACCGCCAGTAGTACAGTCATACCTCGAAACGAGGAACTCCTTTGCCCCACTAGAATCTGCCCCCTTAGATATGGAGTACGCATGCTCCGAATCCTCGGCACCGACCTCCCGGAAGAGGCCCGCCACTACCTCAGGCTTCGGTTCGTCGGAGTCCTCTGACTCCGAAGGAACCGGGGAGTCCAACTTCACCACCGTCACCTCCAAGCGCAACGGAAAGCGCGCCGCGATAAAACGCACCCCCCCCCCACTTCAGCGGCCCCTGCCGCTCCTTCAACCTCCGCAGCCCTCGACGCTGCCCCCGTCCCACTGATGTCACTAGACATCCCCACACCATCCAAACCAGCCTCTCGTTGTGCTCCAGTACTAGCGAAGAAGCAAGTCCCGCCCCCTGTCTTCCTAAGAGACAAGGCTAAGTTCACCCACTTGTCTAAGACCTGCTACGACGCAGGTATTAAATACGATCATGCCGTCAACCTCGGGGAGGCGATTAAAATTATCCCAAGCTCGATCGAGGACTTCCGCGCAATCACCCGGCTATTCACAGCCGAAAGGGTATCTTACCACACGTACGCTCTCCCTGAAGAGTGTAAAGTCAGTGCACAAAATGCACAATAGAACGGGCAAGAGATACAACCTTGCCCTAGTAATCCTGACAAACGTGCCGGAGGCTAAAGCCATCTTCCGGCAGGTGCGCACAGTGTGCGGCCTGTCAAGGGTGAAGGTAGAGCCCCCACATAGGCCCGGTTTCCCGGCGCAGTGCCACCGCTGCCAACTTTATGGTCACGCGGCGGCCAACTGCTCCGCCCCACCCAGGTGCGTGAAGTGCCTGGAACCTCATAACACTAAAGAGTGTCCCCGGCCCAAAGACGCCGAATCCCCGCCCGCCTGTGTCCTGTGCAACCAGACAGGACACCCGGCGAACTACAAGGGTTGCCCACGCGCACCTCAACCTCGCCCCAGTAGGAAAGCTCCACCGCCGGTGAATGACCGCTCATTCCCAGCCCTCCAACAACGGCCCCGTCAGGGCCCTTCTCAGCCTATCCAGGGCTTCCCTCGACCCTCTCAGGGTCCCCCTAGGCCCCCTCAGGGTCCCCCTAGGCCCCCTCAGGGCATAATTCGGCCCCCCTCCGGGCTTCTCCAAGCCAATGCAGCCTCCAGTCTTTCCCTGGGGGCCCAAAAAGACAGACCCACCGCGGACAACCTCGTACGCACACGAGGCAGAGCCCACACCCGACGACTACAACACGCTATATTCCGCGATTAGGAATATCGATGTTAGGGAGATCACCGTTATAGCACGCAAACTGCGCGCGGCGAAGTCCCCACAAGAGCTTCTCCTCGCTCTTGCTGAACACAACGATCTTCTGCTAGCGTTGTAAGTTAAGTTAACTTAATTAACTTAACTCCAATGTCTGAGCAAATTAACCTACCAAGATCCCACGGTCGTATCAAACCTAAGGGTTTTTTTTTTTTTTTTTTTTATAGGATAGGGTGACAAACGAGCACACAGTCCACCTGATGGTAAGTGGTTGCTGTGGCCCATAGACATCTACATCTATCCTCGATTACGAATCAAAATGCAGATGCGTTGTCACCCGTGAGGACTAAGATGGAATGCCTCGTTTCCAGTAAAAAGGGTCTCCGGTTCTCTGCACTCACTATACGAAATACAGCAGCATTAAGCTACTATTTCACGCTGGTATTCTGTGAGAGCGTGGTCCTTCCCCCGGTCGAGCCGACCCATTCGTGCGGTTTATCGCTTGTATCATTTAATATTCGCGGCTTGCGAAATAACCTCCCAGAGCTTAAGCTCTTTCTTCGAAATCGTGAAGTCGATTTCCTCCTCCTACAGGAAACTAATCTCAAAGCTAAGGACACTAGAGGCCTTTCTATCAAAAACTTCTCTCTTCTTCGTAATGACAGACCCGACCGCCGAGGTGGCGGAACGGCCATCTATTACAAGAAGACACTTCATTGCTCCCCAATTTCTACTCCGCAGCTTACCAACATGGAAGCCACGGTATGCAGGCTAGCTATGACTGGACATCAGTCCATCCTCATAGCCTCCTGTTACATCCCTTCAGGAACCTATCCTCTCAAAAAAGATTTTGAGGCCATTTTATCCTTGGGCAATTCAGTCATTATGTTTGGAGATTTTAACTCCAAGCATACTGAATGGACATGCCGCACTACGTCCCCTAGTGGCAAGATACTGCTCGATATCACGCAGTCTCTTGATATTACCATCCATAGTCCTCTCAGTGTTACTCACTTTCCCGATAACACCGATCACGCACCCGATGTATTAGATTTTGCGTTACTCCAAGGAGTTTCTCTCAACCTCAGAGCAATCGAGACACTAGACGATCTGGGTTCAGATCACCGACCGGTCTCCCTCATTCTTGACCATCAGCCACCTCCCCCAACACACACGAAAACCTTCACTAACTGGAAGGGATTCAAGGAGTCCCTAGCTAAAGCTCTGGACTCACAGGATTCTACCATCCCCATACCGTCGGACTTAGACAGTCCCGAAAAAATCGACACCGCGGTCGATTCACTCTCCACCCTTATTAAATCCTCCCTTAAGGAGAACGAAAGGGTCGTCCCGGTTGCTAACAATAGTGGGCTTCCCCTACATATTAGCAACCTATTAAAAGCCAAAAAAGCTGCTTTCCGGAGAGCAGCAAAATATCCCACCCCCGAATGCAGGCGCGCGGCCAATCGTCTTCAACGAAAACTCCGCTTCCGCCTCTCTTAATTTCAAGATCTCGAAAAGAGTAAGCTCATGGAGAATATCTCTCCATCTCATACAGCGTACTATCAGATGGCTAGAGCCCTCCACATAGACGCTATCACCCACACTCCCCCTCTCTCCCGTCCCGACGGCACGGTTGCCTTCGAGGACGAGGAAAAGGCTGAGTGCTTTGCAGATAGCATTGCCGCTCAATGCTCTCCTAGTTCTCAACCCGTCGACCCCTCACACGTCCAGGCAGTGGAGGATGAGGTCCGCCGCCGGAACTCACCCCCACGGCCTCCGAACCTATCTCTGTGTCCAATGATGAGATTTCATCCCTCATCAAAGGACTTAAGCCTAAAAAGGCTCCGGGCGCGGATGGCATCTCCAACCAAGCCCTAAAACACTTTCCCGAGCAGGTGCTAACCTTTTTATCTATTATCTTCAACGCCTGCTTCAACCTTAGTTATTTTCCCACTACGTGGAAAGAGGCTACTGTGATTGGAATTCCCAAGCCAGGCAAGCCTCTCAACCTCCCCCTCCAGCCATCGCCCCATTAGCCTCCTCAAGGCAATGGGCAAGCTCTTCGAAAGAGTCATCCAAATTCGTATGAGGCGCTATCTGTTTCCCACAGACGGCGACCCTTTTATCATTCCCCATCAATTCGGTTTCCGAGCCAAACACTCATGTCCCCAACAAGTCCACCGCATTGTGGAATATATCCTCAGCGGTTTCTATCCTCGTCGTCATAAGACCATCGCAGTCTTTTTCGATATAGCTACAGCTTTCGATAGAGTCTGGCACACAGGCCTCATCTACAAGCTCTATAAAATAGGTCTCCCCGATCGTCTAGTCCGTCTCGTGGCCTCATACTTAAAACATCGTACCTTTCGTTTTAGACACGAAGGCACGCTATCCTCACAGCGAACTATCGAGGCTGGTGTCCCTCAGGGCTCAGTACTTGCTCCTCTGCTGTACATCCTGTTCACCAACGACATTCCCATCCCGTCGAAAGGTGTTCAACTCTCCCTCTTTGCAGATGACACTGCCATCTACTGCAAAGGTGTCTCACTACCCTTTATACGGAACAAGATCCAAAAGTCAGTTGATGACCTAGGAGCTTGGTTCAAAAAATGGCGCATCGATGTGAACCCGGAGAAGAGCTCCGCCGTTCACTTCGATTATAAACGACGCCGTCTCAAAAACACTCCACCAATACGTATGCTAGGGACCCCTGTCCCCTGGCATACGTCCGCCAAATATTTAGGTGTCACTCTAGACACAGGGCTCATTTTCAAGCCCCACGTCAAAAGAGTAACCCGTCACGCACGATTTTATCTGAGTAGGCTCAACAGCATGTTGGGCCGACACAGTAAAATGTCCCTTCGAAACAAGCGTACCCTTTACAAGGTCTGTATACGACCAGTCATGTCCTACGCGGGCCCCGTCTTTGCCCACGCTAACCCTAATATTTTTAATGAACTCCAAATAGTTCAGAACCTCTTCTGTCGTCGAGCTGCGAACGCACCTTGGTACGTCCGTAATGCCGACCTTCATCGGGAGTTAGTGCTCCCAACAATTCAACAATTTTTTAAAAAACTCTCTGAGAACTTCTTCAAAGCCTCAGAGTCGCACCCAAACCATTTAATTCGTGAGGTAGCTTCTTATGCAGCCCCACCCCCCTCTCGCTATCGTGTCCGCAGGCCGAGAAACTCTCTCTCGGACCCGCCTAATAAACTTTCAAACGACCTGAACTGTCTCCTGGCGGCTCAGGCCAACTCTAATTAAATAAAATTATTGTAATAACTAACATTAAATTGCCTTCGTAGGCACTCCCTCAGCGGCACTTAGCCGCCTGCGCCCTCTTTTCCCAAAAGACGGTCGCTCATGATAAGGCACAATAGAGCTTAATCAGCCGGTTGCCTGTCCCCAAAGGCGGTTTTTAGAGGGTATCACTTAGGGTCCCCGGTAGGACAGTGAGCCCCTCATAACCACGATAGACCGGCCATCGTGGTATGCGTAATGCATTTTCCGCCTCCCTACGTATAGGGTAGCCCTTTAATTGCTTCGGGCGCAAAAAAAAAAAACACGTGCGTTGAAATTGTTAAAGGCATATCTGCGGTTGGTCTTCGCCGCTGGTAATATGAAGGCTAGTTAAAAAGACACAAAAAACTTATATGTTTCAACACTGGTTACGCGGAAATGATTTGTGTATTTTAATTTTGTTCGAGGGTATATTGCTCGCCAAATGTCTGTCCTTCCTGTATTATCATATCCCTTCCGTACACACTGAAGGGGGAGGGAGGTCTAAAAGGTGACGCGATTCTTTCGACCAATAAACGCGCGCCTTATCGAGATGAACTTGTGGGAAAGCCGAGCCAATAAAGGTTCGCGCGCTGCCCTCGAGCATCCTCTTGCCGCACGCCGCTAGTCTGAACCGCACCACCTGTGGCAGTCGCGCTCCAGAAGAAACCGCTTCACGTAGTGCGAGAATTCGTCGCGCACCGCTCTTGCTTCGCACCGCTAGCCTGGATCGCATCTCTGGGGCGCCCCAGAAGAAATCACATCACGTCGCGCCAGCTCCTATTTTCAACGCACCACCGCAACAGAAACGTCATCCGCAGCATCAGAATCACACCCCGGTAAGTGTGTTTCCAGTAATTTGCTACTTGAGCCTTTTGTTTATTAGCTAACCCGCCCCATTTTGTTTCTCCTTATTGGCTCAAGTAGAACTCTCTCCTAACCTTGGCAAGCAATAGATTTGGAAGAGCGAGTGCATTGTCCAAGGTTGTCGCGTGCCACGTCCGTCATCTTGTTGAGGCATAAGAAGCCAACCACGTATACAGTCCACCTAGTATAACACCTCGCACAATAGGGTGAAGACTCGACCTGGGAATCGAACTCGGGAGCCCCTAGGCCCGCCGCCCAACCAAACACATAGGGTGAAAAAAAATATTTTCATACGAACACACAACACACACATTTATTTTAGCATAATTAAAAACTTTTTTTGTATAATACGTAATCTCATGTCTCTAGAACGTTTTGTATGGCTATGGAAGAGCGGGAGTCTCTGACACAAGTGCCTTAATGTACTTAAAAGATTCTCCCTACCCTATGCAAATTGTAAAATACCAAATTAAACAAAAGATTATTATTAAGTATTATTAAGTTATTTTCTCGTTCAAAGACTAAATATAGACATTCAGCGAAGAAACGCAGCCAGCGTTCTTGACACGATACTATGGGGAGTAGGACAGTATGACAATATACATTTTTATATTTAGTTTTTTTTTACTATAGTAATAAATATCTTAAATTATATTATTTTGTAGTGTGAATAAGTTCATCCATTACCATTACAGCTTATTGAAGTCCAATGCTGAACGCGGGCCTCCCCCATAGATTGCCTCATAGGGGGATATTTGCAACAGTTGCCACGCTTGGCAAGCGGGTTGGCAACCTTAGTTTTCATTTTTATTTTTAGTCGTTATTAGGAAAACGCTGTTGGCCACCTTCAGGTTAGTTTTCCTCTGTCGCCTCTCACGACACCCACGGGACGATATGGGATAGTTGATATTCTTACACCGCCAATAGATGGCAATAACTTCATATAAATATTTAAGAAGAACGTAATTTAGCGTGATATGATCTGTATGTCAAAAACTACATTTACTTAATAAAATATTTTAAAAAATGGCTATGGGTTTTATAATAGTTGTCGTGGTTCGCCGTAGATATCAGAGTACACCAGCAACCTGAGTTGGAATTCCGCTGACATTAGCAATTTCGTTAATGTCAACGAAACTGTTAATTGCAATTTACCATGTGCTCGGCGGTGAAAGAGAATATCATGAGGAAATCTGCATACCTAAGGAATAAAAATATTTCAGTGGCAACACACACCGGAACAACGTGGTACATCAATTGCTTTGCTCCATAACAGCGTCATCATAATCATACAGTCTTACTTACACAATTTGCAAAAGTTATTGGCGAATATGAGACTATAGACCAAAAAGCCATAAGGGAAAACACCAGGAGAAAAGACTTTCATAATAAAATCATCCCTCGTATGCTCATGACTAGACACTCTACTAATTATCAATCAATACTTCTCTTTAATAGATTAGCTATTAGTTTTAAAAAAAATGTTATATAAGAGTAGCTTAAAATACTTTTAAAAAGTTCCTACTGGAAAAATGTTATTACAGTGTTGAAGAGTTTCTACATGCTAATGCTATTAATTAACTTCATCATCATCATCATCATCATTACAGCCCTTCACAAGTCCACTGCTGAACATAGGCCTCCCCCAAGTAATGCCACAAAGCACGATCCTGAGCCACCTGCATCCATCGACTTCCTGCATATCTTACCAGGTCGTCACTCCATCTAGTGGGGGGTTGCCCTACACTACGCCTACCAGTACGAGGCTGCCACTCGAGAACCTTTCTTCCCCATCGGTTATCGGTTCTTCGAGCTATATGGCCGGCCCACTGCCACTTCAGCTTACTAATCCTTTGGGCTATATCGGTCACTCTGGTTTTCATGCGGATATCCTCATTTCTGAGTCTATCACGCAAAGAAATTCCGAGCATAACCCTCTCCATAGCTCGCTGAGCGACCTTGAGCGTCCTCATACGGCCAGCAGTGAAGGACCACGTCTCAGATCCGTAAGTCATCACTGGCAACACGCACTGGTTATACAATCTAGTTTTTAGAGATTGAGGTATACCTTATTTATTATTTATTAATTAACTTAACATACTATATTTAAAACTTTTGATGACATTTTAAGAAATAATTGTAAGTTATTTCTGACAAATATAATTATTATTATTTTGTGATATTTAATCATTGACTTATACATTACTAGCGTAAGGACCGGGCCGACCGAACAACTAAAACGGACCAGTGCGCTGGCCCCAATGATTTCAAAAGGAAGGATAGGCCCATCTAAATATTTTACTCATAACTTTTTCATACAAGAAAAAGTAGCGCATCTGTCATAATACAAACGTCATATCATAACACGACGTAACCAGTAACTAAACAAACTGTAAAATAAAACTTGAAAAATGCGTTTATATAATAACTTAATTGTAACAAAATTAATATAAGGTTATTTACCGACGATAAGATATCCCGTATATTTAAAAAAAATCTTTTTATTGTTATTTTTGCATTTTTTTACCACGCATTTAGACATAGGTATTTATGACAGGCAAATCTGTCCTGCGCGCGCACCACTGTCGACCGATTCGCGTTGGCCCTAAACTGGAATTTTAGGGCCAGCGCACTGGTCCATTTTAGTTGCTCGGTCGGCCCGGTCCTTACGCTAGTAACATATATATATATATATATATATATATATATATATATAAACTGTTATTTTATGGCCAGCGCGAACCGGTCGACAGTGGTGCGTGCGCAGGACAGATTTGGCTGTTATAAATATGTCTAGTTGCGTGGTAAAAGGATGCAAAAATTACAATACAAAGATTAAAAAGGAACATGGGATATCGTATCATCGATTAATAACTTTATATAAATTTTGTTACAATTAAATTATTATATAAACGCATTTTTATAATTTTATTTTACAGTCAGTTTAGTTATGTTACCAAGATTAGGCCAGGGTTGGATTCAGACCCTCAGAAATATTGTACATGCAAAATAAAATTATACTATTTTTAAAACATTATATCATGTTGGACGTTTCATGTTTTTTTTCCCATGTCTAGTTTATCTATACGTTTCATTTTTTGATGGTTTTTTTATTTCTTTTTCATTTTTGCCTTAGTGTAAGTTAAATTTTGAATATTGGTACCTAATACTTATATTTTATATTCAATAAGGGTAAAACGATTCATAAAATATTTTGAATTTTTGTTTTCAAACTTGATTGCTTCTGGAGCATAGAGTTTTTATCGTGGTAGCCTCATTTATAGTTGTATCAACATAAATGCATCGATCGAGCACCGATTGACCAGAAAGGGAATTAATTCTAATTTTATTAAAAAAAACGTGGTACTCATGTACAATACAGAAAACCTTGATATCGTGGGGTTAATATTAAAAAGTAAAAGGACACAATAATAATACAAGTCGACCTTTAGGTAAAATTATAGTGTTTCCGCTTAGTATTATTACGATATTATATAGGTACTACAAACTATGAAATAATGGTACATTTAGGATAATTATACTACGAAATCCGACCCTGGTTACGTCGTGTTATGATATGACGTTTGTATTGTGACAGAAGCGCTACTTTTTCTTGTATGAAAAAGTTATGAGTAAAATATTTAGGTGCTTTCCTTTTGCAATCATTGTATTTAATACTTTTGATAGTGGTGACTTGTAATTTTTATATAATTGCAATTTTATATTTATTGCCATTTTATATAATTTAATTGTATACTAATTGTAATTTTATATTTTTATTGTAATTTTATAACATAATTGTAAATTTGGTTGTTAAGCTTTTCAATTATATTTTTGCATGAATTATTCAACACAATTTTCAGAATAAATAATAATAATTATTATTATTATTACAGCCTTAACATATCCAATCATCATCAATCATCAGAATTAATGTGCCCAGCAGTAACACGTATACCGTACCTATTACTTTACATTTTAACTTTAATTCAGTTTAGTATACATATATTTTTATTTTTGAAGTGCAAACACGACAGCTAAACGCCTCTGGTAATTGTGTGTATGCAGAATTACATTATTTGTGGTCAACACTTTAAGTGCATTCACGGGTTTACGTCTACGGAAATAATGGCGTGTAAGACCCGCGGCGGTACAAATTGGATTGGAATGGTCATGTAACTATTAAAATAACACTCTTTTACAAAGATAAACATTATGCTAAATAAAAATAAGCTAAATTATTACATCTCAGGGAGGAAGGAGTGGCTGAAAACCAGCGCTTCACGGGATCTTAGTTCCATGTAAGCAAAAGCTGAGTCAACTCCGATTGCCTAAATTTAATTAAGATTAAGTACTTAATATGACAAAATATTTTTTCAAATGTGGCAATAAGTGATATTTATTTGGAATTTCAAAGAACAAGTTTCTGCTATTTCCATTTTGAATATTAATATTAACTAAAACCACAGAAATCGTAATAATAAGGTATTACTATTTCTGTGACTAAAACATATTTTAACGGAATCCTAATATATCATAATAGTTTTACCCTCAATGGTAAAACTAAATTAGGTATCTTATTGGTGAAAGTTTCATAGTATTTAACCTCCGAGCTGGTCTCAGTTTCCAGTCAGACTTAATATTTGTATAATACGAGTGAATGAATTAATAAAGGTTTTATTTGCTTTTAAACAAATTACATGTTCCTGAAAAACGATTATTTTTATAATCGTTTACAGGATAAGTATGATAATCGATTTTTAATGTTTGTTAATTGAAAATATGTTACTACATTTGAACCATTTTAGAGCCGTCTGGCCAGCCATGGATTTAGTTCTATAGAATCCACTATCTTATTCATTCCTTGGGTGTCGTAAGAGGGGAATAGAACAGGACAGAGGGAAATGGGAGACGGCTAGCAACATCCGCCTGATAACATGTCAAAATAATAAAATGTTCAATTGCCAACCAGCCTGCCAAGCGTGCCAAATATGAGGCAAGATATAGCAGAGGCACAGGTATGTTAAACATTGGATGCTAGGCTTTTTATCGGCTAATATAAATGAAATTATTATATAGTACGTGGGGGTAATATGGTCATCCGATAAATATGGTCACTTTCCTATAACTCAAAACCTACAGCCTTATTCGCATAGATGGTTTTGTGATAAATAGCTCGTTATCGGTTAATCAAATAATAAAGGGTGAAAAGGGCGATGCTTTATCGACGCCATTTTGACAGATGATATTATAGTAAATATTTTAGTCGAATTTAGTATGGTGTAGTTTATTTTTTAAGTAGATTTTTCGAAGGAAGGAAAAGGGTCGCAGCAGGACTGTAAAAACTACCGTGGCATCAGCCTTCTTAGCATTGTGGGAAAACTGTATGCTGTATGCTAAGGTACTGATTGAAAGGGTCATGAAAGAAACTGATGGAAAAATTTGGGATGTGCAAGCGGGATTCAGAAAGGGAATGGGATGTACAGATCAAGTCTTTTCCATGCGCATGATCGCGGAGAAGATTTTGGCCAAAAACCAAAAGGTTTTTTGTGCGTTCATGGACTTGGAAAAGGCCTATGACAGAGTGGATAGGGATGTGCTATGGCAAACACTGAACTCATTTGGGTTGAGCGCTGGCTTGATACAGGCATTGGAGTCTCTTTATAGGGACTCTAGTGCTTGTGTTAGGATCAACGGGGTCTACTCGGACTGGTTTGACATCCATAAAGGTGTCAGACAGGGCTGTGTGGCTTCCCCGTGGCTGTTCAACCTATTTATGGACAGTTGTTTGCAAAATTTGAAAGTTAAAGAATGTGGATTAAGAATGGGTGAGTTAATCGTCAAATGCCTTTTGTACGCCGATGATCAAGTTATCCTTGCGTCGTCGGCGGCCGAGTTGCAAATGATGGTTACATTAATGAACAGATCATTAAAAGAAAGGGGTATGAAAGTGAACGTAAGTAAGACGAAGGTTATGGTTTTTGAAAGAGAAGAAAGTAAAACGATTTGTGAAATAAAAATAGAAGGGGAGTTGATCGAGCAAGTAGATGAGTTTGTATATTTGGGCTGCGTATTTAGCAGGGATGGGAGATATGATAAGGATATAGAACGACGAGTGAATGCGGGAAGTAGAGTAAATGGGGCCCTGCACTCTATTGTGAAGAGTCAAAATGTGTCAAAAAAGGCACGTATGGCAATTCACAAAGCTGTGTTGGTCCCTACTTTAACGTATGGTAGTGAAAGTTGGGTGTGGCAGAAGAAGCACGAGAGTAGAATCAACGCAGTAGAAATGCGGTCGTTAAGGAGTATGTTAGGGCTGAATCTGAACGACAGGGTAAGAAATTGTGTAATAAGAGAAGAGTGTGGTTTGCAAGATGATGTTGTGACCAGGATTAAGAAAGGAATGCTTCGGTGGTTTGGTCATGTGAATGAATGAGGTAAGAGTGACAAAGAAAATTTATGTTGCAGAAGTGAATGGCAGAGTCGGAAAGGGACGTCCTAGGCGAAAATTTATCGACCAAATTGGTGATTTATTAAAAACGGGCCAAATTAGGAGTACCCTTAACCGACGAGCATGTATGCGTAGGTGTATGGATGTGAAGGAGGCAAGACAGGTGTGTCAGGATCATGCCAAATGGAAGTCTGTAGTCTCTGCCTACCCCTCTGGGTGACAGGCGTGAGTGTTTATGTATGTATGTATGTATTTTTCGAAGTGTTCGTAATGATTACCAAAGCTTGTTTGCTAGTTTTTTCTTAATATATTATAAGTTGTAGTATACGACTTTGTGTTTTTTGTCTCTGTCGTTCTCCCAGTTTTGGTTTTATAGAGCGGTAAAGCTTAAGGTGACCATGTTGCCCTCACTAGTACTCATGTCCACCGGGTTGAATTTCGATAACTGCTGCCCGTCTCTATGGAGTGTTTCCTATAAAAGTAAAAAGCCAAAGGACAACAATACGAATCACGCAATCCGAGCATTGACTGTTTTTTCTTAAGCAAATAAAGATGTGAACAAATACATAACCGACATATTGGGCGAAGTCCTCGAAAACAGTGGGAAGCACCCTTGATGCCTTCTTGTAATTCCATCCTCTCCTTTCCATTATTGGACAACCAGCCGGCCGGCGAGTGTTTACCCCGTGTTGTAGAAACGTGTTCGAACCCAAATAGCCTGCTTCTTATTTCGTAATGCGTATACATTGAACTATTATGTACTACGTACTAGAGGAGACACTGCATTCAGCTACTCTGTTCCACTCAACTGCGGTGCATGCACTGCACTGCATTTTAATCAGTCTCTCTAGTACATAGTCAGTAATTTATGAATCAAACACTCGCTAGGCGCTTGTAGAGTTGTCACGTGTTGTGTTGATTTAAAAAAAATCTCTTGATAAAAATATGCCGTCGTGTGTACCCAAATTATTGTGTAAGTAAGATTTAAGTGACAAATTATTCCTAAGACGCCATCTCGTATCATTGAATATAGATTATGAAATTAATATGTTCAGATGCGACATTTCTGTGGGTACTTAAGTTTAGGACGAATATACTATTATACACATTTTTTGTAGAAACATATAAATTATAATTAGGCTAAATTTTTCATGTTTAAATCTGCTTATAATTTTTTTATTTTATTTTTAGTGGAATAAATTCGTCCATTTTTAACTCTCGCGTGCCCAGCATTTATGAACGATTATTTACAGCATTTATGATTCTAATTTAAATAAATATATTTGTAATTTAAATTTTATGTTAATAAGTTTTGTTAAACATACATTTAGTATGTTTTTTTTATATTTGACATAGATACCTTTTAAAATATTCAGATAAAAATATCATTAAAATATAATTGTGATATAATATTATGTAATATTATATTAAATAAACAAATATAATATACAAAATAAATGACAAAATTTAAATATTGTTCTCGATATAATTTAGCTATTTAACAATACAATCTACCTACCTACGGATCATTCTACCTATGTTTATTCTATGATAAAATAACCAAACGCGCGAACACAGAGTAGCGCACATTTTTGTTTGAGATAGCTGTTCTAGTACGTAAGTACATATTACTTCAATGTGCGTATATCAAAGGAGTAAAATAATCTGCCGGAGTTTGTCTTTCTGGACGTCTTCAAGGCAAGCTACGCTAACATGCAACTTACCATCAAGGGCTTCATCACCACTTACCACCAGGTGGGGTGTAGACAAGCACTGGCTCATAAAAAGTAAAAAAAATGTACCCAAGTACGTAATGCCAACCGTTAGTTATAGGAGCCAAGTATAATTACGACATGCTTGTTTTACATCACGTTTCACAACACAATCAGACATACGGACGATCATGTCTACATAAACATATTTTCGTTAATATAACAATATTTTATGTTTTATTTTTTGAAAGAAAAACATATTCGCTAAACTTCCAGCGGACAACAAAACTGTGGAGTTGCTTTATAATTAATTTTATTTTTAGATAATGCATTGCTTGTTCCTATAGCTCGACAACAATGTGTCTGTCTATTTAGTTTAGGGTTTTGAATTCAAAATCCAATGACAATTTAATGTACTCGTGTAAAAAATTTAACCGCTCAAGTGGCGTCATTTTATTGGACCAACTTAGTCTGACCTATGGTCAAGTCAAAGAGATTAGTAGGTCAGGCCAATGACAATATTTTTTTAAATGGAGGTAAATATAGCTTATAGTCATTTTGCTGGTTAATTTTACTACGTTGTTATACAAACATATTTTATCAACAATTAAAATAACGAATTATTTGTATGAAGGTGCTAGAGAAAAAGCGATAGCAAGATGTTGTCGATAAATAAAATGTTTTGAGAAATTACAATTACGGTGAGTGGTAGTGTATGAAAATGCATATCATCCCGTGTGTGTCCTAAGAGGCGACTATACTTGGGGAAAAGTGTTATTTTTCAATAACCGCGACCGTCGTTCCGGTTACAAAAGAGCACAGTGAAAAATCATCGTGACTTTGTCACGTTGGATAACTACTTGGAACATAAACGACTTATAACGTGATATAATATGATGCATTTCAGATTTAGTATTGGGTTTAATTTCAGTAGTCGATTTATTTATTACTATTCTTACCTAATCTACGCGGCTATGTTATAAGTAACATTCTAATCATTCTTTTTGAAATATAAGAATTTTACATAACCTACCGATCAAGATCCCATCGGCTTAGCCGCCGCCTGACAGATTACGATACATAATTTATATTTTTCAGCTATCTAAACCTTGGATATAAACATTTTACGTTTGTCAAAGGTGGCGTGAGGTCTGGTACCACGATTAAGGCCATCCTTGCAATGAGATACCTATTTACAGCAGTGGATTTTTATAAGCCAAAAAGAAAGAAGAGAAGAGGATATTCTGACCAAGAAAGAAGAAAGAAATAAAGAAAGAAACACTTTAATTTGGCACAGAACAATTCACTTACAACAATATACTTATTTTTAATAAATAAAAGAAATTTAATAAATTTGACTTTCTACGTCGAAAACGTGCCAAAAAAGGCACTGACTTTTATACCTCTATGAAAAAAGGTCATTGCTTTGCACGAGTTGTGGCTCAAAGTTTAGCACTTTTGACGCTTGGCGCAGCTGCGCGTCTCTAGTCTTAGTATTTTTACGCCTGACGTAAACAAGACCGTATATCGCCATCTATCGAAAGTCATGAGAATTTTCTCATATTTCCTTAAGTTGCCTTATGTCACCCTTGAGGACTAAAATGAAATGTCTCGTTTCCAGTAAAAAGGGTCTCCGGTTCACTGCACTCACCATATGAAACACAGCAGCATTGAGTTGCTATTTTACGTTGGTATTCTGTAAGAGCGTGGTCCTACCCCGGTCGAGACAACCATTCGCGCTACAACTAGAAAATGGTTCCAACGTGGCTCTAACACGTAAAAATACCACGTATTTGGTACGTCCCTACCACACGTTTGAAATATTAATCTAATATATAAGAATTAATTTTTGTTTGTTCGTATTTTATGTGCTGCCATACCGTTCATTAGTTTGCAGTAAAACTTTGTCAACATACATAGGCATAGTTGAACACGGTAGGTGGCGCTGTTGTGGAATGCAGGTGTCACCTGCGTGAAGTCGGGGCATGTCGCTGGTAAATCATAAATAAATCACTAGAAATTTTATACGCGGTAGAGCCACACTGCAAGCATATTATAGTTGTAGCACCAGAGGATCGGCTCAACCGGGAAAGCACTACCTGCGTCAAATAGCGGCTTGATGCTGCTGTGTTTCGTATGGTGAGAGACCCGTTTTACTGTAATCGAGGTTTTTCATCTTAGTCATCAGGGGTGAACGCATCTGCATTTTGATTCTTAATCGAGGTTAATTTAATAAATGTAGATGTCTAGGAGCCACAGCATCCACTTACCATCAGGTGGACTGTGTACTCGTTTGTCACCCTAATTCTATAAAAATACTTGATTTAATAGAATAAAGATTATAGATTTGCGTTAAGACATATTGTAAGCGATAATTTTACTAATTTTTTGTCATATAAAAGTCTTAAAAGCTTTGCCTAAAACTTCTCACATACTCTAGGTTAAGCTGAATTCACGTGAAATTTTAGCTTAAAATTTAGTTACAGATATAGATCATTAAAAGTTATAGCTCCAAAGACATCTCCGAACCTCGGGAATCTAGAAAAATGCGCATCCGGTGACTCGAGAACGCCTAGGGCTGTACCAATTAGCGGCGTCCGGCTCAGCAACCCATTGTTGACAACCCACGCCTATGCACCCTCGCTTAATAATACTGCGAGTTTGGAAAGGAGTACCTATTTTTGCATGTTTAGTAAGGATAATGGGACTGTAGTTAATGCGTATGTCACCGTACAAATAGTTTCACAAAGTACATTTATTTTCTTGCATGCATAAGAGTACATCCCTATTGTAAAGTACAACGATGTACTTTGTACCATCCTTGCCGTACATACGGCAACTATACCGTGGCAACTATAGCAAATCCTTCTTATGAGGCTATCTATGGGAGATTCCTATCTGCAGCAGTATACTTTTATAGGCTGAAATGTAATGGCAACGACATTTTATTGTGATTAACAAGTTATCAATCTTTTTTTATAGCATATGGTGAAAAAAGGGTCGTATGGTAAGTGTAGAGAACCGCAGGCCCTTTTTACTGGCATTCCATCTTAGTCCTCAGGGGTGACAATGTATCTGCATTTTGATTCTTAATCGCGTATAAGTGTAGATGTTTAGTGGCCACAGCATCCACTTTCCATTAGGTGGACTGTGTACTCGTTTGTAACCCTTATTCTATAAAAAAAACAAATAATTCAACGTATTAATCAAACCTAAAGCACTTATCATCATGATTACAACCCTTCACAAGTTCACTGCGAACATCGGTCTCTCCCGTAGATAACCAAGTCATGATTCTGGATCACCTGCATCCATTGACTCCCTGTGTTCTGTATCAGAACATTGAAGCCTATAAATACCATATTAGTGGAGGGGGGGTTGTCTAACGCTGCGCTTGCTAGTACGAGCCTGCCAATTTGAACACTTTTCAGCTTTTTTGTAGAATAAGTGTGACAAACGAGCACGCACGGTAGACTGTCTACCTGATGGTAAGTGGATACCGTGACTGTTAGACATGTGCATCTACGATTTATGTCAAAATGCAGTTGCATTGTCCCCCGTGAGGTCTAAGATGAAAAGCCGCTTATCCAGTAAAAAGGATTCAATTGTTCGAACTATATAGTCTGCTCATTGTAATTTCAGCTTACTGATACAATATTGGCAAATATTGGCCGTCTAAAAAAGGTGACGTCTACCGGGCAAGGTTTTTCACCCCGGGGTAGTAATAATTAGCCAACGGACCGTGTAGTACATAATTTTCGATAACGTAATTAAAGCTTGTGTTGTTTTTTTTATATATAATCGTCAGTGCGTCTGTTAGTGATCGTGTAACTAATGAACGCCGTGACCAATTTTGATATCTTTTACACATATTTTTGTTTATTAAAGACGATGGTTCATTGCTATGTTAGGATCCGATATGTGGCGCTGCAGTCAAGTTACTTTTTAATTTATTTTATTTTATTAGTAATTTTATTTATTTTATTTTATGTTATTTGGAAAACCAACTGCTATAACAACTAAGTTAGATAATACTATTAAGCTAATTAAAGACCCTCATTAGTAAAACATTATATCATTATATATATATATATATATATATATATATAGATATTATAGGTCTTTTTTATAGGATAAGGATGACAAACGAGCGCACACTTCACCTGATAGCAAGAGGTTGCTGTGGCCCATAGACAACTAAATCTGTCTTCGATTAAGAATTAAAATGCAAATGCGTTGTCATCTGTAAGGACCAAGATGGAATGCCTCGTTTCCAGTAAAAAGGGTCTCCGGTTCCCTACACTTACCATACGAAACACAGCAGCGTTAAGCTGCTATTTTACGCTGGTATTCTGTGAGAGCATGGTGCTTCTCCGGTTGAACCGACCCATTCCCCACACATACTATACTACTAATATAATTGCAGCATGGCTTTACCACGGAAAAATAGTTATATAATAGTTATACAACAACGCATCATATATTTATGGATAAAAAAGTCTTTTGTTTGTAACTAGCAATCCACCCCGGTTTCGCACGAGTGATTTCTGGATCTCGACAATAGCGCCACCTACCGGGTCCGAATGTAAATCTTAAACATTTAGGCACCCATTCAAACACACCCAAAAAATTTCATCAAAATCGGTCAAGCCGTTTTTGAGTTTTAGCAAGACTATATATTTATATATAGGAAATATAAGTAAAATACTTATGTGTTTACTACCAAAAATTAAAACCACAAGATCTGGACCTAATGGGTAGTGCTGTGTTCGAGTTATTAATAAATTTTATAATTACATTGTAAAAGGTCTGGAAAAAGTCACGTCACCGACTGTGTAAATGTCAAAAAGCACAAAAAAAAACGAGTATTAAGTTATAGCCTTTTACGTCTCATAGCTGGCTATAGGCCTTCTCTTATTTCTAAGGGTTTTAGGGCACATAGATGTTCGAAAAAAGGTTAATTTGTTGTAATCATATAATATAGTCTAACAGTTAACATTGGATAGAAGAGTTAAGTAGCTATTTATAAGTGGGTGTGGGAGATGTATTTACATGTAAGTAAATAAATAATAGTGTGATGAAATTTCAATCAGAGCTAGTTACGTTTGCGGCTGCTTGGGAGGGTTGAAGTGGAAGGAGACGAAGACTTCCTATATTACTTTTATTTTCTAACTTACAAGTTAACTACTGTGACGATATGAGTACACAGGAATACTAGACTAGTTAACTTACAAACTAACTTAATTACTACTAGGTTGTCTTAATAATTATACCTTGGTATTTATATTATACTGAATATTCTTATGTCAAGTAAAAACGTGCTGGGTTTTGCTTAGCAGGCGGTAGGTGACTTCCTGATGGCACCGTGTTCATTATTCTTAAGTCACGTGCTGTATTTGCTTAGCAGGCGGTGCTATATTCCCGACTTCCCAATTGCTTGCAAGGTCTCGTTAGGGATATGTAACTTATTTCATCTTATTTCATTCAATTTACTTAGTTGTTTATTATTAATTAGGTACGTAATGTTTTTCTAATTACGTGTAAATTGTATCCCATCAAAAACATAACTTGTCAGTTTTTCTACCGTAAAAAGTTGTGAGATTCATGTAATACCAACTCGGTTAATTTATTCAGTCCCTACTTAAGGGTCCTTCTGTTTTAAGTTATTACGTAATCAGCTAACCTAACAACATTTTATAGTGACCATATCAATGTTTAAAAATCTTATATGCTTTAAATATATAGATTGACTTGGCCATCGCAAGAAAACACAATGTATCTCACAAGTAATACATATTATAGTAAATTAGATTGCTATAAATTAGATTGATATTTAAAACATATAAGATTTTTAAATTTGCGCGCTTCACTGCTACTTACGCTTAAGCGTTCGAATCTTGGGTCGAGGCAAATATAACTTATTGTGATTTTCTGTCAAGAAAATTTTAGTTGCACCCCGTTGTCTCAGGAAGTTCGCGGCGTTTCACCATGTGCCTCGGGATGCACGTAAAACCGTGGGTCCTGCACCTAATCTCCCTCCGATCGTGTTGGATTGCCGTCCTATCGGATTATGAGAGTGAGGGATTAGAGAGTACACACACTAGTGCAATATAATGCTGACTTGCGTACGTTAGTCTCCGTTGAGACTGACCGCCGTGAGGGGAATTTGGTCTGGAAGTTATTTATGTCGTCGAAGTTTTTAATTTCTTACCCACGCAGTCCCTCGTAATGTTTTGCTTTACCTTTAAGCGAGTAGTAAATAAGTACTTGAAATTACAACTAGCAATTTCATTGTTGCTGGCGAGGGTCGAACTCGGTTGTTATTTGCTAAGTTAGGACGACTCTTCATTCACGTTTGTTCTCAGTATTGTTAGGTTTATGGGATGTTTGCAATAAAAAAAAATTTTGTTTTTTAATATATTTTATAGCCAAAACTTCGGGTTCATGCATACAGTCACAGATGCATCAGGTGCAGCGGCCTTGCGCGGATATCGATGTAATACATCTAGCCAGAAGTCATCCCACATTGCATTTATCTAAACTAAAGATAAACGGTTTTTAACCTTTTAGACCCTTACACGCCATAATATAATGTTACGCGCTCCAGTCAACGATACACTAGCGCCATCTAGTGTCAGGAACGAGAGCGAGGGGAGCATTGAGAAAATGACATCACAAATTACTCAACCGACAGCGCCTAGTCGAAACTCGAACGCTCGGTACCTTCCGCGTGTTTACTTGAACATTCTGGATATTTCTTTGCTAAATTAAATTTATAGGCGCTGCAAGGTGCGATCGAGGCAGTGTTGATTTGGGCGAAACAAGCGAAGCTTCGGAGTGGAATTAAGTGAATTAGTGTGTTTAAATTATTGGTGTTTTAACTTTAATTGTGTAAAGTAAATTAAAGTGTTAATTTAGGTAATTTTATCGGCAATTTTTATTGTCACGAACCTCAAGCTCGTAACAATAATATAAAAAAGTATATATACTTAAATTAAACAAAAAAAAATTCTAATTAATTATAAATTATAATTATTAATTATAAATTAATAATAATTAAATTCATTACTATAAAAGTCCAATACTGAACATAGGCCTCTCGTATAGATTGCCTCATGGGGAGATTTTGCCATAGTTGCCACGCTTGGCAAGCGGGTTGGCAACCGCAGTTTTTTATTATTTTTAATTATCATCAGGAAGATGCTGCTGCTGATCTCCAGTTTCATTTAACACTACACCTTATAATTTAAATACGTCTTTTTATGTATACAATACACACGTTTTAAATTATAGCAGGTATAATAAATATAGTAGTAATTTAATCTTTCATTACAGTTTTATACGTGATAGAGCCACGCTGCAGCTATATTATGGTTGTAGCGCCAATGGGTCGGCTCGACCGGGGAAGGACCACGCTCTCACAGAATACCAGCGTAAATTAGCAACTTAATACTGCTGTGTTTCGTATGGTGAGTGTAGAGATCCGGAGACCCTTTTTACTGGAGACGAGGAATTTTCTATCTTAGTCGTCAGGGGTGACAATGCATCTGCGACTTGATTCTTAATCGAGGATAGATGTGGCTTGCTGCATGGAGCTGAATTCTGCTTAATCTGTGTTCTGCGACGTATTTTTAAACAATATTGCAAAAAAGGCAGGATAACAGATATTGTAAGATGCTTTAAGTTCTCTGTACTTTTTGTTTCTTCTTAATGTGATTCCATATGCGACAGAATTGTACCAGAATAACAGAAATACTATAGCGAAGGTTAAGAATCGTTTTGCCAAAATGTCCGTCCAATGTCAACAGAAATGTATTATATAGTACCAGGGCAGCATTAAAACTAAGGATTAAAGATGTCTATGGGCCACATCATCCACTTACCATCAAGTGGACTATGTGCTCGTTTGTCACCCTTATTCTATAAATTAAAACAGTCCATCACAAGTCCTTTGCTGAACATTGGTTTCTCCCATTGACTGCCTAATTGGAGGAAATTTGCTATGGTTTTGCCTGTTTGCTTTTCCCTCTGTCGCGTCTTACGAAACCCACGGGATCATATCGGGTAGATTCTCTTACAGCCACTTCACGGAAGTAGTTATGTCAACATTCATTAGTAAAAAATAATGAAACCGGAAAAAATCGTTCTTTTATTGTTATTCGGAAGGACCATTGTCATTGAATTGGCCTTAACCGCAGAGCAGCACGCTTTAGGTAGATTTTACATAAAATTTTAGTCACGTTCAGTCACGTTTTAATATTTAACCCGACCTTGAAAAATTATAGCTACTCCTGCATAGTTTAACAATAATATATTATAAAAGGCTAGATGGAGCGACGAACTGCGCAAGGCGGCTACATAATACATACATAAACACTCACGCCTGTCACCCAGAGGGGTAGGCAGAGACTACAGACTTCCATTTGGCACGATCCTGACACACCTCTCTTGCCTCCTTCACATCCATACACCTACGCATACATGGTCGTCGGTTAAGGGTACTCCTAATTTGGCCCGTTTTCAATAAATCGCCAATTTGGTCGATAAATTTTCGCCTAGGACGTCCTTTTCCGACTCTGCCATTCACTTCTGCACCATACATTTTCTTTGTCACACTTTCCTCATTCATTCTTTCCACATGACCAAACCACCGAAGCATTCCTTTCTTAATCCTGGTGACAACATCATCTTGCAAACCACACTCTTCTCTTATTACACAATTTCTTAACCTGTCATTCAGATTCAGCCCTAACATACTCCTTAACGACCGCATTTCTACTGCGTTCATTCTACTCTCGTGCTTTTTCTGCCACACCCAACTTTCACTACCATACGTTAAAGTAGGGACCAACACAGCATTGTGAATTGCCATACGTGCCTTTTTCGACACATTTTGACTCTTAACAATATAGTGCAAGACCCCATTTACTCTATTTCCCGCATTTACTCGTCGTTCTATATCCTTATCATATCTCCCATCCCTGCTAAATACGCAGCCTAAATATACAAACTCATCTACTTGCTCGATCATTTCCCCTTCAATTCTTATTTCACAAATCGTTTTACTTTCTTCTCTTTCAAAAACCATAACCTTCGTCTTACTTGCGTTCACTTTCATATCCCTTTCTTTTAATGATCCGTTCATTAATGTAACCATCATTTGCAACTCGGCCGCCGACGACGCAAGAATAACTTGATCATCGGCGTACAAAAGGCATTTGACGGTTAACTCACCCATTCTTAATCCGCATTCTTCAACTTTCAAATTTTGCAAACAACTGTCCATAAATAGGTTGAACAACCACGGGGAAGCCACACAGCCCTGTCTGACACCTTTATGGATGTCAAACCGTCCGAGTAGACCCCGTTGATCCTAATCAAGCACTAGAGTCCCTATAAAGAGACTCCAATGCCTGTATCAAGCCAGCTCTCAACCCAAATGAGTTCAGTGTTTGCCATAGCAAATCCCTATCCACTCTGTCATATATGTCATGTTTTTGGCCAGAAACTTCTCCGCGATCATGCGCATGGAAGAGACTTGATCTGTACATCCCATTCCCTTTCTAAATCCCGCTTGCACATCCCAAATTTTTCCATCAGTTTCTTTCATGACCCTTTCAATCAGTACCTTAGCTTACAGTTTTCCCACAATGCTAAGAAGGCTGATGCCACGGTAGTTTTTACAGTCCTGCTGCGACCCTCGTCCTTTATATACTGGAACTATCACGGCTTTGCGCCAGTCTACCGGTACCCGCTTCAGTTCCCAGCATAAATTAAACAAGGTGTGCAGCAGGCCTGCCACCACTTCCTATCCAGCCCTTAGCATTTCAAGTGAAACTCTATCATATCCGGCAGCCTTACCTGCTTTCATGCTTTTCATTGCTTTCATTATTTCATCTATACTTTCGCTACCTCTTTCCTCTTCTTCCGGTGTTTCTATTTCACTTAGTACACACGTTGTCTCCTCACTCATAAACACGCTTTCAATATATTCCTTCCATATCTTTAAACTCAAAACTTCATCATTCAGAATATAGCCATTCTCGTCTCTTATAGCATTCATCATAGGCTGTTTTGAATGTCCCCTGGCAGTTCTTACAAGTTTACAGAACATTTTAATATTTGCCTGGAAGTTATCCGATATTCTTCTATGATTCTTATCCGTTCTTTCTTGCTTTTTCTTTCAACTACTTCTTTTACTCTCTTATTAAGATGTCTAAAGACTGCCTTTTTTCTTTCAATTTCACCATTCGTACCACTAGAATTAGCAGCCTTTGTTGCTAGTAAATCTAGCCATGCTCTCTTCTTTGCTTCAACTTCCATACGTATCTCATCATCCCACCATAACGTATTATTTTTCCTTTCATTCTTTCTCTTACTAACACCACATACTTCGGTAGCTGCATCCACTAAACCTTTCTTTACATTTTGCCATATATTCTTCAAGTCTAACTCCTTCATACAAGATTCATCTAAAACAATTATATTTTCTTTCAGTCTACATTTGAACTTGTTTTTATCACTTTCATCTTGTAACCTTTCTGTTCTAATACGCTGTAACGCAGTGGTAGACAGAGACGATCGATGGCGCCAACGCCTGAATAGACCATTAATTCGGCATAAAACTAAATAATGATCCGTTCCTACGTTAGAACCCCGGTAAACTCTCGTATCTACCACTGCGCCTCTCAATCTTTCATCCACAATTATGAAATCTATCATGCTTCTATCGTCACCTCTTTCCCAAGTATACATGTGAATCCTCTTGTGGCGAAAGCAAGTGTTCGTCACAAAAATATTCTTTTCCATACATACGGTGAGGAGACTTTCACCATTCTCATTTATACTTTCATCACCAAACGTTCCCAATATCCTTTCATAACCAAGCCTCCTGACCCCAACCCTTCCATTAAAATCTCCTAGCATAATAATCTTTTCATTTTCCTTACACTTCATTAACACCATCCTTACCATTTCCCAAAACTGCTCTCGGATATAAGTGGGCTTAGACATGTCTGGGGCGTAGACCTCTAACACAAACAACTTCTTTAAGCCCACTTTCAATTGTATCCATAGCAGTCTTGGGCTTACACATTCATACTCTTTCACATATTGGCCCATTCTTTCTGAAAGGATGATACCTACTCCCTGGCATGCCCGCTCGATCTCGTCTACACCAGACCAGTATGCGGTATACATGCCATGTATAGTGACATCCTTCCCCCTTCCTTTTCGTCTCATTTACGCATAACACATCTATTCCTCTATCATACATCATATAGCATACTTCATCCATTTTATCATTCCTTGCCCCACATACATTCAACGTAGCCAGACGGGCCTCTGCAATCCACTTTTCACCTCTCCGGGAGACAGAACGTGACGGGTGGCGAACCTCGTCGCCGGTTTTCCTCCCGGAGATTCTTCGCACCCCTGCCCCATTAAAGGGGCGCCGGGAACTCGGGGCCATTTCTTTTATTCGATTCCTCATGGTATATTTAACGCCGCTACCACGGCGTGGAGCCGAGTCTGTGGTATCGGCTTGTCGCTCGTTTAACACCACCCGGGGGACACGTGTAGGGTGGGCCTAGGAACAGGTGGTCAAAGCCTATGGACGCGAGCGACTTATCCCCTATAACATAACATAAGTTTAATAAAACTGAATTTAAGGATTTTATCGCACATAATTTTAAAATATTTTTATGATTCCAGTCCAGACGTTTTTAAGTGGCTTTGCAGCACTCATGAGTGACAACAACCCACGTAGGACTAATCGTGCAACGTCTTAGTTAACACAGGCTACCTAGACATAAAACATGACTTAGGCTCAAATAAAAGAAATTAAAAAAATACCAAATTATAGCTTCAGAACTCGGGCTAAGATATAGCGCATCGAAGTGTTAAAGCCCCGACTTCAGAAGCTATTATGTGGAAATTATTGAATTTTTTTTGGTTTTACTTTTTGATGAAAAATAGTTTTGACTAGTTTTAATTTAGTTTTCTAGTTTTGACTTAGACCTTTGAGTGGTCTAAGAACTCACGCGCTCAATGAATAACTAGAACTTCATCTCCTATTTATCCACCTATAGGGATGAAACATTTTCTTCAAATTTACATGGGATCAATTTTTGATCCAGGACTTCATCACCACTTACCACCTGGTGGGATTGTAGTTAAGCACTGGCTTGTAATAAGTAAAAAAAAAGCTGCGATCGACAATCCATCTGCATAGAACCTAGCTGTTCTAGTAGCGAGTTATGTTGGTATCTATAAAAGAAACATTAAGAACTAAGTAGATCTAATGGGTAGCAGTATGGAAAATCAGCAACGGGAAGCCTAGCAACAGCTTGTTATCGGCACTGGGGGCCGCAAGTTCGAATCCCGCACGGAACAAGTATTTGTATGGCCTACAAATAATTTTTCCAGGTGGATGTTTGCTTTTGTGCACTAATGTATAAGTACACAAACTGCCTCCAAAATAGAGGTGAAAATTCTATAGTAGGGGTATTTACGTTTTCTTAGAAGTTATTTTCCGATGCAGTGGTAAAGCTTAAATTACTATTGATTAGTACTTTGGTTGCGCGGAAAACCATTCGTATTTATTTTATTTGACGGTAGGCTGCCAAATCGGTTATCCCTTTCCAAAACGATATCATTCGTGCCCTCCTATCGACACATCGGGGTGGTGGGGTGGGAGGGGAAATAAGATGATTCTAGAACATCACGTAATCATCGGAACCGAGGATATATAAGACACGCGCGACCGACGCGTGGCCTCTTCCCGCCGCGCTCGTTGTTGGAAACACATCGCTAGTAGAAACCGCTTTAGCCTGGAAGCAGTCGAGCTCCAGGAAACCCGCCTCACCTCGTGTGAGATATAGTCGCGCACCGCCTCTCTCCGCAGTGTTCCAGAAGTCGCAGTTATAGTGCTCGACCGCATAGAAGAAACATCCCGGTGAGTCAACATTTTCCGAATAGTATTTTCCTGCTTGATATAGTTGTTTTAATCCGCTCCAATTTTGTGTTTTCCTATTCAAGCAGGATTCCTTTCATCGATTTGTCAAATAATAGTTCGTTTTTTAGGGAAGAGCGAGTGCATTGTACCGCATATATAAGTGTAGAATCATTTTGTAGATACAGTCCACTTAGATTAATATCTCGCGTAATAGGTTTAAGGTTCGACGGGGAACTAGACTTCGGCAGCCTTAAACACGTGGCTCCACCATTTTATGGTCACTTCGACAGGATTTGGATTGGTGTTTGGTGGTCCTCCAACCATTTTCTGGTCGAATTATTAAATTAATTATTTAGATAATGCACTCTAATCTATGGAATAGACTTAAATAGTGTTCGTTTAAATTTAAATTTTGATTAGGTACTCGCAAACAGAACTATTTATTTTATAGCGCTCGTATTTGGTTAAATTTAATGCTTATTAAATAATTGAAACAGTGTGATAGCAACCGTTTGGTACGCTTACCCGACAATCTTTATAAAAACATTGAGTTAGCAAGCAACGCGTCGCCTCGACTGTAACAGGTGTTCGATTTAATTACGTAATACGGCATACCGAGTGTCCATCGTCCATCGTTTATGCGTGTGAGATTAATTGTGATTAATAACTTTGTTATAATAATTTAAAATGGCAGTTAGTGAAAGTGAATTTAAAATTAAAACGCTTTATGCCAAGAGGGACGTATTTTTTTCACGTATACAAAACATTAGCGACCATATAAAGAACATTAATGTAGAAGCGGTGCGGGAAACTTTTCTGAATGAAATTGAAACGGTGGATTCTTTGCGGACGGATTACGAAAGAATATTAGACCAAATTAATCATTTGGAATTACAAATCGACCCGAAATTCATAGTGAACTACCAACCGCTGCTGGCATTCGAAGATATGTTGTGCCGCGTGAAAAGAACGGCAAAACTCCTACAATCTCAAAGCGAAGCAAAGCCGGAATTGCAGGTACGTCCTCGTGACTCAATTAGGTTGCCGCCAATAGATATTCCGGTATTCAATGGTGATATTAAGACGTGGCCCTTCTTCTTCAGTAGTTTTCAAAACAATATACACAATAACCCATCGTTATCGGACGCTGAAAAATTATATTACTTAATTAGTAAACTTAGTGGCAGGGCACAGTCGATCTGCTCTGGTTTTACACCTACAGCAAACAATTACTTATTAATATTCGAAACTCTTAAAACTAAATATGAAGATAGGAGAATGTTAGCTTCCGAATATTTGAACCAGATTTTCGATCTTAATCCGCGAAAATCAACGGCTTAGAGCAGTTTCTAGATAAATTTGTGGCATCGGTGGCTGCACTTAAGAATTTAAAATTTAACGACCTTATGGACGTGGTGTTTCTCCATATTGCACTAAAGAAATTAGACCCCGACACCGTGCGCGCGTTTGAAATGGAGCATCGTAGCTCGGAGATGCCTTCCTTTCATTCATTAGCATCGTTCGTGCGAGATCAAATAAAGGTGATGCAGCGCTCTCCGAACGTTAAACAGGAGATTAAAAGGTGCGTCGACCGTAGACAGACTCAACCATCTAAAATAGCAGGGTCGTTAACGTACGTAACCGCTACGTCAACATCACTTCAGCATACTTGTATCGTATGTAAAGATAGACACGGTAATTTATATAATTGTGCGACTTTTCGTAAATATTCACCAAGCGAACGTTATAATTTAGCAAAGACAAACAACCTATGTTTGAACTGCTTAAGCGATAAGCATTTAGTTGCAAAATGCAATTCGAGTTCCGTATGTAGCAAGTGCGCCAGGAAACATCACACGCTATTACATTTTGAAAATAGCAACATAGCGGCGTCAAGTAAAGCGGATAAGGAATTCACCCCTACTAAGGTCAACGATTCTAGCGGTCGACCTGGTGATGTCGCTCTGTGCTCATTGGCAAATATGGGAGCACAACCTCCTTTAACCGTGTTACTGGGTACGGCGCGTATTTTGGTTAGGGATTCGCGTGGGAACGAACAAAGCGTCCGTGCACTGCTGGACAGCGGAGCCCAAAATAGCTTTATAACACGACAATGTTGTCAGCGCTTAGGCTTAGTAATAAATAGGTCACTTTCATGTCCTGTAGTTAAAGGCATCGGAGGTACTAGTAAAGCTACCCAGGGATATATTAATTTAAAATTTTATTCTCGGATAGATCGTAATGTTAACTTTGATATAAATGCACTAGTAGTAGATAGGGTCACTGAACGGTTGCCAACCGTTTCGGTTGACACCTCGGCAATGATTGAATTTAAAAATTTGATTCTAGCGGACGACACTTACGCCGTTCCTGGAAACATTGACATGATCATTGGAGCATCGCTTTTCCCTCATCTTTTGTTAAACAATAAGGTCAGGGGCAACTCCTCGCATACCGCGCCTTACGCACTAGAAACCGTATTGGGCTATGTTATCATTGGCTCCGCCCCCATTGTAGATAGTATTTCGGCAACCTCTTATTGTGGTATGGCTGTCGAACCGCTCGAGTCGTTAGTCCGCAAATTTTGGGAGATGGAGGAGGTGAACGTCCCACCCATAGCTAGCTCAGATGACAGGTTATGCGAGGAAATTTACGTCCGCACGACCGTTCGTGATCGCGACGGTAGATATAGTGTAGCGCTGCCCTTTAAGGGAGATGTTTTATCTCTCGGCGATTCGCGTCAAATGGCGGAAAAACGTTTCTACAGCTTGGAGCGTAGGATGCTCTCTTCACCCCAGTTAAAGGAAGCTTATGACGGCGTCATTAACGAATATATAAGAGAAGGTTACATATCACTTGTGGCTTCGAAATTAGATAACTACGAAGACACATGGTCGTATTTCATACCACACCACGGGGTCATTAGGGGGACAAACTTACATCTAAGTTGCGTGTAGTGCTCGACGCTAGTGCTAAAACTAGCACTCACCTGTCGCTTAACGATATCCTCTATAGTGGGCAAAATTTACAGGGCAGTTTATTTAATATAATAGCCAATTTTCGTTTGTTTAGTATAGCACTATCCGCCGATATTCGCCAAATGTTTCTTTGCATAGGGGTCCGTGAATGCGACCGTAGATTCAAACGCATTTTATATCGTTTCGACCCAAAGGATCCTCTAATGGTGTTTGAATTTAACCGCGTTTGTTTTGGTTTAAATTCGAGCCCATTTCATGCGTTACGCACGGTGAAACAGCTCGCCCACGATGAAGGTCCCTCTTACCCTAAAGCTAAGAGGGCAATTGAGAGCGGATTATATTTGGATGATTTTGTGTACTCGGTCGATAGCGTGGAGGAAGCCACCCTAACCACCGCCGAGGTTATAAAACTCATGAAATCGGGTCAATTCGATCTTGTGAAGTGGACTAGTAATTCGCGTCCGGTTTTAGATACCATCCCACTATCACACCGTCTTTCGGCGATAAAGGAATTCGACGATTCCGATACACACAAGGTGCTCGGTCTGTGTTGGTCACCAGAGTCCGACGTGTTTAGCCTTAAGGTAAATCCGCCCGTAGAGAAATGCACAAAGCGCACAATACTGTCATGCGTTGCTAGATTATGGGACGTCATGGGTTTCGTAGCTCCAGTGGTATTATACGCTAAGCTTTTGATTAAACAACTTTGGTTATTTGAATGCGATTGGGATGATTCGCCGCCTGACAGCATTGTTCGATTGTGGCAGCGCTTTAGAGAGGAACTTCCTTTACTAAGAGAAATTAGAATACCGCGTCATATAAACGTCGATAGAAATAGCGTCATAACGGTCGTTGGGTTTGCAGACGCCAGCGAGAAGGCTTACGGGGGGCGTTGTATATTTCCACGTACAGAATAATGGTAGAAATTCGATTAGCCTCATTAGTTCTAAGTCGAGAGTCTCCCCCCGTAAGGTTGTCTCTCTGGCGCGCTTAGAGCTTTGCGCAATATTAGTACTCACCAAGCTTATTACCGCAGTTATCAGCGCATGTAGGTATAGAGTTCACATAGAAAGGATATTTGCCTTTTCCGACTCCACCGTTGCCTTATGCTGGGTTCATTCTTCATCCCACCGTTGGGATACGTTTGTCGCGAACCGAGTGGCCAAGATCCAAGACGAGTTAGAAACAGCGGAACTTTTATCACGTGTCCGGTACGGAAAACCCTGCCGATTGTCTATCCAGGGGACTCACCCCGATGCAAATAATGGACCACCCGCTTTGGTTCCACGGACCTTCTTGGGTTCACCTGGAACGCTCGCAATGGCCAATAACCGATTTCGACCCTTCGTCAGTGTCACAACCGCCGGAAGAGAAGAGACACGCTCTAGTGGCGAACGTTTCGAGCGAGGTTTCTCCAATCATTGCTTTGGCGAACCGCTTGTCCTCTTGGTCGAAATTATTGCGTAGCGTAATTTACGTTTGTCGATTCGCGAAGCTTTTACCGCGACGTTCGTATGTCTTAGCGTCCGATTACAACTATGCAGAGTCGCTAGTATTACGTGAACTTCAACGTGCGCACTTCTCTGAAGAAATTACAAGATTACAATCGAATAGAGCTTGTAGTCGCGCCTTTCAACGCCTTAAGCCATTTTTACAGGATGGGATTGTAAGGGTAGGTGGACGCTTGTCCAACTCGCAATTGAGTTTCGACCAACGGCACCCTATAGTTTTACCGCGTAAAGACCATATCATGAATTTATTAGTCGATTACCATCATAAATTGAACTCGCACGCTGGCCCCGACTTGTTGATGTCGATTTTGCGTCAGAATTATTGGATTCTTTCTGCACGTAGTTTAATACGCAATCGGGTGCACAGATGTATAGCTTGCTTTCGGGCACGCCCCAAGCCGTCATTTCCGGAAATAGCGGAACTTAGATCTTGTAGAGTGATACAATCGGTAAAGCCCTTCACGCACACCGGGTCGGATTTCGCTGGTCCGTTTAAGGTCACGTTCACTCGCGGGCGTGGTATAAGATCCACAAAGGCTTACGTCTGCATTTTCGTATGTCTAACTACTCGAGCGGTGCATATAGAACTCGTTGGTGATCTAAGCACAGCAGGCTTTATGGGTGCATTTAAAAGATTTCTATCCCGTAGAGGCCCTGTAAGTAAATTATATTCGGATAACGGTACGAACTACGTCGGTGCAAAACGTATTCTATCGGAACTACATGAGCTCTTAGCTAGCAAGTACTATAATTCGGAGTTCGCTCACATTCTAGCCGAGAACCGCATTGAGTGGTCTCTGAATGTCCCAGCCGCGAGTCATTTTGGGGGCAATTGGGAGACTAATGTTAAGAGTCTAAAGAGTCACTTATACCGAGTAATAGGAGATCAAATTTTGTCCTTCGAAGAGCTAAGTACGGTGCTCGCTCAAATTGAATGCGTAATGAATAGCCGCCCACTTTGTCGTACATTGTCTAGTGACCCCTCGGAACCGCTGGCTCTAACTCCAGCACATTTTTTGAATTTAACGCCTTTAAAGTATTTGCCCGCCGCAGATATGGATGAGAACAGACTTAGCATTTCCGCACGCTACAAATTATTAGACCGGTTAGTGCAATCGTTTTGGAAACGATGGAGGATGGAATACTTGCATACTTTGCAGTCTCGGCAAAAATGGAACACAGCGACTGAGCCTTTAGCTGTAGGAACTGTAGTTGTGCTCACTAAGGAGAATACGCCACCTCTCCACTGGCCGTTAGGAATTGTCGAAGAGGTCTTTCCCGGTTCCGGCGGAGTAATTAGGATAGCTCGCGTTAAGACCACGGTTGGGTCTTACCTACGTCCTGTTGTCCGTTTGTGCCCCTTGCCTCTTCCGTAATTTAAATTAGCTTTCTAGATTAAAATTGTAGTTGAATTTAGGTAATCTTAGCGTTAGTTAGTTATTTGTTAGTTGATCTTAGCTCTAGTTGTTTTAGTTATTTTTTGAAGGAGATCCTTCAAGGGCGGGGGGAGATGGTTGCGCGGAAAACCATTCGTATTTATTTTATTTGACGGTAGGCTGCCAAATCGGTTATCCCTTTCCAAAACGATATCATTCGTACCCTCCTATCGACACATCGGGGTGGTGGGGTGGGAGGGGAAAGAAGATGATTCTAGAACATCACGTAATCATCGGAACCGAGGATATATAAGACACGCGCGACCGACGCGTGGCCTCTTCCCGCCGCGCTCGTTGTTGGAAACACATCACTAGTAGAAACTGCTTTAGCCTGGAAGCAGTCGAGCTCCAGGAAACCCGCCTCACCTCGTGTGAGATATAGTCGCGCACCGCCTCTCTCCGGAGTGTTCCAGAAGTCGCAGTTATAGTGCTCGACCGCATAGAAGAAACATCCCGGTGAGTCAACATTTTCCTAATAGTATTTTCCTGCTTGATATAGTTGTTTTAATCCGCTCCAATTTTGTGTTTCCCTAATCAAGCAGGATTCCTTTCATCGATTTGGCAAATAATAGTTCGTTTTTTAGGGAAGAGCGAGTGCATTGTACCGCATATATAAGTGTAGAATCATTTTGTAGATACAGTCCACTTAGATTAATATCTCGCGTAATAGGTTTAAGGTTCGACCGGGGAACTAGACTTCGGCAGCCTTAAACATGTGGCTCCACCATACTTATTCTGGTAAATTACCAGAATAAGAAGAATATATTGAATAAAAATTATTATTTTACATTTTATTCTACAAAATAATTAAAAGGATATGTAAAAAGTATACTCTCACAGAATACCAGTGTAAAACAATTGCGTAATGCTGCTTGGGTTTTTCGTATTGTGTGATTTTTGGTGTTTCGTACGGTGACTGTTGACAGCCGAAGCCCTTATCGGTTAACAAAGTATACCATCAAAGTTCTCACGTGTAAAAAAGCATCTGCATGTTGATACTTAATCGATGAGAACATCCTCACAGCATCAGGTGTACCATAGATAATATGAGGTGAACTGTGTGCTTTATATAAATTTTTTTTCTTAACATTTGTCTTTATTTTTTTAGGTAGATTTACAGTATTATATCTAATAACCTGAATATATATATACATATATATATATATATATATATATATATATATATATATATATATATATATATATATATATAATATAATAAATTACACGTGAAACTGTTTGTACCATTTGTTTTGAAATATTAAACGTTTTTCAAGAACTAATACTTTTATTACACGCGACCGTCATTTGGCCCCTGTTCAGAAATAAAGGCCCATATTTTCTTATAACTTGTTTTCCTAGAGTATTATACTACTTTGGAATGTTTGTTGAGTAGCGTCAATTTTTAAAAAAAAACTTGCCATACTAGTGTTCATACTTTTTTGTTACACCACGATAAGTTAAAGTAGGTTAAAAGTAAAAGTCTTCAAAAATTTAGGGAATAAAATAAGTTTCTTTAATTTTCGTGGTAAAACAAGAGTTATTCTGGATTTTTTAAGAATTGTGGTAGGCAGCAGTGCTATTCAGGTTGCCTATAAAAAAAGAAACAAATATTAAAAAAATTGTGGTCATGGTAGTGAAAAATATCATAAACGGTCTCAATTTCTGAAGAATTTCATTTTTTTAATATAACTTAAAATATAATTGGGATATATTTTTTTTCTTTTTTTTTTCCCCGATTAGTCCGGGGCAGGTCTATCCTCCGGTGTTGGCTTATCGTTGAATTTTGGGACATATTTATAAAGAAAACTAGCACTGTTTTATATATATATATATATATATATATATATATATATATATATATATATATATATATATATATATATATTAAGCTATTGCATAACTTCTATCGCGGGCCTTGAGCGCGGGGACCGAATCCAGAAATTTCGTAACGAAAAAAACCTCGCGCTTCCCACTCCGACGGGCACGGAGGTGTGGCTTGAAGGCCGTGCATGTGTCTAACGTCGTTTCTTTTCGGCAGTCTTCGACACGGTGTTTATGTGCGTGCAACTAGACGTATTGTACGACTCTACGAAGCTCGCACGAATCGAGACGAGCTGCTTCGAAATTGGACGAATACATAAGCAGCTGTTTATGAGAAAGTATATAGGTGTATAGGTATTTATGTACAACAATGAATAGCTGTACTTGTAAAATTTGTGTATAAAGTGTTTTGAATATGAATGAACAAAGTGCTTTTGTTATTTATTTATTTAATAAAAGAAAAAAATTGTTTTCTTATCGGTCACCACGCTCAAAAAGTGTAACTTGAATTAATATCAAAGAAATACTGCATAAATAAAATAAATAAATAATTATAATTGCATAAGTTGATACAAAATGCTATGCAATAGCTTTACCGCGGCAGTCCCCGAGTGCCACACGTCTTTTTTTTTTCAGTACATACTTTAGCGGTGTAAGAATATCCACTAACAGAGAGAATATCAACAAGAGAGGGAAACAAATCATGAGATGGGCAGCAGTGTCTTCCTAATAACAACTAAAACTATAAAAATGCGAATGCCAACCCGCTTGCCAAGCGTGGCAACAATGGCAAATATCCCTATGAGTCAATCTATGGGGGAGGCCTGTGTTTAGCAGTAGGCTGTAACGGTAACAGTAGGTGTACATAAATAATATAATAGGCTGTTAATTTAAAACAGTGCTAGTTTTCTTTATAAATATGTCCCAAAATTCAACGATAAGCCAACACCGGAGGATAGACCTGCCCCGGACTAATCGGGGAAAAAAAGAAAAAAAAATATCCCAATTATATTTTAAGTTATATTAAAAAAATGAAATTCTTCAGAAATTGAGACCGTTTATGATATTTTTCACTACCATGACCACAATTTTTTTAATATTTGTTTCTTTTTTTATAGGCAACCTGAATAGCACTGCTGCCTACCACAATTCTTAAAAAATCCAGAATAACTCTTGTTTTACCACGAAAATTAATGAAACTTATTTTATTCCCTAAATTTTTGAAGACTTTTACTTTTAACCTACTTTAACTTATCGTGGTGTAACAAAAAAAGTATGAACACTAGTATGGCAAGTTTTTTTTTTTAAATTGACGCAACTCAACAAACATTCCAAAATGGTATAATACTCTAGGAAAACAAGTTATAAAAAAATATTCGCCTATTATTTCTGAACAGGAGCCAAATGACGGTCACCACAGGAATACGCTAATATGCATTTAATCTATGGAGAATGCCGATGTAATGCTAACGCTACTAGCAGACTGTATCGAGAAAGATACCCAAATGCTCAAAGAAATCCTGATTATCGAGTGTTTATTAATGTGCATCAAGCGTTTTCGGAAGGTCGTATGCCATCCAATAGGAGAAGCGCTGGAAGACCTAGATTGGATCGTGATGAAGAAGTTCTCAATGAGATAGAAAATAATTCGACTACTTCGGTACGTGCCATAGAAGAAGCTACAGGAATCCCGAAAAGTTCTGCACATCGAATATTAAAACGTCACAAGCTTCACCCATATCACTGCAGGCGTGTGCAGACGTCATTACCGCGGGACTATCCGCTACGAGTCACATGTTGCCGTGTGATGCTGCAAAGGCACAGTGAAGATCCCCAATTCCTAGACAAAATTCTATGGTCGGATGAAACAACATGCAAGAAAGATGGGTATTTAAATCTTCACAACCTACATAGTTGGAGTAATGAAAATCCGCACTTGATGAGACAAGACAAATCCCAATATCAATTCAAGGTTAACCTATGGACCGGCATATTAAATGGAAAATTAATTGGGCCCTTTGAGTTACAAGGAAACTTAGATGGCAATAGTTATTTAAACTTTTTACAAAATGACTTGCAAGAATTGTTAGACGACGTGCCCTTAAGTGATCTCCAAAACATGTGGTTCCAAAATGATGGTTGCCCAGCACATTATGTGTTAAATTTATATGCGAGAATATTTAAATCAAGAGTATCCAGGGCGTTGTATCAGGCGACTTGGTCTTATCTTATGGCCACCCCGTTCACCCGATTTGAACTCCCTGGACTTCTTCTATTGGGGTTGTCTTAAAGACAGGGTCTACTCAAAACCCATTGCGACATTGGTTACATTAATAGCAGAAGATATGCAAGACAAATAAAACGATCATTTTTAAGGCGATGTCGTGCATGTATTAATGCTGGTGGCAAACAGTTCGAACATTTGCTATAATGTTAATAACTTAATAAATTACACGTGAAACTGTTTGTACCATTTGTTTTGAAATATTAAACGTTTTTCAAGAACTAATACTTTTATTACACGCGACCGTCATTTGGCCCCTGTTCAGAAATAATAGGCCCATATTTTTTATAACTTGTTTTCGTAGAGTATTATACCATTTTGGAATGTTGGTTAGTTGCGTTAATTTTTAAAAAAACTTGCCATACTAGTGTTCATACTTTTTTTTTACACCACGATAAGTTAAAGTTGGTTAAAAGTAAAAGTCTTCAAAAAATTTAGGGAATAAAATAAGTTTCATTAATTTTCGTGATAAAACAAGAGTTATTCTGGATTTTCTAAGAATTGTGGTACATAGCAGTGCTATTCAGGTTGCCTATAAAGAAAAAAGAAACAAATATTTAAAAAATTGTGGTCATGGTAGTGAAAAATATCATAAACAGTCTCAATTTCTGAAGAATTTCATTTTTTTAATATAACTTAAAATATAATTGGGATATATTCTTTTTTCTTTTTTTCCCCGATTAGTCCGGGGCAGGTCTATCCTCCGGTGTTGGCTTATCGTTGAATTTTGGGACATGTCTTGGTATTTTATGCCAGGGGGAAAGTGTCGGAAATCGTAAAATCTTTCTAGCATTTCTCATAGTCGCCTCTTACTACACCCAAGCGTAGATACGTTGTAGTACCTTGTACTGATAACTGCAAATTCTTCCTACTTTAGGAGAGGCTTATATATTATATCATATGCAGTAGAACCAGAGTAACCTGTCGGTTACTCTGGTTCCACTGCAGATAACCTCGCTACGAAGGGAACGAAGATATCCTCAGCAGAACCAGATTAACCGACATAGTCCAAAGGATTAGTAAGCAATGAGCCGGCCATATAGCTCGAAGAATCGACAACCGATGGAGAAGAAAGGTTCTCGAGTGGCAACCGCGTAGAGGCAGGCGCAATGTAGGGCGTCCCCCACTAGATGGAGTGACGAAGAGGTAAGACATGCAAGAAGTCAATGGATACAGTTGGCTAGGGAGCGTGCTTTGTAGCATTCCTTGGGGAAGGCCATGTTCAGCAATGGACTTGTGAATGGCTGTAATGATGATGATAATGATATACACCTGTGGACTCTTACAGGCTGGTAAACAAAGAATACACCTTATTTGATAAATAGTTAAATGATTTAAGCCTACTTAGATTTTTATTTTTTTATTGCCTTATATATGACCGTTATTCTTTACGTAAGCCGTGGTTGGTAGTTCAGGAAGGGAGAGATCTCCGAATTTCACAATAAGTGAGCAGACCAAGGTTTGATTAATCCAATGACATTATCAATTACAATAAATAACGCTTTATTTTAGTAAATCAATCATAAATATACATAAATACACACAAGATGATGACGATTAATGATAAATAGATACAATTAAGGACGAGAATTGTAATGGGAAATATTAGAGTCCCGAGAGAAAAGAGTGATTGCACGTCGGATATATGTATAAAGGCAAGGAGTTCCACAAAACCTTTACGTCTATAGCATAAAATATTTTAAAGTCATATGTGAAGCTTAATTGACCCATTACAACTGTCATAAATGATAAAACCAGTATCCAGTAGGACGTATTAGACTGTAACTTGTCTCTTATAAAAAAATTAAATCCGATAATGGAGTAAGACATGTAACTTATTTATTTATTAATTAAAATTTCTTTACATAACATTTAGTGCAACGTATAACAACCGTGTAGCGGTGGTATAATCCACCACCCCGTTTCATCCCGTGGGTGTCATAGCAGGCGACAGAGGGAAACGAACAAGGAGATAGGCAGCACTTTCCTGATAACAACTACAAAATGAAAAACTGCCGTCCCGCCTGCCAAAACTGCCAGGCTTTTGTTTAGCAGTCAACTTCTGATGAGATTTAAGGGTATATAGTAAGTCAGCTCAAATTCTAATTTCGTCCCCACTTGCCCGCGCGTCGTATGCTATGTACCGACATGTTTGTAATCACTAGGGCCCGGATTAATATGTAAATCCATATTTTTAATTGAAATGTTTTTTTTGCTCTTGAATATATTTTCTACATAAATTATGATATTTTGATCAAGAAAATGCAATTTCTATTTTCCATATTTTTCCATATTTCAAGTATAAATCCATATTCCACAAGAAATTAAATAAATTTATCCATATCTTCATTATTTTATGTTAGATGGATGAGCAGCTCTGTGAAATGACTAAAAATGAGTTTTAGATGACGAAAATGCCAGCAAATCCTTTTTATTGGCGTGTGTAGAACTTCTTTAATCTTTAATGCAACCACCAAACGTCAGTAAAGCTTTTTAATGATGCAATGAGAGTTTTGTGGCCTGATGGAGTTAAACATGACCAAGATTTCTTACTAATTATCGATGATACTCCTCGTATGGTAAAAGCTGTAGATTCCCTACAAGTTTTGTATCCAAAAATTATTCATATGAAGTGCTTCGCTCATGGTATAAATAGATTAGTTGAATGAATAAGGTCTCAGTTTAAAAAGGCTGACAGTTTAGTATGAAACGTAAAGAAAAAGTTTTTGAAAGCAACAAGCAGGATCTTAAAATTTAAAGAGATGTATCCCGATATTTCTTTACCGCTAGAGCCAGTGCTGAACCGCTGGGGAACTTGGTTGACAGCAAATGAATACTATGCCCAGTATTACACTGAAATCAAAATGATTATTTTTGAATTGGAGAATAAAGCTGCTGATATTTCAATCTCAAAAGAACTTCTCCACGATTACCCTAAGTAACTATTTGCTTTATATACATAAACAGTAATTATTGCTTTTTATCATACCATGTAAAGGCACTCGAAAATTCTTCCACTTCTCTAAATGATAATTTGATGATTATCGAAAATATCGAAAAAAATTTTGAATCAGAAGGTCCCGTTCCTGAAGTAGCGAGGCAAAAATTACTCTACGTACTGAAAAAAAAAACAAAGGATTTCATACCGGAACGGAACATTAGAAGCCACCATAGATGTGCCCTACTCACTTGCAGAATTATGCAAATATAAATATGCTCCAATCACATCCTATGATGTTGAAAAATCATTCAGCCAGAATAAAGCATTATTTCGTCCAAACAAAAAGAGTTTTAATTTTGAAAATTTAAGGAAACACGTAATTATGTACTGTAGTTCAAATAATAATGAAACCTAAGCTAAGTAAAATTGTATTTTTTTGGTTTTTCTTAATAGGAAACCGTTTTAATGTACAATGTCGTTATCTTTTATTACACATATTTTTTCCATATTTTAGGATTTTAAGTCCATATTATATGTACATATTTTGATATTATATATACATATTAATCCGGGCCCTAGTAATCACTAATACTGTAAATAGAAAGGTCGTTAGACACTTATTTCATTAGGTTTATCATATTTATGCCTGTTTCTTAACGCCAACCCAGTCGCTTCTTATTTTTATCACGGTTATTTCTCATTTTAATTTTACGTCGTCCTGTTGCGTAATGTATATTCTGATCGTAAGCAACACAACCTCTACCTTCAAAGGCCGAAGCGAAGTGACCGAGCGGCAGGAATCACGCTTCAAGAGGCCGATACTTTAGGTAATTTCTTTTTTACAGTGAAAATAATGGTATTTTAAAAAAATTAAATAACATAAGCACTGCTTTATAGTTAGTTCAGTTAGTATTCAAAGTTTCATGATCTTATCTAAAGTATTTTATGAATAACAGCGGTTTATTGTTTATTTTGGAGGTAACTTTGGATTTTTTTTCTATCGAGAAAATTGTACGAAATCGTGTTTTCGTCTAACATAATACTTAACATTAATCCTCAACTTTACCATATATTTATTTCAAAATTAATGCTGCAATACTTTCGGCATAACGAAGGATCTTGCTAAGCCATTTGAGATTATATTTCCCCTTAATAATGTATGTATGAATATTATTCCATTTCATGAGCTGATTTTTTAATCGTTAGTTAAAAGTTATTCCATAGGATAAAGTTATACAGATTAAAAATTACATATGATTTGAATAAAATAGTTCGTTAGACTTTTATGTTCAGTCAGGTAATAATTTATTTGATTTTTAAAAATCGTCTATAAATGATATCAGAAACATGAAAATGGAAAAACCGTATTATAACCTCGAAATTTTGATACCAGCCCAGCCAGATACTAAATCAATATAATATATTGTGCGGCTTGTTCAAACAGTTTGATCAAACGGTTGATGAAAACGTCAAGTTGCTTGATTGAGCATGAGGAATTACATACTCGTTGGACTAGACAAGCGGTGGTGGGGGTCTGTGGAAAGTACTCACACAAAATAACTTATAATAACTAAATATTTTTACATCAAAGAAAGCCCGTTTCTTGCTGTATTCTAAAGCATATCTATTAATATTTTAGGAAATCTAATTGTATACAAAAAGCCAAAAACCAATTAACGGTTACCTCAATAATTACATTGTTGTGAAGATCTATCTGTAATAGATTTATTTTTGTCTCTTAAATAAATAAAAAGGGAAAGTGGATATCAAAGAACTAAAACACACTATCACATACCTGAATAGCAGTAAAAAAGTCTGACTTCAGGAGTTATAATGTGAAAATTATTTTATTTTTACTTTTTATCAAGTCTAGATTTCAACTTTTTTGCGTGGACTAGGAAGTATCACAAGCCCACATGCCGTATATGTACCCAGTTACCTGAAAAATTTACAATTGACGTAGACTTTGCGTAGGTAACAGGTTCTTTTATTTTTGGCACGTAGGTTCTTTTATTTTTAGCATCTACGTGGAACACTCTCATCTTATTTCTCATAATAAAAACGTTACCCTACACTAGGATTTTCTCCTGTATCGTGGGGGCAGTTTACAAACATAAATTGCACAAGGACAAACATCCAGACCCGGAACAATTATTTGTAGGCCATACAAATACTTGTTCCGTGCGGGATTCGAACCTGCGACCCCCAGCGCAGCCACTCATTGCTAAGCCACTGCGCCACGGAGTCGTCAACACTCAATAAGTTTTGAGATATACAAAAAGTATTTTAGATACTATTAATATTTATTTTACAATTTTTCAAAATATTCTCCAACATGCTCTATACCCATTCGCCTAAACAAACTCTGAAAACACTTTTGCCAGTCTCGATCTGACAGGTCGGAAATCGCTTCTTCGTAGGCAGGTAGGAAGCCACGGCTTCTTCGGCGCTTGAAAAAACTTTCCTTTTATTTTTTCTTTGACTCTTGGAAACAAAAAGAAGTCACAAGGAGCTATGTCGGAGCTGTAGGGTGAGTGATTTAAGAGTTTCAACACCAGATTCCTCAATAAATGTTTTTGTTCTAAGGAAGGTATGTGAAGAGGCTTTATCGTGATGCAACATGATTCCCCAAAGCCCGATCTTTGGTCTTTTATCCGGCACAGCTTGAAAAACTTTGGGTAATGCAACAATAGTATTATACCATTCAGAGTGGACTGACCTATAATTTTCCAGCACTGACGTCGACAAACGTCCGCTCCGCGAAAAAAATAGCCACCATTTTTTGCCGACGTTGCGAGGTCTTTTCTGTTTTGTCGGTAACTGTTCTTCTGAGTAGACCCATACCGATGATTGCCTTGTATTTTCCGGATCATATTGATAGATCCATGTCTAGTCACCAGTAACGATTTCTGAAACACGCCTAGATGCCCCGCTTTCAAAACGTAGACGCATTTTATGGCACCAATTCACACGAGTCTGTTTTTCGCTTTCGGAGAGCAAACGAGGGATCCATCGACAACAAAGCTTCCTCACCCCAAGATCTTGATGTAGGATGGTATGAATGCTTCCCGAACTAATGCCTACAATCTTTTCGATGTCCGTATATGTGATTCGTTGGTATTCTTGCACCAACATTTCAGTAGTCCATATATTTTCTGCCGTTACTGCTGTTTGCGGGGCTCCGGTTCTTTGGTCATCTTTAAGGTTAATTTTACCCCTTTTAAATTCAGCAAACCACCTAAAAATTGTTGCGCGTGATGGAGCTGAGTCCCTAATGCTGATTGTAACCGTTGTAAACTTAATTGTTTGGTTAAACAAAATTTAAAACCATAATAGATCGTAGCGCGCAAATGTTCACGGTTAAGATCCATCGTTTTAAATGAAAAGCGCGGGAAGCATTCCAGGAAAATCAATAAAATTTTGTTTTTTTTTTAATATTGAGCAATTGGCTTACAGAGTTCTATTTTTAAATGAATTTGCTTTTTAGAAACACGGGTGCGTTTCATTTTAAATTTAGAGCATCTCAAAACTTATTGAGTGACATACGTATCACATTCCATACGTCCCAGGCTGACGGGGAGAGACTGCCAAAAGGCATCAAGTCCGCTCTTTGTAATCCTTTTAGTTAAGGTGTACACTTAAGAATAAATAAAGAAACAGTTATTATATAATAAGCATACAGTCGCATTGAGAAATTCTTTCCTTTGCATTGAGAAATTCTCCTTTTTTTGAAGGCAGCTAAAAATATATTCTCTATACGTTCTTGGCTCTTTCGCTATCAAAAACCTTCCTTTTACTGTGATGCCTTAAATATTACTATTTTATTATACTATGTAGTTATCGTGGTAGAACCATATCGCAACGTATTATGATTGCAGCACCAGTGGGTAAAGTCGATCGTGAATGCTCTACGCTCGCACTTGCACAGAGTAACAGCGTGAAATAGCAGCATACTGCTGCTGTCCTTTCAAGTATTGAATGTCTAGGACCGAGACAGACGAGACGAGAGACCAACTTTACTGGTAACGAGGCATTCAATCTTAGATGTCACGGGTGACACAATGCATTTACGTTCTTAATTGCGGGTGCGTGTAGGTATCTAATAGGCCATAGCACTCACTTACCATCAGTTGTATGCTCATTAGTCACCTTTGTGCAAACACTTTAAAGGATCAATTGGAATCTGCTTACTTATTCCAAAACTCCATTACTATTTTTATATTAATTTACAGTTCCAATTAACTGTATTTTAGTAATAAATTATCACCGTAATGTCCACTATAAGTTCGTGCCAAATCGATTGAGAAAAAGGGATATTGACCTTTCGGTCGTTTAACCAGGGGCTACAAACCTTCAATATATAGGCACTTTTTATATGTAGTACTTTCTTTATTTATAATGATTTTCTTTATTATTATTTTTATAATGATTGATATAATATATATTTATTAACTATTATTAAAAAGTTATGTAAAAGATCGCTGTAGAAGAAAAATCATCTATTGTTATAAAGTACTTTATTCATTTAACAACAAAAAGCATTAATTTATAACACATAAGGATTCGAGTGATAACGACACCGAATAAGTACGTACTTATAAAAAAATAAAACTTTATTTTCAATATTATATAAGGACTTTAATTTTATTCGGTGCATACGGACCGGCCCAAAAAAAGTGACGCATCTCTGGCTGCCATTGTCACGTTTCTTATAGAACGAACTGACGTAAAGCGCGTTTTGTTAATTGAAAGGGATGAATTTGCAAAAGCTCTATATTATGGTGATTATATTGCTTCAAATATTTTTTAATACGAAACTGTTATTAAATGAATTGCTGCGTTACTTACCATAAATTGAAATACAAAATATAACACATTTTTCGCGATGTACCGTAAGATTTTACGATGTTTGTAGGAATCACAGACAGTATTATTTAAGAAACAAAAAAACAAAACATAGATAGATAGAAAATCCTTTATTGCACTCAAACAAAACAATTTGGTATAAAAGGCGAACTTAATGCCGAAAAGGCATTCTCTGCCAGCTAACCTTTTGTAGTGTGGTGAGAGCTATGGGTAGAGCCGCGAGAGAAAGCAAATCTAACTTTTTTATTCATACTATTCAAAACGCATTATATAATATTATGTATATGTTAGTTTATACATATATACACTTATAGACATACATACATATATATATACACATTATATTTATATATATATATATATATATATATTATATATATATACATATATATTTAAATAAAATATATACTAAACCAATAAAGCATACAATATGGTATACGAAATTATAATAAACATAATCAATAAAATTAATCAAGTAATTTTAAATAATATGCCTCAAGCTTACTTTTAAATGTATTTATTGAAGGAGCATCTTTTAAATCTCGTGGAAGGTTATTCCAAAGTGTAATTGATGATACCGTGAAGGAATCCGAGTAGTATGCAGATTTATGCATCGGGATAATTAGAGTTTTGTTGGTCATCGAATGGGATAAGCTTAAATATGAAAAACACTCTTTTAGATAAACTGGAGAACAAGGATTGTGAAGAATACCATACAAAGTGGTTAGAAGGTGTGTGTTCCGGCGAAAACGGATGTCGAACCACTTAAGTCTTGAGCGAAATTGTGATATATGATCAAACTTGCGCAGGCCAAAAATATAGCGTATGCACAGATTGAGAGACGGTCGAGTTTACTAAGCAGCTCCTCAGTTATATCTGGATAGGCAATATCGGCATAATCAAAGATAGGAAGCAACAGAGAGTTGACTAGCGTAACCTTGGCCATCTGAGGAATAAATTTTTACCAGAGCTTTAATGAACGCATAGTTCCAAAATACGTCTCCTGACCTCATTAACCTGTAGCACCCAACTTAGATCGTCAGCCAAAATTAAGCCAAGGTTCTTAACCTGCCTAACATATTCTAAATCTACACCGTTTAGAGTGACCTTAGGTAGATATTGATAGTCAAGTCGACATGTAATTTTTCTGCTCCCTATGATTATAACCTGTGTTTTGGCAGAATTTAATATTAGCCCATGACATCTTGCCCACTGATGAACTGCAGCAAGATCAGAATTCATTCTGTCAACAGATGAATTTAGGTCATTTAAACTAAAATGCTGATACAGCTGGACATCATCTGCGTACAGGTGATACTTGCTGAAATTTATTACGGAAACAAGTGCATTGATAAACACAGAAAAAAGCAACGGGGATAAAACACCGCCTTGAGGAACACCAGCAACAACGTTACACCAATCGGAGAACTTATCATCAACATGTATGCGTTGCCGGCGTCCCCGAAGATAGGAACTGGAACCATTGTAGAACTGACGATGTTAAATTCAGGGATTTCATAATTGCTAACAGGATGTCATAGTCAACACAGTTAAAGGCGTTACTGAAGTCCAGAAGGACAAGAGTGAGTTGACGATTATCCATCGCGAAGCGGATATCATCAGTTATTTTAATTAAGGCCGTGGAAGTACTGTGCAGAGATCGGAAACCAGACTGAAAAGAATTAAAGAGGTTGTGTTTGTTTGGAAATTTTGAGAGTTGGCCATGAACAACCTTTTCAAGAATTTTGGAGAAGAAGGAGAGGATAGATATTGGCCTATAGTGGCTGAAATTAGTAGGAGAGCTAACATATGTGCTGACCTAGAAGTGTGAATAATATCAATATTTAAATATTGTTATCACATCTAAATTGATATTTTGTAAGTTACGCCTTTTGACACTCGGCTCATATCTAAGGTCATCGTCTGTTTTTCTCAATGGATTTGGCAAGAACTATATACCTCATATCGTATCCTCATATCGACAGAGGAAACAAACCAGGACATCGGCACCACTATTTTCTTCATAACTAACAAATAGTATAATTAAAAAATTTGTACAACCCACTTCAATATAAATGAGTCATCAATGTATTCGAAGTCAATTTAATACGCATTATTAAGGATAGCTCGAAAACTACTGGTCAGATCTTGATCATTTATATTGGACCATCAGCTTTTAAATAAAAAAGAATGATCGAAATCGGTTCACCAAGAATGAGATAACATAAAAAAATACAGTCGAATTGAGTAGCTCTACTATTTTGGTCAGTTAAAAATAAATAAAAAACTGCGGTTGTCGAACCTCTCGCTAAGCATAGCAACTGTGGTAAATAACTAAACAGTAGGCCTATATTCAGCAGTGTACTTTTGACAGACTGTAATGGTATTTATGCGTGGAAGGTCAGATATCGCAATGATCGCTAAGAAATTTTGATCAAGACGCCATGGTTACATGTTCAATCATTGGTCCGGCTCGGAATGTTTGTCAAAAAGTAAAATTCTACGATAGTATAGCCTTACATAGAATGGGGGGTAAAGTTTAAGAAAACACAATAAAATATACCAAATGTATATTTAATTTAAACAAAATTTCCTAATATCCTAAAATTAACAAACTAACTTATAATCACAAAAAACACTAGTTGTACTATCTATTTACTATTATATTTACAATAGTAATTTTCTTTTAAAAGAGACTTGTCTGCTGTATTTCGCATAGTGAGTGTGAGATCCGGAGATCCTTTTTTACTGGAAACGAGGCCTTATCGAGCCTAGTCCTCAGGGGTGACAACGCATCTGGCGTTTTGATCTTTAATCGAGGATAAATGTTGATGTGTATGGGCCACAGCATCTAATTAACCTCAGGTAGACTGTGTGCTCGTTTGTGACCCTTCTTCTATAAAAAATACATAATTATGTATAACGATACACTTTTACAATATTTATTATATAATGTACTTGAGCGACCGTGCCGAAACAGACCTACATTTTATCTAACGTCGAGCAATAAAAAAAATCTCAAGGACTTATTAATATGATAGTTACATATACAAAATATACATTATACATTTTACTATCACCACATTTATAACGACAAATATAAATTATGAGTGTTTTATAACAAATTACAACAAACTTTAAATATTATACAGCCCATTTGGAGGACACTACACATGAGCAGTGTAATTATGTATCCCTGATGGGAATCGTTTGGCAGCGGAAAATCATTTTGAAACTACGTTGTTATTTCATTATGATAATATTGTGTTGCCATGAATAATATAAAAGGACATAGGTTATATCAACTTGTTTTTAAGTTATCCCATACTAGTATTTTCTGTTGTATCGTGGAGGCAGTTCACATATATTAATTGCACAAGAGCAACATCCAGACCCGGAATAATTATTTGTAGGACATGTAACAATTATTTCTAAACCATACACCGCGGTAGTGCCGGTGTCAGAATATCCACTATCCCATATCATCCCGTGGTGTCGTAAGAGGCGACAGAGGGAAACAAATCAGGAACTGGGCAGCAGCGTCTTCCTAATGAAGACTATAATAAAAAATTGCGGTTGCCAACCCGCTTGCCAAGCTTGGCTACTGTGGCAAGTATCCCTTCTATTAAACAATCTATGGAGATGTTCCGCAGTGGATTTTAATAAGCGGTACGTTAAACGGTATACACTTACATATTCCGCGCGGGATTCGAACCCGTAGCCCTCAGTGCCACAACTAATTGCTAAGCAACTACACAAAAGAACGAAACTTAACGTCAAAACTAAGCCAACACACTATATTTCCAGTTTGCTACCGCCAGAGTCTTCCACAATCTCACTGCATTTGTAGAAAGGCAATATGTTTAATTTCATGATAAATTATCTTCTAATAACAGGTTTATTATAGGGAAGCATGCAACAAAAAAAAATATGAATTTCGCAGAAATAGGTAAGAACGAAGATGCCTTTAGATTTTCATATTAGACATAATATTATCATCATTCATTTAGTCCACTGCTGAACTTAGGGCTCTTCATAGATCATTTGGAAGATATTCGACGTAGTTGTCACTACTGGGAGACGGGTTGGCGGCCGCAATCACTTGTGGAAATAATCGATAATCATCCATCTCGCGGTTTGTTCCCTCAGTCACCTCTTGTCCATATAACGTTACGCCTGTTATCAACTTCTTAGAATTCAAATTAATCGACAAAAACCATAATGCTATCTAAATAGTAACAAATAAAAATGTCAATATATCTTCATGACGCTCCTTCTCTTGTCTTTTATCGATGCAATTATACATGACATGCCCTTATCAGTTCTCCGTCCAGTAGTATCAACACACGGGGCAAGAAGAATGACAAGGGCGCGTCATTGTATACTTAGAACTTCTTTCTTGTTACTTCTTACTGCGAAACTTGTCTCAAGGTGATTCAGCGTTTTTTCATGTTCCTGCATTCTAAAAGTGTCACGAACGACACATATTAAAATGCAGAAAATGATCGCGAAGATATTCCTTCCAAAATGCGTAGATTTTTTACCGAAGTCTCGATCATAGAATTCACGAAGCAATACTGTCGATTACCTGTAACAAAAGATCGCAATATTAATAAAAATATTTAAATTGTCGAAGACACAAAAAAGAGGTTGATATAATTTTAGTAACGGTAGTACCGTTATACACGAAACCTAAGCGAAATTTTGTATCATTATTTGATGAACACGAAGTCGGTAAACAAGAAAGACACAAATTTAAAAACTTTTGATAAAATGTTATTATTTTTTATTTTATTACAATAATTTTAAATTACTAGCAACTGCTAGTCTCCACAAGAAATAGTTATACGTAGTACTGTTGGATAGTTATATAAAACCCGACAGCAATTGCGTATGAAAGTAAAGGATGTTTTATAAAATATTAAATATGCACAAGTCAGGCGACTCAGTGAACTATTTCAGCGACATTCAGCCCCAATTGTGAACGTGACTAGAATATAAAGACGCGCTATTGTTCATTTTACTAACATGTCTTCATATTGTATGACTTATACGCGAAACACAAATAAATTGGCTAAATTAGTAACAGTGATGTGTTCCGACCATTTCCATTTCTAATTCCATATAGTGTCACTCAACTCTAAGAGAGTTTCTATTTAGATTATGTTTAATTTTACGTTAGTAAGTCTGTTGTTTAACAAACATGAGATACCGCCCATGAACTACAACATGCGAAAAGCGACCCCCAGCAATCTCTACTATTTTAGACTATGGTGTTTGATGTAGTAAGTCGATGCAGGTGGCTCAAGACTGTGCTTTTTAAATATTTTCTGGGAGCGGCCTGTGTTCAGGAGCGGACTTGTGATGGGCTGCATGCACAGCATTGTGACAGTTTCGCCGTTACGCTGCCATACACACTTCTCTCGTGCTTTTCAGACTTTAGCTTAGGTTATTAACTACGAATTATTACTCTTGCTACAGAATATATAATAATAAATATATATACACTGTTCCGCTATTACACACTTCGTCCACTTTAGGAGTTCGTAACAGTCCTCGACTGGACATAGGCCTTATTTGCTTTAATCGTCTCGCTAGACGGATTACAGCACCAGACGTCACGCCCTTTCGACGCTCCTACCCGTCGCTGGCTCATAGTAACTATTATCTAATCTATGGCCAGCCTTAGTAAATTACGTCTGGTGTGAACAAGAAGGTTATACCGTACTATCGCAAGCTATGAGACTTCATAGATTTCCCACAGTCGCATATTACGACGCCAACGGGACAAACTTTCGTAATTAACAATGAAGCATCAAGAAATACATAGAGATAAAAAGAAACCTCCAGACAACTACATCGACACTAACGCCTAGAATGTCTAACATTGTATGTACAAACGCAACATACCAGGAGAACATAAACTAATAAATGTTACAACTTTTCTAAAATTGCGACCGTCCCTAAGAGGACCGTAAATAAAAATCGGCTCGCTTCCACCGCGGACAGGCTGTCGCGAACAGGACTGAAAAACAATTTGTAGCATTACAAACGAAGTTAATGAGCCGGACATTGTAGATGCTTTGTGTTACGCCCGATCGGACTACTCGGTGACCGTTTCAAAGTGCAACACGATATTGATTTCTTATAATTACACCAACACTACACATTAAATGAAACTTAATCTTTACTTTTTATTTCTCGACATTTCGCCCTCCCACCTCGTGACCATCGTCAGGAATTTAAAAAAAAACTGTCAGTCGTAGGACCTTACGTCAGAGGTGAAAACTTCTTATCTTTACAAACTTGAAAACATTATTTTTGGTTTGTTAAGAAATATTTTTGAAGTGTACGTATATATATCTGAGCGGGACGGTCACGTGTGTTCAGTACCTTTTCCTCATCCCAAAAGTGTCTAACATGCCTGTTTTCACTACACAAAGTTTAAATTAAACGCTATAAAATCCATAAAATTAACATACACATATACAAACATAAGGTACATTTAATGCAACACGATGTTACATGGACATTAATAATACCTATATTGTTACTGTACTAGCACAGTATAAAAATAGTACTACGTAGTACTAGTCCCAACATTCTTATTAATTGAATTATTCTTATGCTTTATCGGTTTGAAAGTCCACTGCTGCACATGGGCTACACTACAGCGTGATCGTCGCGATTGACAGCTGTTTTACCGCAATAAATCCGTCTGGATGTTTTACGCCTGGCGCAAACGAGATGGTTATATCGCCATTTTCCATAGCCGCCTCCTACCTACGATACCCACGGAATAACTTTTTTTATAGGATAAAGATGACAACCGAACACACTGCCCACCTGATGGCAAGGCATTGCTGTGATCCATATACTTTTATCCTCGATGAAGAGTCAAGGTGCAGATGCGTTGTCACTCCAGAGAACGAAGATGAAATGCCTTGTTTCCAGTAAAAAGGGTCTCCCGTACTCTACAATCACCATACAAAACACAAAAGCGTTTAACTGCTATATCACGCCTCCTTCCCCGCTTGAGCTGACCCATCACTGCTACCACTATAATAATAATAATAATATATCCAAAAGAGTATCTAAATTTTCATTGTTTCAGATGTTTACGAACCAACAACTAATGTGCGTTCAAAATTTCAAAAAATCTTGCCTTTAATAAAAAACCTTTGTAACTCGAATGTATCACCCATCCAGTCTCATATCCGGCACACCGTCGCCTCCAAGCCTCTGAGGCCGTCATTAACGCAACGGATAGTGCATCTGTTTAAAAGTGATACAGCGTTATGGATAGCTCTTGCGATTTGCATTTTCCGGGCGTGGAGCGAGCTCGTCGGCGGACGTCGAGTGCTCGCGTCGCTCACGTGAAAAACTGTTTCTTACGTGAGTGGAGTGGTTTGAAATGAAATATTTTAAAATGCATTCCATTTATAATATTTTTATATAAATCTATTTATATATAATTTTTCTGTGAGTGTGTCACTGAACTCCTAATTTTTGTGTGTTTGTGGATGGTTCAGATTTGCAATATTACGCGGTAGGCGGCAAGATCCAGAGATCAACCGTGTAAAGCCAAGGCGCATCGCTAGTATTTTATATTAATAAAAAGGTGTAGGAGCCATGGTAGCTCAGACGGTCAGCGCTCGCCGTAAATTTCACAGAACACGAGCAAACCGTGTTCATTCCCCGCCGGCACCAATGAAATTGTTAATTGCAATTTTAATTACTGATTTACCACTTGCTCGGGCAGTGAAGGAAAACATCGAAAGGAAACCGGTATGTCTGGAAAAAAAGAAAAAGAAATATTTCGAAGACATGTGAAGTTCGCCAACACGCATTGGGGCAGCGCGGTGCACACTTACTTGCCATAAAAACCTTCTCCGAAATGATGGGAGACCTGTGCCCAGCAGTAGGACGTAAATATAAGCTGTAAATTTAATTTTAAAGATGCGTGTTACGCGGTAACGAGTTTGGGGATATAGATTATCCATTACGTCGCGCGTAAAAAATGTTTGGTAACTAGGTGCATCTGCTGGCAGCTGGCAGCATTAGAAAATCCATTACCAAAAATTAACCATAAAATAAACGTAATTATTCACGCATACACTGACCTCTTACATAGTCTACAATTACTTACTCTATATAAATATCACCAATCCCCGTTAGATGAAATGTTAATGAAAGATGCAGAGTCGACCGATGGTGACTCGGGACTGTGCATTGTGATTATCTACAGCGAGGTCTTTATTCAACTGTGGACACTGTAATGATAATGATCATAAATCATAATGATATAAATATTTAAATAAGACTTTTATTTGGATAATATTAATTATAACAATTTTGTAGGGGTGTCGTAAGAGCCGGCAAAGGTAAACAAGCCAGGCGATTATTGGCATCAGTGTCTTATTATATCCTGACCCTTTTTACTGGAAAAGAGGCATTCCATCTTAGTCCTCAAGGCTGACAACGCATCTGCATTTTGATTCGCAAACGAGGATAGATGTAGATGTCTATGGCCCACAGCAACCACTTACCATCAGGTGGACTGTGTGCTCGCTTGTCACCCTGTCCTATAAAAAAAATCCACTAAAAAATAAAACAATCTGCGGTGCCAACTCGCGTGCCATGTTCTGCAATTATTGCAAATACCCCCATTGTGAGGCATTCTATGGGGAGCCCTATGTTCAGCAGTGATTTTTCATAGGCTGTAAATGATGATAGGTATGTTTAATAAACTTGTATTCGTACATACTGCAGAGAAAAAAAAAACAAAATAATTCCTCTTCATTACAGGCAGTGCCCTCCAATAGAAATTATCATAACGCATAACGCATGAACATTTCATTTCATTCAAGTACCCACCATCTCGCATCGATGCAATATTTTTATCTCGGGATAGCACAACCATGTAACGAAGCGAATATTTATAACGTAGTATCGAATATCATGTTATATTTGCACACCTTAATGAAACTTGTACACTTGTTAAAACATCTCATAAATAAAGTCGACACGGGTTGTCGAGTGGAGTAGGGGAGGGAAGGGGTGTTATGATTAGATTGCATCATATAGGTACACATGTCAGCGACATGGCGGGGCCTATAGATACATGAAAGATATGACATAACACAACTGTAATAAAACGTTAGCTGGAGATATTGAGACGATGCGACTCGAACTAAATGAACTACTGCGGTTACACCTATCTGTACCACCAATGTTATATATTTTAATGCTGTAAGCTGGAAGTTATATTAATATGAAAGTTAAGGTATCTACCTAAGTGGATACTGGAGACCATGGAAACCTTCGACCATACTCAAAGTATGGCCGAGAAAGATGGTCAACCCTGATGCCTATAATGAAATATTTCACCGGCTGTGATACTGAATCTCTTACTCTTTAGGCCGCAAAATATCAATAGGTACACTGCTAATCAACAGATGAAATAGGTAAGATAGTGGTACGAACGTGGAAGGACTCCCAGACATAAAAGAAGACCTACAAATGTTTTATTCATTCAATAATTAGAAGTCTCAATAATTTTGCCATAGTTGCCATACTTGTCAGGCAGGTAACGAAGGTAACGAAAAAAAAAACGTAATACTATTATTATGTATTCCGTGCCCTAGTTTCAGTTTCTCTTAGTCGCATCTTTGGACACCTACGGGAGAACACTTGGTAGTGGATATTCATACACTGTTACTGCGCAGTCAATTGCGGTAGCCATCGCAATTTTTATTACTTGCAATTGTTAACAGAAAGATACCGATGTCCATCTCCTTTCTCAGTTTCTCTCAGTCGCCTCATACGACACCCACTGGGGAGCACTTGGTAGTGTATATTCTTATGACGTCACTACACACTCAATATTATCTAGATACTATTTTAAAATGCAACAAAAGGCCTTCCTTTTGTCACATCACTCTTATATTTACAATGTTAGAACTCATTTATCAGCCCGTACAAGGCTAATATGGCAAACGTGGTCTCGTTGCCGAGATTTGATTTGGTACATATTACCTTAAGGTGTTTCCTTTTAAACCATGAAATGGATCTATCACGTAAACATTCTGCACTTTGCGTCGTATCGGTTAGTCAATTTAGTTGTATTCTTTTATCATTTTCCACGGACAATGGTAAATCGGCACTTAAAATTGCAATTTAAAAATTTCATTGTTGCCGGCGGGGATCGAACCCGGGTTGCTCGCGTACTGTGAAATTTACACCAAGCGCTTAGCTCCTGAGCTACAACCGGCGGTGAAGGAAATCATCGTGAGGAAACCCGCATGTCTGAGAAGTAAAAAAATATAATATCCAAGACATGTGAAGTTTGCCAACACGCATTATAGTAGCGCGGTCATCGATCACTAAGCGCGGTGGTCATTTCCTTGCCCTAAAAACCCTCTCAGAAATGAAAGGCCTCTGCCCAGCAGTGGGACGTATATAGGCTTTAACTTTTTTTACCACAAAATGGTATCCTTTTGAAACCATCGACCCCTCGACTCAAATGGATAACTCTAAAATCATTTGAAACAAACAATCGCCTTGTACCGTTGTGAAAACATAGTGAGCCCGCAAAAAGTCCCCGCACCCAACCAGCCGTGAGCGGGCGACGAGTGTGTCAAATGGACCCCGAATAGATTTATGCCCCGGCCGAACGGTAACCACTTAAATCGACCGTTAATCCCGCAGCCGCCTAATCGACCACACGAAAAATAGTTGGACTGCGCTATACGGTTTAAATTGAGTTTTTATGGATGCTCTCAGTTATTGTATGATTCGAGATTAATTTGACAGAAATAAAGCATTTTGAGTTCGTGACATCGCCAAATCTCCCTTTCGCCGCATACTATGCAAGTTAGTGATTATAATATTATACTCTTTGATGTAAGTTGTCGATTAGTAATCTACGATTATGAGATCGTCTATGAATAGTACTTCTATTATATTATAGAATATTTTTTATGCATGATAGATTAAAAGTAATTTTATTGAAAGTTATTTTATATATGGTAGAGCCACACTGCAGCAATATTATGGTTTTACCACACGTGGGTCGTGGGTCGACCGTGGTAGGACCATGCTCTCACAGAAAACAGTTTAAAACAGCAGTTTAATGCTGCTATTTTAAGCTGTTTTCTGTTGTAGAGTACTGGAGACCCCTTTCAATAACAACAAGACAACCCATTTTAGTCCTCAGGGATGAAACCTACTTATACCACTGGAGATTGAGAAACCAGCCTTGCTCTTTTTGATGGAGTCGCAGTCGTCCTTTCCGAGCTCGTAATTCGTTCGTATCTCTCCTGCCCAGGTACAAATTAGAACACTCTTTTGTGCCTCGAGCTGAAGTTTGCGTATACGTCAGAGAGGATATCATTTTTCGACGCTTCTGTAGTTTTCAATTACGTTATAAACAGAAGTGCTACCGGGCCTGGGCTGATGTATCAACCTTATGTACTGTGGCCCTCCACAGCTTCTACTTACTATTAGGTATGTATGTGTGTTTGTTTGTCATCTTTAAACTATACAAAAATGCTTTTAACATTAGTTGAGAATAACCTTAGTCCTATAAGAACCACCGAGACCTTTTTGAAATAATATTAAAATATAACAGAAAATAATTTTCAAATTACAATGTAGCACCACCGAATTTATACATTAGAAACAGCAGGGTAGCGGTCACCTCGTATCAAATTTTTTTAGAAATTGTTCGCAAAAAGCGTACACTTCACCAGCATTTGGGTCATAAAGGTATTAAGGCGGATTACTATACACATGCTCACGATATTCCGCGAACAGATTTGAAAGCCCTGCCGCCATCGTCGCGCCAATAATACAGCTCTTTACAATTCTCGGGTTTGGAAGTGCCGAGAGAGGATTAAACGTACTCTTATGCTTCAATTGATTCGCAGTGTATTAGTATCTCTTTAAATCATCGTTCAGGCAGCACCGACATTGTCTGTGCGATTTCCCAGTCAACACGCAAATTATACATATTTCGTGTATACAAGATTTCTTGTTTACGTGAACATTACATATTTAAATGAAACTAAATTTTACGGATTTTATCGTGTATATTAACTTATTTTAAATTCATCGGTGCTGTAAAGTATGATTCAAGTGCTTTACCGCATCCATAGTGACGGGTGGACAGATTTAATTATATAAAAATAAAATTATTAATTTTGGTCCACACTACGCAGAATGAGCTTACAGTATCTTGAAGTCTTTATCAAATGCGTTTCGTATATTTTTCCATTAAATAAATTATTGAAGCGAGACAGAACTAATTGAATCGAGTAATTAACAATGTAGTCGTTCTCGCTGTGCCCTTAGTTAATCAATAATCAACGGTTAACTTAGCATTTGATTAAGATAATTAGAGCGCTAATACTGTAATCGAGTGATATGCGTTAATAAGCAACTAGTTAACACTACCAAGACTTATTTAGAGACCATAAAGATTACTCCGTTTCGTCCCATTAGCGTCATAAAATAGAAATGGAACTTTTATATTCAATATATTATAAATAATACTTAAAGTCATTTATGTATAATTTACCACTGGTTGGGGAAACACCTCTGTCTTCGAATAATAAGCAAGAAACCCAGCGTGATTACAAAAACAGTTTATAATCATATATTACGTTTACACAATATATGAATGTAACCTATAAGTACCTAATAGTCCAGTACTAAGGGCCCGGAAGGCCTTCTGACTTCCGATAGATGGCGTTATGACCATGTTGTTTAAGCCAGACGTAAAATACGCACCAGCGACGGGCAGCAGCTTCAAAGGTGTGTTTGATGCTGCGATCGTCAATCCAGCTGCCAAACAAACTATTAAGAAAAATAAAGGTCTTCTAGGGATAGGTAAAATAGATTTTTTTTATAGCATTGGGTGACAAACGAGCAAACAGTCCATCTGATGATAAGTGGCTGCTGTGGCCCACAGACATCTACATTTATCCTCAATTAAGAATAAAAATGTTACAGAACTAGTAACAAATATTGAACAATTTAGCTTTTATTACTATTATATTGTTTGTTCTATTAATATTCACTAAATTAAATCTTTAATTAAAAGTTTTATACATTTTTAGGTTATGATTTTTTAAAAAGCAAAAATGAGCTTTAGATATAAAGTTTGTAGTTTAGTTATAGTTAGTTTTTTCTTTCTTTTTTTTTTCAAAGATTATGGAGCATCTTGTTCTTGTCTGTCTTTATGTCTTTAATGTCTTCAAGACATGTAACAATTGCACTGTTATTATTCAGCTGGATGGATATGCTATGGATATGCTATGGGTTTGCCCGTAAAATATTTTCGTGAAACTTTTTTTATAATTAAGAGATTTTTATGATGCCTTCGAGGACCACCTTGGGTGCCTTCAGGGACCACCAATAGACCAAGAACCACAGTCTTACACCATACTACTACTTTAAACCAGAATCAATCAATAAACTACTTTTTGTAATAAGACGGAAAATGTGTATAAACAAAATTACCCGTTATAATATCGTCCAAAATTTTCACAAGAAAGGGTGGCACGCAGCGGTGCGCTTATTACTCCACCTATTAATAATGTGAGGTACTTATAGGTGACACCGTCAGGCCATAAGAGGTCATTAATAAGTCCGGAATGACCCCGCCGAGATCGTTACAGAGTATTATTGCCTGGCTGTGATCTAAATCAATTTTTAATTTCGAGTGCGCTTAGCGAAAAGTTTTTATATAAACATAGAATATTAGTTTATGCCAGTTTATGCTGAAGAGGCAGTCGCTCGTAAGGGATGATGTACACACCATAGCACACACCACACGCTCTGTCGAATGCGTTCCACACACACATAAACTTGGTATCGCATATCCCCCGTAACATTTCTACACATATAGCCAAGCGTTTAACAGAAGAATAAGGCTGCTGTTTCGTAAAGTGAGTATAGAGGACCGGAAACCTTATTTACTGGTATCAAGGCATTCCATCTTAGTCCTCAGGGGTGAACACGCATCCGCAGTTTGATTCTTAATGGAAGATAGACGAAGATTTCTATGGGCCATAAGCATCCGCTAACCATCAAGTAAATTGTCAAATTATCAAGTGATATGAAATGAGATCACTCTTATTCTATAAAAAAAAATAAGCCAGGTGATTTTTGCACATCTTTATATATTGACAAAAAGTCTAAATCCATTTCTGTGGGAGTCTTTTATGTGAATTTTCTTTTTTATTTATTCTATTCTCTTTTTATGGTGGAAATACAAACACCAACACAGCAACGTATACTTTATAAGCGGATTGACGTATTCAGCAAGAGTATTTAAGACTTTAATTGTCAAATAATGCATTGAAAGACACACACAAAGGTCACATTAGCATAACTCTTGTCCCCACCGTGGCAGGTCACACAGCTTATTATTTATTTATCCCGCGCACGTAATGCTGACAAGGGTGCAGGTCCGTACACATTAACTTTAACAAATCATTAGAGATCTACCATTCGTTTAACGCATGCTTCATAAATTATGAACTTCTGTCCTCTATTTACCCATAAAGTACCTAAATAGAAAAAAAAAACTCAAAAAAATCTTCCCATTTATATTTTTCTACCAAACGATATAAAAAATACGCTCATCAACGACGTATGGTAATAATGACGAGAACAAGAGACTATTTTTATTTGAAACTCGCAGTTTAATTCCTAATCGGTGACAGATGTAGGTGTATATGGGCCAGCATCCACCTGTCATCAAGAGGACCATGCGCATATTTGCTATTCTTACTTCTTTAAAAAAGTGAAGTTACAGCTGTTATACGTCCTACACCTGGGCTTAGGTCTCTTCACTTCTGAGAGGATTGTCCTGTCTGAGAGCAAGGAATGTCCACCACGCTGCCCCAACGCGTGTTGGCGGTACTTCATAAAGCTAACAATTTATTTTTTAATTTCACAGACATGCGGATTTCCTCACAATGTTTTCCTTCACCGTCGATCAATCAGCACTAAAATTGCAACTAATTTTTGCTTGTTACTTAGCTTAGCTTGTTACTTACGTTCTGTAAGTTTACAGCGAGTGCATATTTTTTATTACCGTCCTTAATCCTCAATTGATGAAAAGAATAAAGCTTTACAACCAATAACAATTTACTTAATAAAATAACCAATAACAATTTAATTCATAAAAAGTTAGTTAATATAAACTTATTGACGCTCGTTTCGAAGTTCGATGTTTTATAAGAATTTAGAAGTTTACGGATTATTTACTTTAAAAAAATATAAATTTTACTTTCAAAACAATAAAGTCAAACTGAACACCGAACAAGATCTGAATAACAAATGAATTGTAGTAGATAACCGGTTTAAATATCAATATTATTTATACTAATTTATAGCTTTTACTTAAATTGTCATCTCTATACCTGTCTCTTACACTGTCATTTCATAAAAAGGGGAAGGAACAATTTTTAGTATTTTCTAAATTAACGTTGATTTCTGTACAAATTTTCATCATACAATTCAAACTAAGTAATTTTTAGACGTTAAAAACACCCTAGAAATAAATTTTAAACGGCGATAAGAAACATAATGTTCTCCCAACATCGTCTATCGAGCGGTTGTTTAAATCAATTCAGCATTCCTATCGAACCCTAGCCCTCTTAAACTGTCGCCTGTAATGATTGCTGGGGCGTCTCGTAACTTAAATAAATTTTATGGGCAACGATTTGCGTTACGCACCGACGTAGACACATCTGACGACGTATAAAGCCGTTTATTGCACGATATTATCTAGTGAACGTTTTTCTTTTTCCCTATCTAATTGAAGGTATCTGAGTCAGAAATATTTTAAAACGCCAATAAATTTAAAACTGATAAAATTTCTGTGTTATTTATTTTCTTAAACAGCGAATACAAATCATAATGATCATTAACACCTATTACAGGTTCGCCTGCTCTATAGATTTGCTCCGAAGAATGCAACAAAGCATGGTCCTGGGCCACCTGCATCCATCAACTTCCTGTATCTTTTACGAGATCGTCAATGCATCTAGTGGACACGAGGCTAACCACTCGGGAACGTTTCTTCTCGACCGGTTCTCGGTTCTTCCGAGCTATATAACCGGCCTATTGCTGCTAGAGATAGATCAGCTTACTAATCCGTTGGGCTATGTTGGCCGTTCTGGTTCTACTGCGGATATCATCATTACAAAGTCTTTTACGTAAAACAAACTCGGAGCCCTCTGCATATCTCTTGAGTAATCTTGAGCTTTCTCGTACGCCAGTAGTAAATGACCACGTCTCAGATTTATAAGCCATCACAGACAACATGGATGATGTGCTGAATAACGATCGATATTCATTGTTATATTAAAATTATAAAGCAAAAGCTTAATGTGCTATGAAATTTTAAGGAGAGCGCTTATTTAGAGCGAATAAAGTGAATATTGGAAGTGTTAAAAGCACTGCTTTTCGATAAATGTTAAGTTACATTCTACAATACTAAACATCATCACACCTACTTTGTTATTACCTTTCTACTTTTTTAATACAAATACGTTACCTAAACTGTAGGATCTTCCTATATCGCTACGGCGTTTATTTTTTTTATAGGATAGGGTGAAAAACGAGCACACAGTCCACAAGATGGTAAGTGGTTGCTGTGGCCCACAGACATCTACATCTATCCTCGATTACAAATCAAAACGCAGATGCGTTGTCACCCGTGAGGTCTAAGATGGAATGCCTCGTTTCCAGTAAAAAGGGTCACGGGCTCTCTATACTCACCATACGAAACACAGCAGCATTAAGCTACTATTTGACGCCGGTATTCTGTGAGAGCGTGGTCCTTCCCCGGTCGAGTCGAACATTCGTGCTACAACTATACTACTAATATAACTGCAGCATGGCTCTACCACGTATTAAAAAAAGTAAAGTGCACAAATTGCACATTACAAGCATTTGTTCCGTACAGGGTTGAAACCCGGGGCCCTGCAACGCAACAACCTAAGGCTTAGCAACTGCGCTATCGAGCCGAAGCTATAGTAACAATAACATCAAATACATGGCACATGCACCAAATCCGCTATTAAATCATTAATTTGAAGCCAACATTCTAACGTACAACGAACGTGTGTCACTATCATCGTAGCCTTAGTACTCGTACAACCCTGGCGCTTGCAAACATCAAGTCTGGATTCACATCCACATGCTGCAGACGTCCAATACTTACAAGTACAATGCTTGTTCGTCCGTGATTTATAGGGGGCAGAGATTGCATGCAAATCCGGGGTACGGCGCACCAGCCGGGCAACAATGACCGGCGTTGTAGTGGAGACATCAATTCATGCCCGGTCGCTCGCACGCTCCGCGGATGTAGCGGACATGTTTGTTTATTGCCGCCAAGGAAATTGCGACGGAGCGTCTCTCGAGGGATGTCTTTTTACGAGGGACTAATTAATGGGTGCGTTTGGAGAAAGGAAGGTTAGGGGTGGGATATTTAAATATATGTTTGTAAAGTATTCTATTACTTACAATCATAAGTTTTTAATAGCATGTATATGTTTATTTGTCATTATATTACTTAAAACTAATATTGCACAAAACACTTTATTCTTTTGAGTAGAAGTAGGAAACTTTATTTTTTTTTTTAGCTGTTACGTCGGTCTTAGCAACGCGAGATAATGGTGCGTTCAGGTAATTAATCTACTCAATTCCGCAGTACTCGGCGATGTGATGAAGAAAGAAATGAAAATTGAGGCTTAATCTTTTCAGTAAAGAGGAGATGCAATATTTTTACAATAATTGTTATCATTCTAAGTGCATTAATGTTGTACTAAAATTCAAAACTGTACCATACATTCCCCTCCTTCTTCACCAGTCTACACTAAAGTCCATTGCTAAATTTGCCTCGCCCATTTTATGGAGGATATGCCTTAATGGCTATGCTTAGCAGGCAAATTGGTAACACCACGCTGCTCCCTGAATGGTACATTACACATTTATAAAAAGTTAGGATTGTTTATTCGAATTAAACTTTTCAGATGTCTTGTACCTTTTTAAACATGTTTTACATATGTTATTTATTATACGAGATATTTATTTAAGCGAGGACTTTCTGGCTTTTTCCCAGTCGCCTCTGCGAATCACAAAACAGATTTTCACAAAATTTATAACAACCGACAATAAGCTGTTGGGTAATCATTTAAGAAAAGTATCTTTAGGTTTCATTTAATATATATAGAACCACAAGTTCGCCTCTTCTTTGCAATATCAAATACGGAGCAACGTAAGCAAAATGATACTAACGCAATAGGCACCACACATGCTGTACCCTAGCAATTTCAACAGTAACCGAGTAAATCGGATGCCATAAAATGTATTGCATTTTTGTAATGCTACGTTCCGCATATTTTTGCATGTCATGTATGCGAAATATTAGTTCCATGACCCGAAGTTTGTGTCAACTTATTCTGTAACAATTAGCTATAGTAGCAACAATAGTAGCTACATCTACAAGAATGGGTAGACCGCTGTTCTCGTACTAATGTAAAAAAGCAGCTTAAGGCTGCTGTAATTTTTAGAGTGAGTGTAGAGAACGAAAGGAAAGCCTTTTATTGTGAGATACATTCCATCTTGATGCTCAGGGGTGACAACACAACTGCATTTTGATTTTTAATCGTTTATTCGAATGATCGATCCTTTTAAACTAGTGGTGGCCTGTGTGCTCGTTCGTCACCAGTATTGTGTAAAGAAAAAATGAAAACGAAAAGACGGCCGTTAGATAACTCAGCCGCGTGCGCTGTACACTGTCATAGGAGTGATCGTTACGCAAGTAACTGAGATGTAGAACGATTTAAATTCTTTTTACCGCCCTGAGATCTACGAAGTTGCAAAAGCTAACAGCATTAACATCATCAGAAATCAGAAAATTCTCCTGTATTGTGGGGGCAGGTAGTATCGCACCGCCTGGAACAATTATTTGTAGGCCAAACAAATACTTGTTCCGTGCGGGATTCAAACTCTCAGCACTACAGCTAGCTAGCAGCACGAAGCCGTCTACTTATGATATAAATACGTTTATAGGATATACATTTATGTGTATTTTAAAACCTAATGGTGAGCGGATGCCACAGCATCCAACCACCTGGGCCTGCCACAGCTCCAAACAGCCCATAGACACCTACACTTATCATTGATTATTAATCAAAAGGCATATGCTTTTCTTTCCATTTACGATCGTAGCTGCATTTTCTTATTTACATTTAGATGGAATTCTACATTACCACATTACCAGTAAAAATTGTTTCCGTTTCTCGTCCCTTACCATAAGTAATACTGTCAAAATGTCGTTGGTGTTCTCTGAGATGGTGGTCCTTTCCAATCCCAATTTCTAGTCCTGACTGAAAACCAGTGCTATGGTCCTGGCTAAAAATCAGTGCTGTGGTACCCGACAGATTATTAATGAGATGGGATCCTTTTTGACATAACACAACTTTACCATCACCAATTTGCAATTTGTACGAATTTCTTTGTACCTTAATGATAAGTGATAGTCAAATAAATGTTTTTTCATTCTTTCTTTCTTTTCTTCTTTCCTGTATGAGTCAATCCCTCGTAAACTAGACAACAGATAGTTAGACTAACATGAGATAATAACAGATAACTAGATAAATAAACCGGTTTAGTTTTCGAACTACCCACAAATAATTGACAACTACGAAATATTCAAATGATGTGTTTATGCAAAGAGTGATAAATAGTGATTATCTGCATACTATTATGCAATGGCAAAGCAGTAAGGGCGTGGAGCCAGCACTTGGCTCAGTGGGTTGTTCAGTTAATTTACTCTCTGTGACAACTAGCCAGCACAGTGTGCGTGCAGTCTGCTAAACATCTCGTACACAGATGACACCGTATTTATTGATGCGGGAAACTACTTGCGTTATGGAATGTGTTGTAGTTTACAAAACCCTCTCAGAAATGAGGGGAGGCCTGTGCCCAGCAGTGGGACGTATAGGCTGTCACTTTACTTTTACAATTGGACAGCTGACAACACCATTAAATAACTACATTATATCGTTTGAATTTGATACTTACAGTGGTGTGATAAAACTTGAGCAAACAATCCACCTTCTACATCTATCTTTAATTGAGAATCAAAATGCAGATGCGTTATCACACCCTGAGGACTAATCTCGAATGCGTCGTTTCCAGTAAAAAAGGTCTCCGGTTCTCTACACTCACCATACGAAACACACAAGCATTGAGCTTCTATTTTACGCTGGTATTCTGTGAGAGTGAGGTCCTTCCTCGGTCGAGCCGACGACAGGATAAAAGGGTATCCGTTTTTCTACACTAACCAAAAAAACTTTGCTTAGGCACTATTATCTGAAGGCAAATTCATCTATATATGTCCCTTTCTTTCAACACTTTTCTTATTCTGCCATTGTTGACTGGCAGAGAACACAACAAGATATTAAGTTCCGCCCACTATATAAGACCCAAGATGATTGAAACAAAGAATAAATAAATAAAACTATTGGTTTGGTAATCACTTTCACATTACGAAAAACAGAAACTTTTAGATTTATTTACATGGTCCACCCACCTAACCTATGATCAAAATATGTTCAAATATTTAAAACTGCAATTACTAAACAAGTTTAAATGAAGCGCGCCGCTGGCAGAAGTCAATTAATATTTAACAGTACTGTGTCATGCCGTATGAGCAATTTGCGCGTTTACGTCTCTGAAGGTATTTCGCAAATCTCCAGGCGGAGTTATAGTTTGAAAGATTTATGCTAATTGCTTGTTTACTTCTTATAGTTTAAATTTTAATTTGAATCTGGAATATGTCACATGGGTACAGTTTTCATAGAAACCCATGTGACATTAATTCATTAACTAGTCATTCAAAAGTCCGGGTCTGGATATTTATATGCAATTTATGTATGTAAGTAGGCGGTTACACGATCAGTCTCGCATCAGTATTTCATCGTTCACAATGGACTGATGAAAATTATCTAAAATATTTAATTTTTATCAGTCCTGACCAGTCAGTCCGTGGGTTAGACGATAATGCGGTCATTCTGACCAGATCGACGGACTGAACTGATGAAATACTGTACGTGTATAACCGCCGTATAAAACGCGTCTACGTTTACAGGAGAAAATCTTAGTGTTGGGTGATATTTTATTAAAAAAAAGAAAACAATAAATCTATGATAACATAACATCGTATATAAATGTCTTATTACTTATTAGCATGGCCCGAAATAAATAAAATTATGTAAGGTTATTTCGGTTCTTTAACGAACGACGACTTAGTGCTTCATCCATCCATCTATTACAGCCTATAAAAGTCCACTGCTGAACAAAGCCCTCTCCCGTAGATTGGCAACTATGGCGAAATCACCCCTATGAGGATAGGGGTGATTTCGCCATAGTTGCCACGCTTGGCGAGTGGATAGTCAACCGCAGTTTTTATTTTGAGTTATTATCAGGAAGATGCTGCTGCCCATCTCCTGTTTCAATTTCCCTGTCGATCTTACGACATGCACGGAACGATATGGAAGCGATATTCCAACACCACCACTACACGGTTCGTAGTGACTTAGTGGTTAGTGGGTTCTAATCAAAGCCGGGATAAATGCGAAATCACAAATTGTTTGGATATCAAAATCGATCAGAAGTATATCACCATATACAGTACTAAGTCAAATCACTTTATTAATGCACAATGAGCTTTATAAACAAGGCATTCAGTACAAAACACGTAATAACAACTACGCTGTATCGGTTGACACACACACATGCTTTCGCAAAAAAAGAGCAACCTCAAGCCCCCTCTCCCCTGCGAGAGTACCGGTACCGGAGTCCATCGTTCATTACCGACGCAAACAAAAGCAGTTACCGTGCCCCTGAATATTTTACACGCCATTCCGCGGCGCAGGGATAGCAATTTGATGATACATCCCGCTCTGGGAGCCTGTTATGACGCTTCGTATTAATAAACTATGCATGGAGTTTGTATTGACGTGTAACAGTTTTGTGACAACGCCATCTGTGGATGGATAGCTAAACTCACATAAGTAACTTTTTACGTAACTTTTAGTTATTTTAAATCTTTATTTCATGCTCTATAAAAAAAGGGTACAAAGGGCTGACTAAATGCCTAAAGGCATCCTCAACCAGTCAACCCATAGTTCCGTTTTTGAAGTGAATACCAACTTTACATTATACATGAGCCACTTTTGTGTTTTTTTTTTTTATTGGATAATCGTATATGGTTCATCTATTCGAAACTGATTAATAACATCAGGAGATGAATTCTAAAATAGAACAGTGTGGATCTCCCACACAAATAATAGAAACTAGTATATAAAACGCGAAAATCGTTGGTTCAAAAAAATCTCATTCGCTAAAATCGAAACCAACGACGCAACGAAAACCAGATAATATTCGCGCAACATGAAAGGTTGTATCATCCCGCGTCCATTGCCGATTGCGAGCGAGCGAAGAAAAAGCTGGCTCCGTTTTCAAATGTACGATGGGCTGTGGGATTTTCGAAACAAAGCATTGTATTACTTCCTCGTATAGACAATAGGGCACCCCATCCCTAGCGCTGCGAATAAAAATGAAGAATGAAACAAAAGGAGCGCTCCAATCAAAGCCCCCAACCTGGGATATCTCTACATTATGAATCCCAGAGGCGAGTTCATAATCATTTCAGACTGATACACAATAAATAAAACGTAAATATTGCTTTTGTTAGGGGCTGCAATTAGGGAATAGCACGCTATGGTGCAAAACAAGTGGTCAATGGATGACTAAGTTCGCGCTGTGTATTGTATGTCGACGGACAATGTAAATCAGTTGATAAAAAGAAAAAAGAAAGAGTATGATATCGTCGTATTAAATATTCAGAAACTAGTTCTTTTTCAATAACAACCTAACAACATTTTTGCTGGACCCTGCCCTCTTTCAAATTTTATGTTACTAATTTCCTTATTCAACTATACGTAGGTACCAATATTGAGCATATTGGTACCTATGTATAGTTGAAGAAGGAAATTACACATACAAGGAACCTACTGCTGAAATAGTCTGATTACTAGACTCTGTCATGGGAACATTTAACTAACTACTAACTAAGCTAACGAACTAATTAAGATCATATCGTTAGCCTAGTATTCAAATATTATACATAAAGTCAAAATTCCTCTCAGACCGCGAACAAATTTTACAACGTCACATACGAACTGTGGACGGTTGTGATAAAAATTGTTTTAACATCACACATACTGTAACGCAATGTATTACTCGTGTGCACCTCACGCTCGCAGTTTAATTTTTTGACAGAAAACATGCCTCGAATTCCGTGTTCTGTTTTTACACGTCGAAAAACTTAACAATGAATAATCGGGTTTGTTTTAATTCGATTATCAGTGTGATTCTATAGCGTTACTGATTGACGGTGCATAGTGAGAGTTTGGTGCATGCGACATGCGGATAATAATTCAATGTTTAACAATTAGAAAGATAAAAGAAAAAGCGGAGAACGCACACGTGTGGTTTGGCCGAAGTATTCAGATCCACTGCCTAGTAGATTATTTATTAATAATAAATATGAAGCCGAAACAGATAAGCAAACAACATATCTGCGCCTGGCTTACGAGGTGACCGACAAGTAGTGGGGTGATCTGCCGACCGAACTTTGCAAACAGGCTTATCCCGATCAGCTTCTCGGGTCACCTTAGGTGACTGGGACTACGTAGCGGACCGAGCCGGACTGCTACTGGTTGAGCCAGGCATGCAGAAGGCGTTACATCTCGACACCGCCCGCATCGTCTGCCGGTTTCTTTACATATCCCCCTAACCTTTGACCGTTTGGTCTTCCCTGTCGAGGGCTCCATCCGAAAGTATTATTTGTTTAAAAATATTATTAGTTACTTTGCAACCATCCACTCAACAAAATAAAATGATGTGTCTTATCTAGTTTAAAGAACACCTCCCGCCATCCATCAATTGCGTGCACTAATTCCGTCACCACTGCTCCCAATACCACTACTCTAGCAAAGACACATGTGTCTCAGATAGACACATCTTTAGTATAATGGATTTCCGCAAAGTAACGCCTGATTCCGTTAATTATATTATTTATTTATTTAATTCACTATATTTGAATGTATATTTATCATTTTCTATTATATATTTATTAAGTCCAACCAGATGAGAATACTCGTAAATCTGATGATTAATTTCGTGCAACTCTCTGCTAATTTAAAAAGAAACTAATTCACCATGAGCCCTATCGTTATCATAAACCAATTAGGGCGGACATACGCACTGTTAGTGGTCGGGGCAATCAGTGAGCACCTTCGCGAGCTTGGGGACGCGCCCCACGCTAATTATGTGGGACCGCAAATTCAACTACATGTTGCAGGGATTAAGTTACGTAGAGTTTAAGTACTCAAGGTCTAGTTGTATTTACATGGGACATATGTTGGACTTTATACAGATCAAAGTGCGACATTTTAGAAGAAAAACAAAAGAGCTATAATAAAAATATATTCTTTGACCATTTTATATGTTGAAATAAAATTTAATCTTTTTATTTTTTATTCTTACACCATACAGTGACAGCGTTAGAATATTCACTGCCTCATATCACCCCATGGATGTCGTGAGAGGCGACAGTGGGAATCAAATCAGCAGATGGGCGGCAGCGTTTTCCTAATAACGACTAAAAATGGCAAACTGCGGTTGTCAAACCACCCGCCAAGCGTGGCAAATATGGCAAATATCCGTTCTATGAGGCAACCTGTAACGAGAGACACCACTCACGTGAACGTGGATTTCCTTCGCTGAGGCGAAGAAACACGAACACAAATAACGCATAATATGTAAACACTGCGCTCTCTATTCTCCTAGCAATTCGTGTGGAGCAGACTTTCAGGCGCAAGTCAAGGAGCACGAACAGCGAAAGAGTAGTGTTTACATATTTACCTCCATTCAGTTGATAGCTTGTGCCCAAATCAACAGCACGTGGCTTACTCACACAAAACTGAGTAGGACAACGCGCGAGTCTGAATCTAAAGAGCTCATTTGGAATCCAGAACATAGCAATCATAAAAATACACAAAAAAAAAAAACGATGCATGGAACCGTATTTCGACTACTACAAAATATTACGTTGATGACCTCCATGTTCGCGAGCTTCAATAGGTCACATCGCAAATGTATGAGAACGGTGGTTCGCGTCATCCACGAACGTTTCACAATTGTGTAATATTGTTTTAAGAATAAAATCCTAAATTAATATTTTTCTTATTTTATATACTAAAATAATATAGGCAACTATAGGCCATAGAAGAGTCGAAAAGGGACGTCCTAGGCGAATGTTTGTCGACCAAATTGGCGATATATTAAAAATGGGCCAAAATATGGATGTGGAAGAGGCGAGTGAGGTATGCCAGGATCGTGCTAAATGGAAGTCTGTATTCTCTGTACCCCTCTGGGTGACAGGCGTGAGTTGTTTGTGTTTTTAAATGTTTATGATTTTAAAATATAATATATAAAAATGATATGCAACTCGTATATCAAGATAGTTTAATTATTAAATGATTGCGCCTCCCTCGTATTTTTGACAGATTTCATCACTTTTATCATGACAAATAAAGATAAAAGTACCCGAATGACCGGATTTTTTGAAATTACATTTAGATACAAATTACATACTGATGAAACATAAATAATATTTTTTTATTTGATTTTGTCAATAAGTTGACATAATAGAAAAAACTGAACTGGTTATTTGAATAAAATATAATGAGTGCAATTAGTTTAATTAAAATTTTCGTATTTTAAAAATACTAAAAAAAGGGCTCTAAATAATAGATTTTCTGACAAAAGAAGGGAACTTGAAAAAAAAAAGGAAAAAATCAGACCGAAGACAGGACGCAAACCAAGGAATTATGATTCCGCGACCGCTTTATATCCACTTGAGCTATTACGATCATTAACACGATGTCAAAATTTACCTTCTTATATTGTAGCAGTTTTGCCTGAAAAATTGCCTGAAAACACGGACAGACATTTTCTAAAAATAAATCCTAGCTAGATCGATTTATTGGCCCGAAACTCCCTGGACACTAAATTTTATGAAAATCGTTGGAGCCGTTTCGGAGATTCCCATTATTATATATATATATATATATATATTTATATATATATATATATATATATATATATATATTTTATATATATATCAAGAATTGCTCGTTTGAAGGTATAGGATAAAATGCTAAAACATAATAGAAAATGAGAAAGGGCCAACAGATTTAGATTTTTATGATATTTAAAAGCAAGCAAGCAATTTTGAATTAGACGTTCGTTTAATTTAATGTTCTTTAGTTTATTACAATATTAAGAATTTATATTAACGATAATCAGCTATTTTAATATACAAAATGGCGAGTTTAAAGGCTCTACAAATTTAAAGGCATCTCAAGTCTCCTTTAATATTAGATGAGATAACTTTCAGAAAAAAATTCTTATACTTCATTTTCTTCAGCCGAGTGCGGCTTAGCGAGATTAATAAAGTTATATTTCACCGTATAGAAAACGCGCCTCGGTCATCAAACGAGAAAATCCCATGAAACCGTCGCAAGTCCATGCTAATTAATACTTGCCTGTCGTTAGTCTACTAACGATATTAAGGCATGTTATGAAAAACGGTACGACAGTACCGAAAGATAAATTATTTTGATCGTTTCCGCTATAGCGTTGATTATATCATTATTTGACCTTTTATTTTGAGCTGACTGAATAATGGGGCATTAAAGTAATTGGAAATAATTACAAATATTAACTTAAGAAGATTGTTAATTGACTGTATACATTAAAAGGTATTCCATAATATCCCATTATCCACCACGTTGACTATTCTGGATGGGAAGCTTAGAGCCTGTAAGCCAAGATGTCTTAACACCTATATTGCTACCCCTCCTCATTTAAGACATTTTTGAAATGCAATCTTTTGCTCATACTCACTCACTCATAAGCACTTAATAAATATAATAATAAAAAGTTCTTTAGAAACATAGTCGCATAGTTCCGCCTCTTCCCGGAAGATGGTGTTAACAGATATCAAACAGTAAAAACGTATTAAACAAGCAATAGATTTGGACGATTATACTTGTAAATAGCCAATATCTATTTCAAAGCAATCGCTGATAAACGTCCTTGAAAAAAAATGGTCAGTTCGTTCTTCACGGAAATCATAGATAAGCTGTCGAAATATACGAGATACGACTCCTAACGGTTATTAAATACTGTAATAGTTGCCACGTCACAATTTTATAGAATCAATTTTGAGGAACTCACTTAATAGTTTTTTATGTAGATAAAATTGAAGTGACAAACGATGGTAAGTGGCTTCGGAAGCCTCCAGCTCCCAACTTGAACTTTTTTTACGTGGTAGAGTCAAGGCGCAGCCATATTATATTTGTAGCACGAATACGAATGGGTCGGCTCGACCGGGCTAAAACCACGCTCTCACAGAATACCAGCGCTAAATAGCAGCTTAATCCTGCTGCAGTGTTTCATGTGGTAAGTGTACAGAACCTTTTCACTGAAAAGGACTTATTCCATCTTAGTCCTTAGGGGGAGAACTCATCTGCATTTTGATGATTCTTAATCGAGTATATATTTAGATGTCTATGGGCCGCAGCATCCACTTATCATCAGGTGGACTGAGTGCTCGTTTGTCACCCTTATTCTATACCCTTAATAAATAGGTACTTGATGCCTATTTATTAAGGGTAATGTATAAAAGTCCATTGATGAACATAGGCCTTCCCCATAGATAGCTTCATAGTTGACACGCTTGGCGAGCGGACTGTCAACCGCAGTTTTTTTTTTGAGTTGTTATCAGGAAGTTTCAGTTTCCCTTTGTCGCCTCTTATGACATTCACGGGAAGATATGGGGTAGTGGATATACTAATTTAATTTCTTAACTCTGATCTCACCGTTTTGGCGTCGTTTCGCGTTATTGTACCATAGTTTAGTTACCAAATAATACATAGTGAAGCAGCATTTATGCGTTAACAAGTTGTAAAGGTAAAATTAATAAACGGGAATCCTTTCACCCGGGCTCAAAATCGTATACGTAATACGAACACGTGATAATATTTTCAGTCGAACCCTAATCTTTGTTAGAAGACGGTTAAAGATGATGTAACAAGTTACGAAAAATCATTGTTTTTGAGAAAATTCATTTTAAAATTTTTATTTACTTTTTCGTACTTAGAATATTGTTCATTTAAAATGTAAAGATACTAAAGACAAATTATAAAATAAATGACATTAAAACTGTTATATAATCATTTATTGATTAAAACTCTCAGGTAGTCAAAACGGGGTATACTCGTATAAGTTTGCCAGAAGCTATAGTAGATATTAAATTAAAAACTCTTTGAAAATTGTAATCGGACAACATGGTAAAGAATTATCATTTATCACTAGAATCTCCTCTTTTTTCGAAGTCAGTTAGTAAAAATAAACATTTAAAATTAAAATAGTAATTTAAAACACATTACAATAACTTAATTCGCAAACGGGGAGCAAACGCCGCCATTTCAAATTTTATTAGCAAAATAAACAAGCAAAGGAATTCCAGAGTAATAAAGCGTCGATACCAGGCACCGAGTCAATGCGCAAATGAAATATAGACACAACCCTAAAATGATAAAGCGCTAAAAAGTCCTCGGGCGATCACCAAATCAGTTTGACACCCAAGCAGAGGAGGGTTGCAAAAATTTTAATGGCCGGAAATATTAGATTGAAAAGTTCGTGACATTTCTCTTTTAGAGGTTAAAAATGAGCGAGCATTTCAACGTCACCGAGCGAGGAAATAAAGGGTACCCGTTTTACCGTTGTACTGGTAGATATTTACATTTAAATGTACGTGTACTGATATTTATTCATTTGTCGCAACTGACGGCCTGTATTTGTAAATTGTTGCGAAAAAGAAATACTCTACAATTAACAATGCAGTTAGAGGCAAATAATTCTTTAGCTTTCCTAGACAATCCTGATAACATCATTACCGTGTATAGAAAAAAGACCCATACATACTAACATCGGTTAGTATGGTTTTTTTTAAAGGTGAATTTCACCACTAACCTTCATAGTCAGTTACCGTGAGAAAATATTTGTTTCGTTTTGAAAATGTAGAGAGCACAAGGATCAGTGGCAGTAAACGTCTGGCCGCCTAGCTCTAGCACGTCAAGCAAGTATTGCACGACAACATGTTTTGGTTCCTACGCCTGCGTTACAGATACCGAGTGAAACCAACCTTATGTCAGGGGAGTCACAGACAAGATTGGCTACATCGTGAAGCGAGCTTCCATAAGAACTTACTACATATCAGCAAAGAATATTAGTTACTTCTCCATCAAACCAGCACGGGTGACAACGCATCTGCATTTTGTCTATCATGCGCGACAACATTCACTTACCATTAGGTGGACTGTGTGCTCGTTTCGTGTCATTATATAGAATAAGAGTGACACTCTAATTCCATTTAAAAAAATTACCCAAAAAGTAACGGACCCACAATAAGCTTCTTTTGACCTATTGATATTTGAAATTAGAAACTCTTCAATGGTAATAACTAATAATGGCGAGTTTATACATTTGATTAGGCCATTATTGACTGTAACCTGTGACGCGTATTTCGGGTGACAACGGGAACACCTTCATATTTATTTTGTTTTTACTTGATAAAAAGTTTACTATGTGTTAATCTATATCTATGTGCTAAATTTCATCCAGAAACGTTTTACCGTTTACGCGTGGTGGTTACAATCATGTATAATATTCCTTTCGATGATTGTATGTCACAATACATACGTACGTAGAAAATTTTAACTTGGTTTCTGGAAGTGGCTAAAAGCAAGTCTTTTAAATTAACACTCCCGCAATCTGGGCGAGAATATGGCGACAGTTATAGACATTAAAGTCCGTTTAGCACACAAATTTATTCTTATACCGCGAGCCCGGGTCCACTTTTTCACGATCCATTACGTAAAACGCTAGAGTACTGGCACTCGGGCCAGAGGTCGCGTTCCCGATTTAAATTCAGACTCTGTAAATAATTTCTTTATAAAGCCGGTGACTGTTGCGGAATAAACACTTTAAATATACACTGACGAATGTTAATAAATAGAATACAAGACCGTTTTAAATTACCCGACCGCATTTAGGAAGTTTTCCATTATACCGCATCATTTTATTACGTGATAGAGCCACGCTGCGGCTATATTATGGTTGTAGCGCGAATGGGTCGGCTCGACCGGGGAAGGACCACGCTATCACAGAATACCAGCGTAAAATATCAGCTCAATACTATGTGTTTCGTATAGTGAGTGTAGAAATATCCGAGACCCATTTTACTGGAAACGAGGCATTCCATCTTAATCCTCAGGGGTGACAACGCATCTGCGTTTATATTCTTAATCGAGGATAAATGTCTATGGGCCACAGCATCCACTTACCATCAGGTGGACTGTATGCTCGTTTACCAGGCTTATTCTATAAAAAAATCATGACTTATATATTTTTTTACCTTAAAGAACTAACGTACATCATCATCATCATCATCATCATCAGCTTATGACAGCCCACGGCTGGACATAGTCCTCTCAGTCAGTTGGCAACAACAAGCCGCCGTGCGCAGTTTGTCGCTCCATCTAGCCAGGGGGCGTCCCACAATATGTTTACCAAAACGCGGTCTGAGGACACGTCTACTCCAACAGTTATCACTTTTGCGGCAGATGTGACCAGCCCATTGCCACTTCAGCTGTCAACTACGGATGGCCATATTGGCTATGAACTACGTATGTATTATGATTGCATTCTATAAAGGCAATCTATCTTATGCCCAAATCCTCAAACGCCGCTCATTTTTGGAATGCCTTTAAGTTTTGTACAGTCTATATCACTTTAAGTCTTTGACTGTGACACCATGAGACTAAACGACATCTTAAAATTGAGTAGCATTGGAATACTTTGCCATCAGTCCACCACCAACAGCCTTCTTTGTTAGGAGTGGCTGTTGGCTGTAGGTAGGTTTTACGAGACTTTAGAAACCTCTTAGCATCTGACGAATATACCAAGTGTTCATCACCTGATGTTAAGTGGTTGCTGTGGCCCACAGACATCTACATCTATCCTCGTTTGCGAATCAAAATGCAGATACGTTGTTAGCCGTGAGGACTAAGATGGGACGCCTCTTTTTCAGTAAAAAGGGTCTCCGATTCTCTACACTCACCATACGGAACACGTTTCACTAAGTAAATCTGCGTTGTGAATTAGCGGTTAGGTTTCAGGTAAAATTAAAGTTACAATCGAAATACGACCCGCACTGAGGAATAAATAGGCACAGATTTTTCATTTCTGAGAGAGTAATGGAGCAATACGTTTACCACGCTGCTCTGTGCATGTTGGCAGACTTCAAATTTACTTGAAATATTATTCTTCGAAATGTGCTTTCCTTCATCACCGAGCCCGTGAAAATTCCACACTTAAAAATGCAATTAACAATTTCACGCATTTACATCTGCTATTATGATTATGCGCAGTCTTAAGTCACTATATACCTCGCCCCATAGAAATTCAACAAATACTTATTTTCAATTGGTTTTTCATATAATAAGAATAACAAACGAGCACACAGTCCACCTGATGGTAAGTGTATACCGTGCTCCATAGACACCACATCATTCCTCGATTAAGAATTAATATGCTTAGGACTAAGATGTACCTAATGTGGTCTCCATGTAACCTCGTTTCCAGTAAGTAGGTTCGCAGGCTCTCTACACTTACCATACGAAACACAGTAATATTAAGCTGCTATTTTACGTTGGTATTCTGTGACAGCGAGGCCATTCACCGATCGAGCCGAGCTATTCGTGCTACAAGCATTATATAGCTGCAGCATGGCTCTACCACGTATAATAGGTGGAATATTGGTAGAGTTCAAACAAAAATCGCTTCCGTACGACCCAGTGTGCGCACACATCAAAGGAGACAAAGGTCGGTATCAATGTAGCGCCGAAAAACGAAACACCAGCGGGTAATTACGCAGCGGCTGCGAGTTGACTGAGCCTAAGCAAACACACGAGCTTGAACGCCCTTTGTTACGGGGATGCCAGTTAACGTGTGACAATTATTTATATCGATTTAAGGGTTTAAAGTTATGGTAATGTCTTTCAGGGTGATTTTCACTGAGGCGTAATTTTGTATACCGTAACGAGAGACTGGTGCTTATAGTAAACATAAGCAAACTGCTTATTTATACAATAAGGACTGAAGGCTAAAGTGGTCGTATACCGACAAGCGATGGGGTAGCAAGGTTCTTAAGTGACATTTTCGTACTGGAAATCTGTATTGGGCGACTCCACACTAAATGGAGTGGAATGTGAAGAAACATTTTTTTTTAAATAAAAATATTAGGAATGCTTTTCACATTACTAATGTTCCCTGTAATCACTCCTGATAGGCTTAAAGTGCTTGTGTTAGGAGAGGCTCACGACAGCAGTCGAATGGGACATTCGAACCCACGACTTTTTGAGTTCGCGGTCCGCACCCTGCCATTAGGCCACTGTCGCTTCCTCGTCAATTTAACATCATATTTAACATTAAATGATATAAACATACTTTTTAAAGAAGCTGTTTAAATTAGTTAAAGTAGTTTTTACGGGTTGAATGGCGTATATTAACTTATATTCCCGACGTTACGGATACAGCAGCACTCATGGACACGGGGGGGGGGGGGACTGAGGTGTTCGACGTCTTAGGGACGTCGGGTAAATTCGAGAATGTAAAATAAGTTAATACGTGATAAAATCCGTAAAAACCAGTTTTACACTTTTAAATGTGTCCTATTCGCGTAAACATAATCATTATGTTTAAATGAAATTGCCATTAAGTGGACTACGTAACTGAAGGGTAGGTTTTCGTTATAATTAAATTTAATATCGGGCTACATTTTTAATAGAGGGCGAGGGCTTGATAGAAAAGGAATGTCAAGTACTCTAGTCTATGCGTACAATCAAATAAATTAAAATAACTATGATTTATATGCTCTAGTACATCGATCACTAATATTCTATATGTATAATATATATAGTATTATGCATACACACGCAACTGTATTAATAGCTGCCAACGTATTTTTTTAATATAAAATGCGATTTGATAAGCTGATGCGGCAATGGGCCAGCCATACAGCTCGAAGAGCAGACAATTAAAGGGGAAGAAGTTTCGCTGAACAAAAAACAGATAGAATATTCCATAAGCTCTTTTGTATTCGACACATTGCCTGCAATAACAAAACCATATCTACATGCCTATCTATTCATACCATAAAATCAAGTAACCATAACGCTAACTACACTATCTTATGACACAAGCTTCGTAGCTCGCACCGCAAAGTGATACGGGCTTTCAAGTCGCTCGCCTCAATTTCGACACACACATGTATCAACAATATCCCATAATAATAAGTCTCAGGAGCATCGAGCAGGCATTAATTTCAGTTTACGAAATTGCCGTATCGATCTTCGATAGTCCCTCGCTAGCGTGGCTGCTCCAATAAATCCTTGGCACCTCGAGCTAACATAAGCCCATCAAAAACAGTGTACTGGCCTTCTTTATAGCATTCATATAATATTTTAACTTTATATTATATATATATATATATATTGATAAATAGTTAGAACAATATAGTATTTAAGCACTGTCTTGCCGTCCTATGACGGTACGATTACAAGGTATGAGTAAAATCTGGAAAATTAAGCCTACAAAAGTTATAAAGAAGACTTAGAGACTTTTGTAAGATGTAGAAAGCATATGATAGTCTTACAAAAAGCATCTGTCGTTGAGTTAATGTACTGAGCATCAGTAGCCAGCGCCTGCCCATTGATCCACTGACTTTAAGTTGTGATGTAACCGATGTCTTCGCTTAACAAAAGCGCATTCACTCTTGTCCAACTACATAAAAAGTAATCGGATGTTACTTACGGCGTTTTAGTGATGACGAGTAAATTGGAGCCTCTTTATTTTTTATATTCATCTTAAAAGTCGATAGAAACTTTTCGCTAGAATTACAAAGCACATGTCAGTCTGGGAAAAAATTATCTGTCTTTGGTTTTATGTACTAACTATTATTAATCAGTGCTTCATTCTTTTAGCTTTACAAAAGCGTATTCACTATTAAAGTTACAGCCTATGCACGAGTACGTCCCTATGCTGAGCACAGGCCTGCTCTCACATCTTAGAGGGTTTTAAGGCAAGGAAATGTCCGCCGCGCCGCCCTAATATTCACTCTTACCTACATTAACACTACACTAATCAAAAACGACCAAAAGTAACTTACAGCATTTTAGAAATATACGAGTAGAGACGCTTTTTAATGTTATCTTAAAAGGCGAAGAAATGAAATGATACAATAACGAACACCAAAATTAAAGAACTTTTTTAATTTTTCACAAATACTAGATTGGCAGCGCAAACCCACGACTCTTCAATCCTTTACGCTAACCACTGTGCCATGCAGTTTCTAATATTAAATGGATGAAGGTATACCCGTAAAGTTAAAACTTTTCCCGAGGCTCAACGAGGCTATGTTCTTTTCAAGTCGATTCCCAACAAAAGAAGACGGATAGGGAACCTTGTTAACTGTCCATTATCTTTTACAAGTTTTCGTTTAAGTTTAACAGAGAATGATTGGTATCCGCTCAAAGTGCGGTTAAGGACGAATCGATAAATTTACGTCTAGTATCATTAACGAAAATAAGGTGAGAAAAACAGTAAATAAATAGATATTTTGATTATTAATACGGAGAATAGTCGACCACTTCTTTCTTGGACAAAATCCGGGTATATCATAACCACAACGCCCAGAAAGAGAAGTATAACTTGTATTATCTTTGTCATTCGTCTTAGGTAGACTGAAACATTTTATCGTTACTGTTGGAGCTGAAGGCTTCGTTGCGCAGTGGCATAGCGATGAATTACAGCGCTAAGGGCTGCGGGTTTGACGATAGTTTTTACTTTTTAGTTGGTATAGGAATAGGAAGACGCAGCTGTCCATCTCCTAGTTCGTTACCCAATGTCGCATCTTACGACACCTACGGGACGATATGGGTTTTTTTATAGGAGAGGGGGCAAACGAGCAAACAGCTCGCCTGATGGTAAGTGATTACCGCCGCCCGTGAACAACTGCAACACCAGGGGAATTGCAGATGCGTTGCCGACATTTTAAAAAGGAATAGACTCTTTTTCTTGAAGGTCCCCAAGTCGTATCGGTTCGGAAAAATCTCTGGTGGTAGTTGATTCCACATGGAAGTTGTGTGAGGAAAAAAATTTCTTTTAAATCGCAAATTAGTTGTATTGTAACGTATTTGATATTGTTACACCGCCTCTACATGATCTATACTCGGAAGTATATTAGATCATTTATTTATTAATACTTTATTTTATTTATTATCAACTATTAGAACCGTCACATCTCTCGTTGCACAACGCGTTCCAGCTCCGTTACATTTAAGGATTTCCTCACACGGGACTAATCCCCGATGACCTCGGGTGATGTACCCCAAACGATCATCGCTTAATGCGATCTCGCACGGTCCAAATATTTTAAAACGCGGGCGCCGCTAGCCATATGTTCAGCGCTCGCCCCTCTCGTCACGCACTCACGTCCAATTCCCCTCGTATTGTTTGGGGGACGACCACCGAAATCTCAATGACGAAGTCCAAATTGAATAGTACTGTGTGTCAGAAATGCATTCCACCTCGGCTTTGCTCTAGATTATTTTAGGCGAAACAATGCAATAAACGGTTTTATGAATTTGTTTTGGTTTCTTCTAGATCTACATAGTATTTTAACATCAACAAGTATTCCACGACGTGCAAAAATATCTTTTATCTTTAACTTTTTTTTACACATTTACACATACAACATTAGGATTTTCTCTTGTATCGTGGAGACAGAACGTCCACACCCGGAACAATTATTTGTAGACAATACAAATATTTGTTCCGTGCGGGATTCGAATCCAATACAACATATTGTTAAGTGGGGTGTCATAAGCTCGTAAGAGGCAACAACGGGAAACTAGGATATGGACAGCAGCATCTTCCTGATAACAGCTAGAAAATACTAAATAATATAAGTTAGCTGTCCAGTGGCATCGTAGAGGAATCCACTACCTAATATAATCTCGTGGGTGTCGTCATAGACGAAAGAGGGCAATGAACCAGGAGATGGGCAGAACAAAATAAAAATCAGTGGTTACCAACACGCCTATCAAACGTGGCAACCGTGGCAAACATGTCTCCATTGAAACAATTTATAGGGGAGGCCAATGTCCAGCGTTAGACGTTTTATAGGCTGCAACGGGACGAAATAATACATCGTCCCATTTTGTCACAATGGTGTTGTAAGAGGTGACTGTGGGAAACGCCAGAACGTTATTGTCTTCGATAGATGACAGTATATCGGTCTCATATTATATTCATTATTTCGTCACAGTCCATCAGATACTACTGCTGAACATAGGCCTCCCCCCTTAGATTGTCGCAGTCGTTTATTGTGTTGAGTTGTTGTAAAGATGATGCCCATCTCCCGACAACCCCGATATGATATGAGGTACTCTTACAACGCCCCTACACGGTGAACTTTAAAATAATTATAGATATCTAACGTTATTTTCATCTATTAAATCTCTTTAGCTTACCCCATACAAAATATATCGTTAATATATTTAGAGTAAAGTGCACAAAACATTACCCAGACTAATCGTTCAGATAATAAACCCCAAGATAAACTGCGTCGACTTGCAAATTAAAACGCTAATTCGCCTAGCGACCCCATCTGCGAGCTAATCGATCACGTAACAAGGCGTCGAGCCGGGCGCCGTCAGATGCCCGCCCGACCCAAAATTCCCATCACAAATTGCATCCGGGTGGAAAAGTTTAATTATATCATTAATTCCCTCACCTATATAAAGAAAACACAAAATTACACATGCTATACCATAGAGATAAGAAAGAATTTTGTTATATTTCTTTATTTTTTATATTTCTATATTCTATACACACGCTGTCTTTAATGAGCATAATCAATGATAGATAACATTAATTTAATTAAAGAACAGTTAACAAGTTTTTTTTTTCTTTAATCTAGCTTTTTTGCTGGGTCGTCCTAGGAAAGAGGTATTTTTCGAACCAGTGCATTGATAAATTAATAGTGACTTTCGATAAGCATTACATATTTATATTATAATCTCTTTTGAATAAAATAGTTTCTGTTTCAAAAATAAAACAATAAAGGTAAGATAAGAAAGGTTCTCGAGTGGCAGTCTCGCAAGGGTAGTATTGGGAGAATAACCACTAGGTGGAGTGACAAAGTGAAAATGCAAAAATGTATCTCTGTCCTGCCTGTCCGGGCTAACCTTCACGATGGCTGAACCTTTATTAGGATAAAACTTCATGAACAAATAAAGAGAATTGCTAGAATTATATTCTTATAAGAGGTAGAGCCATGCTGCAATTATATTAGTAGTATAGTTGTAGCACGAATGGGTCGGCTCGACCGGGGAAGGACCACGCTCTCACAGAATACCTGCGTAAAATAGTAGCTTAATGTTGCTATATTTCGTATGGTGAGTAGAGAACCGGAGACCCTTTTTAATGGAAACGAGGAATTCCATCTTAGTCCTCAGGGGTGACTTTTATAATAATTGATTATTAATCGAGGATAGATGTAGATGTCTATGGGCCACAGCAACCACTTACCGTCAGGAGGACTGTGTGCTTGTTTGTCAACCTATCCTATTAAAAAAAATCTAGGCTATATTTTATCCGAAAACCTTGGATTTGTTTTGAGAAATCGAAAATTGGATAGAATAAATGCTATTTAAAATTATTTTAAATCTTAACAACGCAACAGTATAAGACGCAATAGATCGTACTCAAGCGAAGCCGGGGTAAGTCGTTTGTGAGTAATAAAATCTAAAGAAAAGAAAGAGAAGACAATAATGAGATCCGAAATGATGCACCCCACAGTTGGTTTTAAAGAAATCGATCCTACCACGTTAAGTTTAGGAAGTCCAAAATTAATAACCTTATTATTCAGCTTTAATGTGCCGACTCTGCGACGCAGTGGCTTAGCAAGGAGTTACAGCGCTGGGGGCCGCAGGTTTGAATCCCGTACGGAACAAGAATTTGTATAAACTACAAATAATTGTTCCGGGTCTGGATGTTTATTCTTGTGCAATTTATGTTTGTATACTGCCCACACGATACAGGATAAAATCCACGTGTGGGGTTTATCTATAAAAAATGAATGAAATAACGAAAGATTTCAAGCTGCTTCGGCAGCCGCTCAATTCTGTTTTTCTATCAAAGCTACATTTTCCTAGTTTACCACGTATTGATATTCAAATAATCTTATCACAGTATAAACAGGGAATGTTTAATAGATTGAGCACACTAATTAGACGCGCACAAACACAATAAGACTCGCGGTTGATAACACTGTTAGCGGCTGATGTGGTTAACGCTACACATCTTGATCGGATAGGCGACATCTCGATTGTCAAGAGCTTCCGTCAATTATCAATACAATAGGGATGTTGCAGATATCTGCATCCGTATCCCACAATTATAAAGCATCCGCATTTTTTTCAACGTTCATTTTTACGTCCGTATCCGCAAAATACTGTGGCTTATGCGGATGTGATGTAATTTTTAATAATGTAATAGAAGGCAGGTCTGAAACTTAGCAAGTAAGCGAGTTGTGTGGGTATCGAGAATTCGGTAGCGTGTGGACAGTCACCTTACGTTTTATCGTGTGTATTTGTTTTGGAGAAGAAACGGCTAAAAAAACTCTACTTTTTTGTCAATTTTTTTATAATTTGTAAATGGTACACTTATCAAAAAAGGATGACCATAGGTAATCAATGCATTCCCTATAAAATTATACCAAAAAAAACCGAGTAGCTACTCACTCCTTCTTACACGGTTTTAATAGCTTCGAGTGTATCTTATCTACGTAACGGAATCTTTTAATGTAATTTTCACCAACTTGTAGACGGCTGATTAATTTGAAAATTTGCACTCGTATCGAGGACCGATGACAATACTCGTACAATAACTTAATCGTAGTATCTCGATCAGGATCAACAGGATAATTCTACCTATAATAATTATCACAGCTCTTGATCAAAGTTCTCTTGAATTGTAATATGAAGAATTTGAAGCGACAGTAGCCCAATGGCAGGGCGCGGACCGCGAACTCAAAAAGGTCGAGGGTTCGAATCCGCCATTCGACTACTGGCGTGAACCACTCGTAACGTCGTAACACAAGCAATTTAAGCTTACCACGAGTGGTTAAGGGGAATAGTAGTAATGTCTATAGCATTGTTAGTATTATATAAAAAAGTATTAATTTACTTCTCCTTACATAACAAGTACCTACCACGACAGTCTAAAACAATTTATTAAATTCGTTGTTCCGAAACCGACGAAGCCGCCCTGCTAGCTGTTACACGGTCCTGCTCTGTGCTGAAATTTTAACTAATTGGACCGAATTATGAGCTCATTAGTCCGGTCCATCCATCAACGTGTCAACGGGATGCAAAACGGCACGTTGCGCTGTTTCGACGCACTCTAAACGCTTACTAATATACTGCACAGCGAACCGTAAGAAGCTTCGGCCCGCTGCGCGTAATGTACTTCAAGACCGGCGAAATTAACTCGCGTAACTTTCGATATTGAATAATGGTACCCACAAGTTATATGTTATCATGTAATTGTAATTAGCCACGCCAATTAGTAAACTAGCATTACTACTGTATTATTAGTGTTGTTTTCTTTTATGTAGACCACTAGAAATAACTTTTTTAACATAATATAGCTGCAGCTTGGCTCTACCAAGCTACAGCTATATTATGATGGAGCACGAACGGGTTGACTCGACCGGGAAATGACTACGCTGTCATTCTGAGCATCAGAGTACCAACATAAAAGTTTCGTAATCGAGTGTAGAGAACCGGAGACCCTTTTTATTGGAAACGCGGCATTCCTTATTAGTCCTTAGGGGTGACAACGCATCTGCATTTTGATTCTTAATCGAGGATAAATGTAAATATATATGAACCACAGTATCCACTTACCATCAGGTGAACTGTACTTCGTTTATTGTGCTTATCCCATTAAAAAAAACATGTTATTGTAATTAGCCATGCACAGGACTTTACGAGAGCGCAGTTACAGCCTATTAATGTGCACTGCTGAACTTAAGGATTTTCCCATGGATTGTCTCATAGGCAATCGAAGTTTTTTCGTTTAGTCGTTATCAGGAAGACGCTGCTGCTCATCTCCTGATTTGTTTCCCTCCGTCGCTTCTTACGACAGCCACAGGATATGGGCTAGTGGATATTCTGACATCGCCACTACACGGTAGTTAAAAGAAAGCGCCAACCAGAGATCACTAGTTTTCTGATATGATGCTTATTCTGATAAACAGGAGGTGAATAGATACGCGGGCTATTAGCATCGTATTGGCTACAGTTGAAGTCAACATTGACCCCCACTCACCTCGAAATAAATAAGAAAATGATGCTCAACTACTAGCATTTATATTTAAACTACTTCGTATAGAACAGTAACCCCTATCCGGTAAATGAATAACACTTTTACATTGAGTAAATAATTTTCAGGCACCCCTTTTTTCTTTTTCAACGATACGTACTTGAATATCTCGAAAAATTTAATTTAATTTATTTTTTTAATTCTCAATTGTTGTGCCTTTTTTATAGTAGAGACGGCAAACAAGCATACGGCTCATCTGATAGTGATTTTTTCATTACCCCCGCCCATGAACAACTGCAACACCAGAGGGTTGCAGATGAGTTGCCGACCTTTTTAAAAAAGAGTAGGCTTTTTTTTTGAAGGTCCCTTAGTCGTATCGATCCGGAAAAATAGTCAATTCCACAATGAAGTTGTGCGAAGAAGAAATTTTCTTTAAAATCGCTGTGTGTTTAAGTACTGCAGCATAGTGTTCACAACACTCATTATCATATTTCATCTTGGTTGGTTGGGGTCAGTGGTGACCGTGGGTTGTCTGCTTTCCCACCCCATGATCATTATTTAAATGTAATCTGATTTGTAGTCTCAAGAGTGAAACAAGCCAACTATGATTTATTCATGTAATTATTTTGATTAGAATAGCTAACTAGCTACGCGCTGTACCGATTATTGTAAATAGTCATTTTAATATAATTTCCACACAAATACACTTATCTAAACTCTTTTTCAAGTTTTGATGGGTACTCGACCGACAGTAAATTGTTGGTCCGATTACATCGATTAAATAAAAGTATAAAGCGGATTTGAATATGTAAAAGTGATACGATTTAGTATTAATTGTCCGCACATATGAAAAATTTGAAGGCACCGTTCCTAACACAAGTATTTAAGCTTACTAAGAGTAGTTAAACTTAAAACTTAAGTTACGGTCGTTATCCACTGTCTGCTGACTTAAGTTATCGTCGAAATCTACCAAAAACTCCGCAATAAATGTTGGGGTAATTTACAAACAATTCATTATAAAGGACCGTATAGCGGCTGTGTAATAATATCCACTGTCCCATGTCAATCCTTGAGTGTCATTAGTGGCGACAGAGATAAACAAGAGTTTAATCAAGAGATGGGCGGCAGCGCCCGATAAAAAAAACGGCGATTGCCAATTTGCTTGCAAAGCGTGGCAACTATGGCAGATATCCCTTGCCCTATGAGGCAATCTATGGGGGAGAACTAAGTTCAGCGGTGGACTTTAATAGAATTTTTAGATAACGGTATTATAAAGAATAATTTCCTATTACTTGACCAAAAGTAAAACCGTATGAGTTTATTACCAAAGAAAAGAACCATTTCTCACACGTTCAATTGATATTTCATATGTCCAATTATCAAGGGATCTAACATGATACAAATAGTATTCGCAAGCGTATAAGTGAATGAAAATACTCGACTACAAACTATACCGACGCGTATGTCAATCAGCAAGGATGTTTGGGGCGTCACGTCACCCCAGCGTGGTCCGATTCTCACGAGTTGAGATACGCGACTTCCCGTGGGAGGTCGCTGTAGTCACAAGCCAGCGTGAGATAAATAGTATAAAAGAGCTTAATTTCGTTGGCTGTCGTATTGATATAAAAGGAGGTTAGTATAGATAATACACAATAATACAGACTTCATAATTTCTGTGTTTGTACGTTATCAAAATACTGAAATAAATATAACTTTATATCGCACAGTATTCCTCAACTTTCATAAGTTTTAAAGGATGAAGACTTTTGTATCATAACAAAATACTAAGTGGTTGCCTAAGGAGAGATTGGACTCTTATTGCGCCTAGGAGTCAATATGAATCCCACCTATTTTTGTCGCCAAGCAACATGCGTCCACCGCTGTCTTCCGGTCTGAGGGGAATAGAGAGCTAGCATAGTTACAGGCTATCAGGTGTTCTATATTCAAAGTTGCACGCAGTTGTCCTTGGGCTGCGATAGCCACTTACCATCAGGTGGACCGTAAGTTCATACTTAAATTGAAACATTTCCATATCAATTAAAAGAAGTATCAACACTTATAACTTAACCCCACGTGCCACGTAATCAGCCATGTGGACAGATGCATACAAAGTTTATGTTAAACTTTTTTTTTTAAAACAAATGCGACACGCGACCGAAATCGCCGAGTCAACCTTCATATAATTACGCTATAAACCGCTATTGGGGTGACCGCTACGAACATCCAATTTAGTGGGTTTATTGGGCGACAAAACAGATATTTCCTGTCTATGTCCTCTTTTATCACCGAGTTTTTTCTTCGACATCTACGTTTACTGGAAACGACAAGTTTTACATAAGTACTTTAGTGACATATTACACGTATCACAATATTTCAATACTAATACTAATTTTCTTAAATATTTTTAGATATAAGACAGATCAGTTAAACTACCAAGAAGCGTGGCAACTACGGCAAATACCCTATGTACTCGTAGCTATCTATTGAGAAAACCTATGTTTGGCAGTGAACTTTTGATAGGCTGTAATGTATAAACGAATGTAAAATTGAAATTATTATTATTATTTATTGATCATATTAAATTCATGTGTCAGTTACTTTCACTATTTTAATACTAAATATTTTTGAAGTGCATACCGAGATAGTATCAGATATTAGATCACTTGAACTGCGCTCTGTACAATATCACATACTACGCTCGGACTCTTCCAACACGTGTCTACTCTTCGGCCAGACCGCGCCCCTACATGAGTGCGAATCGAGGGGCGTAGAGTGTGATGACCTCACGTCTGACAGTTCGCTTACTTTGTTTTTAACATAAACAATAAAAATGGTAACATAAAAAATAAAGGGCCGATTAAGTTCAACGAAACGAGTCTCACCTCAAGGTAAGTGGCTGCTACAAGCTACAAACTAATTGACCATGAGCGTCAAACTTTAAGAAGACTGTAACAACGTTACTAGCACTGGGGACTAAGGTCTAAGATGCCATATTTCAGATCCTGTAATTATAAAGCCTTTTCATGCACTAGAGCGGAACGCAGCAATGTTTGCATAGGTGAGTTCTTTTCGGTATTCAACCAAATAGGTTCCTACGTTCTGCGTTGCAGTAGTACAAAGTCTAAACCTACTACTGCCTAGCAAATATTTTAAATAATTGCTGGAGTCACTGCAAGAATGAGGTAATTAATAAGTATTGCACTTCCTGTATACGTGCGTGGCAGGGTTTGAGGGCTGAGTTCAGGTGGCTTAGGGCCACATATACGTACATTTTGCAGCTGTAGTTTCTGATGATGTTAATACTATTAGCCTTTTGGCTGTCACAGCTTCATAGGTCTCAGGGCTCTAAAAAGTGTATTTAAATCATTCCACATCGTAACTTGCGTAACGATGTGTACTACGACAGTGTACAGAGCACGTGGTTGAGTTATCTAGCGGCCTTCCGAACAGGGAGTGGCGGGCTCCGGTTCTGACGGCTAACTCGTGTCGCTCGATGTTCTGGTCGGTGAGAACCGCCCAGGGACGCGGTTGTACGGTGTGTACGCGGTGTGGAGGAGTGTGTGGCGGGCCCGTTTGCGGACTTACTGTGCCCCATCCGTTGTCCTATTAGTATTTGTGGCACTAGGTGAATGTGCAGTATTTATGTGTGACGGGCCGGCGACATTTGTGTCGGTCGTAGGGATCTAGCGGAGTATGGAGATATGGGGGTTCGATAAAACGTTACGAGGCCTTCTGGGGCTTTGCTTACCGTTTGAAGTCGGAGCGTAGGTTGCTGCGTTTACCACTAGCGGGTTGGAATGTCTCAGCGCATTCAAACTACGAGACATTTCCTTGAAATATTCAAAGATCGTCGGAAGTTGACAATCTCTGTGCAAGTCCGAGTTTAACTGGTACCACCGAGCTGCGGTGGCAATGCGAATGAATCTATTTTGGACGACATCTTGCATATCTTCCAAATCGTCGTTTTTCCAAATCCAAATCGTCAATCCATCTTGTGAGGGGAAAATCCCTACACTCCGCTTACCGGTATTGCCTCTCGAAGAGAACCTTTCTTTAAATTCAATAAAAGAAATTTTACGGATGTTATTGCGTACTTTTTTTATTCGTGTATAAGAAATCATTATGTGTCGGTTTTTCAAGCTATATGACCGGCCCATTAGTCAGTCATATAGCTTGATTGACCCGGCACGGCACTTCAGTCTACTGATCTGTTGGGTTTTGTCATGTATAATACATATAATTTAATAAATTATTCTAATAGCTATGTCGTCGTTAGCACTATTTTTCCACTAACGCGCATCATGAAGCGTCATTAAGGAAGTGAGTCAGCTAGCACTTAAACAGGCTTTTAAGTTAACGAACATAAAGGTCAATATTAAAATATAATATGGGAAGAAATGTTCTTGTACTGATAAGTTGAATGTAGGGTCGCTCCTCGCTAGATGGAGTCAGACATGGAGAAAGTCGATAGAACCAGGTAGCTCAGGATTGTTGTTTGATATTATTTTGATGATGATTAAAAGTGTAAGTGACGGTGTAAGAATGTGGACTATGGAGACTGTGGCGATACAAATTGGAGTGTATTTAAAAAAAAGAACGTTATTTAGGCGTGTTGTGGTGGCGTAGCAGAACCCACTACTCCATATCCATGGGTGTCTGTAAGAGGCGACAGACGGAAACTGAAAAAGGGCAGCAGCATCTTCCTGATAAAACTAAAAATTATTAAAAAAAAAACTGCGTTTGTCAAGCGTGGCAACCAGGGCTAAACCCCCCTATGTTACCTACGGAAGAGGCCCGTGTCCAGCATTTCCACTTTTATAGGCTACATTGGAAAATGAATAGATGAATTAATGTGCCATCTTGTTTGGATCGTAAATTAAATGCTCAGAGTTTTTTTTTTTGTAAAATATTATTTAATTCCATAGTTGTTTGTTAGCATATTGCTTTCAACATGTACAGTTTGTGCGAAGTACTGCCGCAGTAGGTTAAGGTGTGGCTGGGCCGCCTTTAGGTCACTCCATACAACGAACATGTAAACACTATCGTAACTTATTTTTGACCAGATTGGGTTAGATCATTCTGCATTATTCGTGTCGTATATTCATCGAAATCTTAGGGCATTACTCGTATATCATACATGTAGGTACAAGTACGTGTGTACTATACGAGGGTTTGACTAAATAATTGTCTTAAAATTGTACGCGAACATTTTACGTCATACTTGGTCAAATTCATACAAGGACCGGCATTAAAACGATGGCATAAATGTAAGGTAAAGATACACTAAACTACATCCCACGTACGTTGGGAGATGTGAACGTTGGGCACAGGCCTCTTTTCATTTCTGAAAGGTTAAAAAGTTAAAAAAACATGACAAACCATTAAGCTGCGTCACAGAAACAGCATTTTAAAATATGAGTGGATTTTAAAAACCATAACATTTAATAAACTTGATTTAGCCGTGAAGTGGCAGCGTAGATACCACTGCCCCATATCATCCCGACAGGGGGAAATTGAGGAGTACATGGGCAGCAGCATTTTTTTTATTAACCACTGAAAATAATAAAAAACTGAACACTTTCCAAGTGCGGCAAGTGAGTCAAATATCGCACCCACAAGATAATCTATGAAGTAGACCTATGTTTAGCACGGGACTTTGGCAGACTGTAATGACGATGAAACTTCGTAGTTCTGTTATTCTTCAAATTCATATTATTTACAATGTACTATGTTCGAGCGCTTTGATATTTGTGGTTTTCACATAACAACATTCAGGCACGTAGACTTCTGAAGTTAAAAGTATCATATCTTTTCTAATAATAAAAAGTGTTATCGACTGAAGCAAATGACATTTAATTTCGTTTTACATTACAGTCAGCAGAGATAAAAAGCTATTACTATTAATCGCAGCATATTTGACTTAACCATCATCATCATCAGAGGACATTATTATATTCTATATATATTTCTAATAATTTGAGTATATATACAGTGTTTACGTGCAGCTCGAGATTAATCACAATAATAATTTGACAGGCACTTATCTGTACGAACTTAAACGTTTAAATTGTTCTTGTTAAGTTAGGTTTGTGGAGTAAAACGCCTTTCACAAGTCCAATGCTAACTGCGGCCTCCCCAAAGTAATGCCACAAAGCACGGTCCTGAGATAACTGCATCTATCGACCTTCTGTATGTCTTACACCAGGTGTCACTCCGTCTAGTGGGGGATGTCCTATAATCCGCTTGACGAAGACCGAAGGAGGCCTTAACGGTACGAGGCTGTTACTGTGGATTTTTTTCCAATTGGTTGTCGGTTCGTCCAGCTAATGGCCGGCTTATTGCGACTTAATTATCTGACTTATTAATTAAATTAATAATTCATACATCAAAATGATACTCTATCAATATATATCTAATAATGACGATAATTACATCTAGATAGTGTTGTACGAATATAAGACAACTTGATAGCAGTGGTTAAGCATTATATTTATTAGCCGCCGGTTCGAATGATTACAAATTAATTTTCCGGGTCTGGATGTTGGTCCTACGTTGGTATTACTCAAAAGTAATAAAAATGGGATAAAACTAATTTTACGGATTCATCGAGTTTATTTTTAGACTTAATAATATAAATGTGTATAATACAACATATGTGTGAATGCTTTCGATATATAATATTTGACGCATAAAGGACTAAACAAACGGGCTTGGATGAAATTGGGTAACAGACCAGTCCCAAAATAACACGAAATTTTACCAGTATAAATTCAATTACTGTAAGAAAACGCACATAAAAGGGTTTCTGCTTTTACGATGGAGGATCAAAAACTAGTCAGTTACTAGATTGACTAGTTTTATTTTTCGTAATTTATCATAAAATTTCGTTGTGCATTTGTTAAGATTTTCGAAAATTGCAATTTTATTGCGAGGTCATTAAACTGTTATCTACATAAACAATTCTCAGTTCACGTTGACGTTGACGAACATGATACATCATTCTCAGAAATCGGCATTAATCAGGAAATGTTTCATCAAATGCTAAAGTTTAAATAAGGGGGAAGAGTAACTTAAGCGAATGCGGTGTTCTATTCACACCCAAATCTATAATCCCTTAAATACTATAAATAAAATATTGCCGTGTAGTGGCGGCGTAAGAGGAATACTGGTTCAGGAGATGAGCAGCAGCATCTTTCTGATAGGAATTAAATAATAATAAAAAGCTGCGATTTCTAAACCGCCAGCTAAGCGTGTCAACTACAGCAAACGGGCAGGCAATCCTTAGTAGTAAGATTTCAGTCAGTAGATTCTTTATTTTAAAAAGAGTTACAATTAAAAAAAAATCGCTAAATATGTTATCCTTATTTTTTTAAATTATAATTCATTAAAATAAATCTACAATAATTTTTTAGTGTTACTTACAATCATCTCCAAACGATGCTGAATGCACTGATAATCAAGATCTTTCGAAAACCATATATCATTAAAATTTACAACTTTTAGTGATTTTCAGAAGATTTTAGGACTACAAACGAATAAAGGTTATTATTCACAATGATATAAACCTGCGTTGTTTGTAGTATATAAAGCATTTTTTTAGTTCGGGTTCCAAGCTCAAAGAGCTAGCCAATCCTCTATATGAGGAAATTGTGCAACGTGGCTCTACCACGTAAAAACTGTTAAACTTTTATTAAAACTCAGTGACAAAAACTTACAGTTCCGATACTGCAGTCCATAGACTCATGCAGCGAACTTCACAGAATGCTACATATTCGTTGTCATCTCTGACCCTCTGAGGAATAAGATGGGATGCCTCACAGCCTATTATTCCAACGGCTCTCTATACCCTACCCAGTGTAAGTACTACATTTTGGCGGCAGAAATAGGTTAGGAAACTATCCACATGCATTTGTAGGCAGAAAAGGAAACCTACCACCTAGAACGACCGTTATAATAACAATTAAAAAAAAAACTAGAAGAAATTTCACTTACCAATCGACCGGCCCCAACCACGACACCTCGAACTCCAGTCGCTGCGGCTCTCGAAGCAAAAACGGCGACAAATCTCGGCCGCCCGTCGTTGCACGTGTGCGCAGTACATCTGCGCACGGACAAAAGAAATGCCTTTTTGAAAATAAATTCTATATTTGCCTACCGGTGACGCAGATGGAGCTTGAAAGGACGGGTTTTTCTGCCGCAGCTCTATCGAGATATTTGCGTTTGAATGTCAGCTATATTGGAGGGTAGAGCTCTATTTAATGGATGTTTGCGATTTACATCTGCGATAAAAGTGTAGCTTCGAGAATGGAGATTTTTTTTTTAATTGGTAAAGAAATTCATTTCATAACATTGTAGAAAACTTTAATCTCATTGTTGTAATACGATTTTTTTTTGAAATAACGATTATTTAAATAAAAACACTACATAAATACTGCTAAAATTTTAGCTAACTTGTCTTAATATAATAATATACTTTTCATATAGAATAAGTGCGAACCAACAGCCACCACCTATACCTACAGTCCACCTAATGGTAAATAAATGCTATTCCATAGGCATCTACATCTAACTTCAATTAAGAAAGATGTAATGCCTTGTTCCCAGTACAGTGTCTCCGGTTCTCTACACTCATAAAAAGAAACATAGCAGCAGCAGTATTAAGCTGCTAATTTACGCGGCTATTCTGTAAGAGCGTGGCCCTTAACTGTTTTAGCAGATCACCTCATGCTGCAACTATACTGGATGAACCTTCTTTACCGTCTGGAAAAAAATAGGGTAAAGCATGTGAACGGAGTAGAAGCCCATGGCACTGATATTTTCCAAAAAATAAAAACAAAAATTTAAATAAAACGTTTGAAAAAAAAATTGAACAATTGCTTAGTCCTTTTGCCCTTGAGCCTGTGACCCTGCGAAGTGACAAAGTCAAAGATGCCTACTAAATGTATTGTTTTATTGCCGTTCGTAAAGTAGGGAGGATATGATTTGAATTTCGATACATTTTAAATAATTTATTTATATTTAATTCAAAATTTTTATTTTTTGTAAAATATCAGTGCCATAGCTACTATACTACATGTTACACCCTATTTTTTCCAAACGGTAAAAAGGATTCATCCAGTATAGATGCAGCAAAGCTCTACCACGTATAAAAAATATTTGTAAAGTATAAATAGTATGCCAATCGAAAGCACAATGCCTGAACCACTAAAACGTGGCCTGTGCAGTAAAATACATTGATTAAGAAAACATTGTAAAATTTGTGACATGAAGTATAGAGCCGATCTAAATCGTTGTAAATTTCATATTTCGCAAGCAACGCGCGTTTGATCCCCGCCGGCAGCGATGAAATTCCTAGTTGCAGTTTTTGATGCTGATTTACCACGTGCTCGGCGGTGAAGTACATCGGCTCAGCATGTCTGAGTAATGTATAGGTATGTAAGTTCGTATTTACTTTAATTTAAAAAAAAATCTATCATTAAATTTACGTTTTCTTTAGTATTGTATCTTTCGAGGAAGTATCCATAATTGAATACAATTTGCGAAGAGCAAAGGTTTCGATTGAAATTCGTAACGTGAACCAACTAAAGGGTATTGAAAACTAACGCTCGAAAAACATTTAATTTGATATGTAAATCGGCAACAACCTTTCGGAAGGTTAATTTGAGTTACCATTGAAGTCCGTCTGACACCTTACTGTAGGTAAACGGTATATGATAACCACATGTCGTAAAGTCAGCAGCAGTACGCGTGTTACCCGGGTTCAAATTGGCCAATGAGATTGTTAACTGTAATTTTTAGTGCTAAACTAGCTTGCCAGGCAGTCGTTGTTCTGCCCTTTTCGACGACCCTTTGTCGTGTCCTATTAAAAATCCTTAAATTAGCAAAAAAAATTGTGGTTCACTCATGGGAAAAAACTATCCTATCTCTCAAGTTGGACCAAACTGCACATGGTGTGCAAATTTAATTAAAATCGGTTAAGTAGTTTAGGACCGACCGACAACCGGGGAAGGACCACGCTCTCACAAAATATCAGACGTAAAATAGTAGCTTAATGCTGCTGCGTTTCCTATGCTGAGTGTAGAGAACCGGAGACCCTTTTTACTGAAAACGAGGCATTTCATCTTAGTTCTCACGGGTGACAACGCATTTGCATTTTGATTCGTAGTCGATAGGTGTAGATGTCTATGGGCCATAGTAAGCACTTACCATCAGGTGGACTGTGTGCTCGTTTGTCACCCTATCCTATAAAAAATTATATATTTCAAAGTGATGTAATAAAACTTAAACTAAAACTTAGAACATAATGAATATTACTTATTTGTGTTATAGTTTAATTATTTATTAATGATTCTATTCATCATACATTCTGTTAGATCCTATAAAAATCCACAGTTCAACATAGGTTTCCCCATAAATGGCTCAAAAGTGGGCCATAGTAGCCACGCTTGTAAAACGGATGGGAAACAGCGGTTATTAGTAGGAATTTCCCGTTTCAGTTTGCCACTATCCCCTTTTACGACACGCACGTGACGATATGGTGGATACTCTTACACCGCCAATACAACCGGATAATACATATTGAAATTAATAACTTAATAACTTATTTGTCATTTCTTTGAGGACCGTACGATCTTAAATTAACATTTATTATATTACAAACATATCTTAGATAAGGAACGTAAGCAAGAACTAAAAAATGAGTGACCCAGATTGTACGTACCAAGCGTATCAAATATTGATAACGTGTTGATTATTATATATAATATAGATAGTGAATCGAGCTCCTCGGGTCGCTTGCGTATTACTGATAAATTTACGGAGAGCTACCGCGGCTCTTGATAAATATTGAAAGAATAGAAAAAATAACAAGATTTCTAAGAGGTCTTCTTGGAAGTGCTCTTATAATATATATTGATTTTTTATAGGATAAGCGAGCGAGCGAGTGACAAGCGAGCACACTACTGATGGTAAGTAGTTGCTGTGGCCCATAAAACAATCCTATCCTCGTTTGCGAATCAAAATTCAGATGCGTTGTTAGCCATGAGGACTAAGATGGAAAAGGCCTCTTTTCCAGTAAAAAGGTTCTCCGGTTCTTTAGACTCACCATACGAAACACAGTATCATAAACTGCTATTTTACGTTAGTATTCTGTGAGAGTGTGGTCCTTCCCCGGTCGAGCCGACCCATTCGTGCTACAACAATACAATTTACAATTTTACAATTACAATTAATATAACTACAGCATGGCTCAACCACGTTTAAAATCATGAGTTTGAATCCTTTCAAAGTTACGATTGCAACAAGCGCTGCAGTACTAATAATACTAGTTTACGTATTTCTTTGTTATTATTACTATTTATTTTTTCAGAACACACTTCTCTCAACAATTAATGGGTAACCAGTGTATTTTATAAGAAGCTCAATAATTCACGTCACTTCAGTCTCCGAAAACAGATTAAACAATTACATTTTCAACCCGCCAACTGCCAAACAGACGCCTTCTTCAAGTATAAATACGACAAAAGCGAAAACAATTTTCGGATTCGCTCCTTTTGAATCTAGGCGAGTTTAAAAAAAGATATACCGTATAATTACAGGTCTTTACCTTTGCCCCCACAAAAAGTAGAGAAAAAATGTAAATAGGACCGCCCGCGAAACGACGACAAAGCGCGATGATATCGTGAAAATGCGGCCTTTAATTAAAAACTCTAATTTCAAAAATGGAAGCGGCGTAGTCGAAATTCAAATTCGCGGAGAACGAGGTGGAAATATTTCGAAACAAAGTTGAGTACCCACCCCTCATTGAAGCTTTGTCACACCGAAGTACAGCAGGCGTTCAACTTATAAAGTGCAGTTTGTAATAATTTTACGAGTTTTAACATTGTAAATATAAATAACATTAACATCGTAATATATTATATGAGCATCTATGCTTAAGTATATGGATGTAAAGGAGGCGAGAGGGTAGTCAGGATGGTGCCAAATGGAAGTCCCTTGTCTCTGCCCACCTCTCTGGGTGACAAAGTGTTTTATGTTATGTAAATGTAAATAATTGTATTATAAGTAACTCACTAAATTATTTATTTTTATTTTATTGAATAAAGTACACAGACAGACAGTAGTTATACAAAGTTCTAAACTTCGAAGGTTCTAAAGTTAACAGTATAATCGGTGTTGATCTACGAGTCGAGTCGAGAGTGCCCCCAGATACAGTGCATGCTACAGTAAACTGCTACATTCGCCTTACTGCCACAACGCACTACTCCATCATATTTTATTTGTTTTAAAATTTTAAGAATCATTCTATATATTTTTAAATACGTCGTTGGCTATAAAATAGTCTTCCTACATTTGTCGCGGAAACACACTTCACAGCTGTGCCGTACCTACGTAATACGAGTATGTCAATCGATTTCAAGCATCGATGAATTAAGTCTAGATAGAAAATATTCAAGAAGTGCTTTCAGTTTGTCCTAAAACGGTGTGGTTTCACCATCATTTTTTTTCCATAGATATAATATACCTGCATCATTATAATACAGTAATAGTTCTTAAGGGTGACTGCACGCACAGATATTTATATAATGATTATATTACGAGGGTGGATTGAAAAGTACTCGGCCTAACACAGATCCATTCAATTCTAAAAATCAAATCTACCCACATTATTTAGTTCAGTTCAGACTAGTTCATTGTGTGAAGTTCGAAACGTGTGCGATAATTAGTTGTGATTTTATAAATTTATTAACAAAGTAATCGGACATAATTTCCGCGAATGGAGCAAATCGAGCAGCGTGCCGTCATTAAGTACCTCCATAAGAAGGGGCTATCATCAAAAGCCATCCATGATGACATGGTCAGTACATTAGGCGATTGTGCTCTGTCATATTCATCCGTCAAAAAATGGATAGCAGAATTTAAGCGTGGTAGAGAGAGTGTGAAAGATGAACCCCGCTCTGGAAGGCCTTCGACGTCAACTACTGACGAAAATATTAAAAAAGTACTTGATTTAATAATGGGAGACCGCAGATTAAAAATTAGAGAGATAGCCGAGATTATAGGCATCTCTTATGAACGAACTCAAAACAACATTGTCAACGAGTTCGGTTTCCACAAGGTGTCTGCGAGGTGGGTTCCGCGACTGCTTTCAGTTGAACAAAAAAGGACGCGATTGACTATTTCACGCGACTGTTTGGAGTTATTTGAAGCCGATGCAGATGATTTTTTGAATCGTTTTGTTACTATGGACGAAACATGGGTTCATTACTGTACACCGGAAACAAAACAACAATCAAAACAGTGGAGAAGACCTGGTTCACCACCCCCTAAAAAAGGCTAAGTCGATTTTGTCGGCAAATAAGGTGATGGCTTCAGTATTCTGGGACTCGAAAGGTGTGATTGATTATGATTGATTATCTTGAAAGGGGTCAGACTATAAACTCTGATTACTACTTCACCTTACTACGTCGTTTACGAGAGGAAATAAAAGAAAAACGTCGAGGAATGCTCAGAAGAAAAGTCCTGTTTCATCAAGATAACGCCCGTGTTCACACGTCAGTACAGTCAATGGCTGAAATTCACAACTGTGGCTTTGAACTGTTACCGCATCCGCCGTATTCACCTGATCTAAAAAAGCACTTGGGAGGTCAAAGATTTTCGACAAACGACGAGGTCAAAGCAGCTGTAGACGCATATTTTGACTCTAAGGAAGAATCATTTTTTTTTCAACGGTCTAAATGCTTGGAAGGGGAGGTGGCAAAAGTGTATTGAACTTGATGGTGATTATGTAGAAAAATAAAAATATAACTGATTTAGTATGTGTTTATTTTCTTGGTTAGGCCGAGTACTTTTCAATCCACCCTCGTACATCGACAAGCGAATAAAAAGTGCACCTGATGGTAAATGGCAACTAACACACACATCCTTTAAAAACATGGAGTAAACTTAAAACAACTACATATCCTTAATAATTACATAAGGTGCAGTTTGAATTGGACACATGTTTAAACTGCTACTTCACTTTTTACATACCCTTTAAACTGAAACTAATATGTACTGAGAGACGGGCACAATCATAATAATATTTCGAAGATGTTACTAACTGAATTCTTGTGTAATTTTATGGAAGCGATTATACCGTCATATTATTATTTGTGAAACCAAGTAGTTATTGATTTTTTGTAAGAAGCATCTTCCATTGCGAATTGAACGTGAACGTTTCAAGGTCAGTCGTCCGATAAAGAGAGAGAGACAACATCATCTGCAAGCGCTGTATCCTGCTGATTGACGGACACGGCCTTGGTGACCGACTGACTGATAACAGGTCCATCCAAAACTCGACCTAAATTTCACAAAATGGCTAGCAATACCAATATGATGGTTTCAATTCTGTGCATATAAACCTCCTCAATCGCTGGTGACACAAATCTTCAGAGTTACGCCAGCTCCTACAGTATACATAAGCTAATATTTTTTTATAGAATAAGGGTGATAAACGAGCACACAATCCAAATGATGGTCAGGGTATGCTGCCCATAGATATCTAAATTTATCCTCAATCAAGAATCAAAATGCAGATGCATTGTCACCCCTGAGGACTAAGATGGAATGCGTCGTTTCCAGTAAAAAGGGTCTCCGATTCTCTTAACTCACCATACGTATCGTAAGCTGCTATTTTACGCTGGTATTCTGTGAGAGAGTGGTCCTCCCCCGGTCGAGCCCACCCATTCGTGCTTCAACCATAATATAGTAGTATTTATTATTAAGTATACTCTAATCGCCAGCTCGTATGTTTAGAGGACTATTAAATTAGACAACCGTAACGTACATTCTACAGAAGCCGTCTTGCTAAACTTACGTAGCAACCCAACATATTCCTAACACATATTATTAGCTTAGTTGGAATGGATTTTTCGTTTATAATCTGAGTTTAATATAATTAATAAAGTTTTCTAGAAACTTCCCATAAGTACAATACATAGAATAACGCGGAAAAAATCGCACACACACAAACACTATGGGAATCAAAGTCTTCCCCCCTTTTTAAAGCCGGTTACGAGTAATATTGATGTCACGAGCCTTAGTAAAACTATTTTTGTTCATCAATCAACTAAAGTTTCATTTTCATTTTTATCTAATACGAGCGAAAGTAATATAATATCTATGAGTTGAAGGACCCTTTTTATGCCACCTCCCCTCACCTACCCTCCTCCCTTATTCAGAAAGATCCGTCAGCCTCGGTTACAGGTAACGGAGTGATCTTGAGTAACATTTACTTAAAAGCTAGACGAATTCATTTCAAGCGCTAAATGCGAGCAGCCGACTTTATTGAATACGACGTCGACAGCTCCCCGTGCGGGTATTTCAGAGTCGACCCGAGGGAACGCGGCCTAGGAGGATGATGCGCCTTAATTATTCTGTCTGATAAATTGTACGAGTGATGTGACGTGCACGGGAGTTATTTTAGCGTTTAATAATGGCGTGTCGGTTTAGATTGAAGTATTTTGCTTTCAAAATGTTCACAGGAAACAAAATTTGTTAACAAATTTATGTTAGAGACGAATAAATACAAAATACTGTCGTGAAAGTAAATATAAAAATGTAATAGACCACTTAATTCTAGAAACCAATGGGAGCTAGAGAATATTTCAAATTTTCAATACGTATGTGTTATAATTTCCAAAATATTTCTTCTATAACATGCAGATTTCGGCACTAAGTAGTTCTTCAACTCTATAGTAGTGTCAATATTAATTTTTGCTTTACAAAATTGTTAGTTTATCAAATAACTAGACTTGGGTCACAATTATAGTTAAGCATAAAAAGGAAAAATACTAAATATATCCTTCATCATCAAAATAGCTATATTTAGAAATTAGTAGAAAGAAAATCAATACTTTAAGAAATATAGATCATAAAATACATACCGTTAAAATGACATCAGTTCTTACTATCATCGGTTCTCGTAACAATTGCAAACATCACGTTTATATTTATATTATTATGTCATCACTTTCATACTCTTAACATATTTGTAGCAAGGCGAAAAAAAACCCACGTTGCTCTTTGCTAGTGTCCGCCTATCTACTATCAGATAATTCGTCAGATTTATAAACGTACACAATAATCACAACGCGCGCAAATCGAACGCGCAACAGCGACAATTCGAATCGAATTCGAATTTGAAAATGGAACGCGAGCGCGACGGCGGACGTCCGCGGCGCTCAATTAGCGACAGGACGCAGCCAATCGCGCTCGTTCCCGCCTCACGTGTGACGCATGCGTAGGGTCGTCGCGAGGGAGCCACGCACGCCGCCATGTTTTAGAAACTAATGACGGCATGTGAGACGCCATGTTAATTTTTTTTCATGAAACGGAATGAAGAATAGATTTATTTCAATAATAATTATAATAATATCACAAATATTCAATCTAAATCCATCTTAAATTCTTAATTATTTCATCATTACACATATAACACACATTACACATATCTTATTGTAAGATGAGTTCAAATCACTGTTCAACACTTATCATACAATTTCACTAATTAACCTAACATTAAGTATATTATGATCAATTTATATTTAATAATAAAAAGGTATGTACATAAATTGCAGTGCAAGCACTCAGTGCTCTAGTCAAATATTAAATCAGTGCAGACAAAGCATATTATTTTCCATTCCTTATAACTTATAATGCAATATTTTAATATTTGTGGCAATGATTAACTTTTATCAATATTTATATTCAAATTTTATGATATATTTTTGATTTGACAGAATTCTTTCAAGAAATTTTCTCACAACCAAATAGTTAGTAGCATAAGTACTTATTACAATTGCAAAAACCAAATTAAAGAAAGTATTGGCAATTCTATGTTTTATGGTGTTTGAAAAAGGAAATAAAAGTAGATACCTAGTTCCAATACGGATGCCTCGCGATAGGAAATATCCGGAAAAACTTGAACGGATGCGAAATGCGATGCCTACACATACACGTTAGTGTTGGCAGTGGCAATATGAATTCTAAGGTATACGAAATGTACAGACCTATAAAATTAAAATATAAAATCAAAATTGTGCATTAGGGTAGACGCACTTGTGCACTTGTAAACTTTAAACAAAAAAACAAGTTTATTGTTTAATATGTCTTTAAAAAACCTTTTATCAATGCGAAAAGTAAAGAGAGCTTTTAGAAGAAAGCATACTTTCATTCTGTTATTTTTTTATAATTATATTCTTTAATTGTATTACACTACACTGACCAGAATCATCATCAATCAGAAAATACGAACTTTCCGAGCTAAAATTTTATTCTCCGAATTATAGAGGATTAAAGTTAAATAAGTTGCTACATAAAAAATACAATACAAATATTTACAACACAAAAATTAGAGCTGTTTAGGTAAACGTTACTGAAAGAAATTGTTAAATTAAACATAACATCAAAAAATTTAATCTTTCGTAATCTAAACTCAACATTATTATTCAACATTTAAATTTCGTGTCGGACAAAAAGTAGGACAAAATGGTCACTGAATTCTCATTCACCATACACTACATAAATGAATACGATATACGATACGAATAAAAACGGATCGCCATCGATATGTATTCGACCTTACAAAACCCCGAATACGTCGCGTAAGTTAAACAGTGAATAATTCAAAATTTTTGACTTTCAAATTGTAACGTGGAAAGATTTCGTCAGCGATAAACAGGACAGTATTATGGTGCATGCATTCGTATTGTGATAGACGATTTCTCAATATGCTTACTATCTTTTAATATCCTCTTTGCTACGAATTTAAATAAACCATAGATAAAAGCGTTTTAATAAGCAGTTATAGAAAATCCGTATTGAATTACTTACGAACTTATTATTTTATGTTTGTATTGAAAGTGTTATCTAAAAATGATTAATAGTATCAAACAGTGCCTGGGTGATGCACAGAAATACGAGCTCTTTTAGATGTCTTGGTAGATTTCGATCAAATTAGATCAGGACAGATTTAATCTTAAAGACACAAAGACGATTTAACGTCATTTTGTTTGGCTCAAGACACTGACCACATTGTTGGTCCTAGCGGTCTTAAAGGTGACTGCTGATCTTGCAGTCCCGTATTAGAAGTCAAAATCAGGGTTTTCTTGTTAAGAAACTCTCAGCACCAACCCTGGGTCAGAAGTTCGCAGTGTTTCACCCCCGTGCTGCCTTGTTTTTGTCGTCATTGGTCCTACGCCTGATCTGAGAATGGAGAGTGCACTTGTGTTCGCGCACAGTTCGTGTAATTGATCCAGTCCTGCACAGATGGCTAGCTTCGACTCTCGATTGAGACTGGCCAGTGTAACCGAAATTTAGTTTGGATGACATTATTATCACACTGTTGTAAGAAGAAGGTACTGGTAACAGTCGCTGAAGTATTTTAAATTATTCAGACATAGGTTTTCTCACGATGTTTTCCTCGTTTGGCAATTAAGTTATCATTATTTATTTTAAATACACCGACAAAGGAGACTTGTCACCGTTTTTCATGTAGTGCACGTATAAATTGTGGTGAACGCCCGGCTCTGGCACGGTTTGCACAAACTAATTTTGCTTAAACATATTTTTTTTATTTAAATTCATATTTAGTCCCTATTCACATTCACCCTAAAATTGTACAAATGACAAAATAATATCAAAGGCAAGCATAAGCATTGCATAAATAATTCCCTTTAAATAACCCTGCAGTAATTCATATGGCCCGATAACAGGAATAAATAAAAAGGACGACGGGTCGAGATCGAGAATGAGCTGCGCTATGCTGAGAAAAAAATAGGGTGACCAAGTCTTGTGATTTTTAAGCTATTGCATAGCTTCTATCGCGGACCTTGAGCGCGGGGACCGAATCCAGAAATTCCGTAACGAAAAAAAACCTCACGCTCCCCACTCCGACGGGCATGAAGGTGTGGCGTTGAAAGCCGTGCATCGTTTAACGTCGTTTCAGTTCGGCAGACTTCGGCACTCGGCAGACTTCGGCACTTCGGTGTTTGTGTGCGTGCGACTACACGTATGCGTGTACACTAGCTGCTAACTCAATGATAAAAATTCCTGAATAACCTACATGTATTGTAAGATATTAAAAATATTTTAAACAATATTAACTTCTCATTTATTCAATAAGAGAAAAAAAATTGTTTTCTTATCGGTCACCACGCTCAAAAAGTGTAACTTGATTTAATATCAAAGACTAAACTGCATAAATAAAATAAATAAATAATTATAATTGCATAAGTTGATAAAAAATGCTATGCAATAGCTTTACCGAGGCAGTCACCGAGTGCCACACGTATTTTTATATAACTGAAGTGCCAAACGAACTCATCGTCCACCTGATGGTAAGCTACTAAAGTCTATGGACAACTGCAGCCACCTTAGTCACCTCTGAGGACTTAGTTGGAATGCCTCATAGTCTGTGATTATAGGAGCTCTCTATACCCTTCAGATCGGAGCACAGCAATGCAAACACTGCTATTTAGCGGCAGAAATAGTTGGCAGGGTGCTCAGCCAATTGTAAAAGCTGAAGCATGAAAAAAATCTACGAGATGCAAGTGGCTCAGAAATGTGTTTTGTGGCGGTCCAATACTGTAATATGTCTATCAATGACATTGTCAAATGAAATAGGTAACATTTGTATTTATTTTTATTATTTAGATTGCTTTTAATTTTGCTAAAGGAGACGTATTTTATATAATTGTTAATAAGATCAAATTGATAGAATCAGGCGTTACTTTGCGGAAATCCATTATAATAAAAAATAAAAATATAAATTTCTTTGCAACTTTCCGCTAAATCTTACCTGGATTGAAGCTTGCTTGGTCTAGTGGTGACGGAGTTAGTGTATGCAATTGAGGGAGGGCGGGAGGTGCGCTTCAATCCAGGTAAGACACATCATTTTATATCTTTAGCGGAAAGTTGCAAAGAAATTTATATTTTTATTTTTTATTAATTGTTAATAAATCAAATATGCATTATAAAACTCGCAAATTACATGGTGCTAGAAGCGAAAAAAAGACGAGCGAGCCTTATAGTAGTCGCATGTGATGTGTAACATCTGACATCTGACATCTCACCTTGGTAATAAACAACATTCACATTTTGTGGGTTGGACCGATTTTTACAGTGAACTTGTGATTATGATTTGCCGACCACCTAGCATTGCCAGGCGTCCGGATAAAGCCGGACAGTCAGACTTTTTGGTTGCGGGTCCGGCCAAATTAGACAGTATCCGGCCTGTCCGGCTTCTGTTAGGCTTTTTAAATTTGATAATGTTTTTACATTTTTCATGTATTTACGAACATAATATTGCAATTATTCAAATTACTATGGTAATGAATATTAAATCATTAATAATAAAGAAGTGATTTATTCAATTTTGTTGTTATTTCATTAGAATTTAAGAAAATTTTATAGTAAATAATATAAACAGTGTTGTTTTATTTAAAAAAATATTGTTATATTAAGACTAAAAAATTAAAGGTGGCCCTTTTACCAAAATGTCCGGCTAGGCCTGCTGGTCGGTCAGGCTTTTCGGTTTTAAAACCTGACTACCCTACAACCAACAGTAGTCGTCAAACCAAACAAGCAAAATAAATTACTTAATTATTAAAAGTACGAAATGAAATAAAAACGTTTTTGTGCAGCCATCGCATTGACCTGGCGTATTTACAGAGATGGCGGTGTCGCAATTTGAATTTCGAATACTCCGCGCGCCTCTGTTATCGCGCTGCGGGGTCAGCGCTTCCTATCGCTTTTATCGTCGTCACTTCCCGTTTGATTTTTGAAATATTGAATTTTTTTTCTGTCACCAAACGTTGATTGTCAATTCTTTTGCATGATTCTTACTGGTTGATTTTTATTACAGTTTTTTTTATATTGTTTGACTTACTTCACAAATTAGATACACAACGTAAGTTAAATGATCATTTTAAAACAATTTAGACTTTGTTGTATTATAAAATCTCCAACAAACGCTAAATTAACAATGAGTTTTTATTTAATCAATTTAAAACAAGATTATGTGTGTAGTAAGTACTATTATGTTACGTTAAAAATCACTACATACTTCATATATATATATATATATACTTAATGAAGAAGGAAAACTCGCGGCTTCCACAGGGAATACGAGGTAAAATTTTACGAAACACATTACTAAGAAAATGACCAAACAATTCTGCAACTAGGTAATTTTACGGCGAAACCAATCCTTATAGAACAACAAAGGGTAACAAATATTGGAGGGAGAGAATTACTACAACTACAATTTTCATAGCAATATTATGTACTGTCAACACGAAGGGTAGCAAAGAACAAAACAGTTACAGAGAATAGGAACAAAAAAAATCATAGGAGATAATATAGAAAACATTTTATCGGAAATATTAAAAAAATCGGGACCGGCCCGGATTTTTATTTGAGTTATCGTCAGTGGACAACTTGATAAGACTTGACCCACCTTTGTGTAGGACAACATTAATGTAAAAATCTGGCGCCTTATAGCGCAGACATTGTATATATAAGTATAACAAATAGACGAAATGACTGAAGTTTGTGACAACATTACCAACGTAAAAATGTATATAGACCATACGAGATATATATGAGAAATTAGAATTTAAGTTCTAGAAAACTTTTAAGCTAAAGATAGTCTACATAAGGTGCATATCCGAAGGTGAGAATTGAGAACTGAGAACCGTCGAGTACGTACGTTTTAGCGCTGTTGAGTTGAACGGATCGCGTTACATCGTGGCGCCATCTCCGCAAAAATATCAATGTACAGCAACAATCCCGCAGAGAGCCGGCACGCCATTAGCCCGACGAATTGAGGTCAATTGTTGTTTGTCCATTGGGCTCGTTACGGCGCCATGTTCCAAATTATTTGGAACATGGAACACGCGGACACTTCTGCGGGGACGCTCGGTTCGCGGTGATCGAAATGTGCGTACGCTTTTGCGTTCGAATTAATTATTTGTTCTCCAATGACGATAAGCCAGTGTTCGACTGACGAAACTTCTTTATCGACGTAGTGTACTAAAATAGTAAAATAGTAGTAAGGTATTAAAAAATACGTCATATTTTCCTGTAACGTTTCACCGCCGCCGGGGCTGCATGATTATACTATTATTTAACCTACTTTTGTAAATTACAAAATAAAAGAAGAATGATAATGTCGTGAAGAAGTTTCACTTCGTACATGTGTACAAAAATTACAAGTAGGTACATACTTTGCTTTATATAAATAAGATAATTTTCAAGAAACCGATTAATCAATCAGAATTAATATCTAAGTGTGTGTTTTAATCTGAAGATAGACTAATGTTAAAATGAATTAGTGTATCTTCAGATTAAAACACAACAGTGTTATTTTACTTGGTTTTAAGAATACCTCCCTCGCTGTCACATTAATTATTTTAGCCATCGCAATGTTTATTTCTCTTTCTCTTTTTTTCTTAACATTGTCTCTTTTAAAGACAGATGGAATGCCTCGTTACCACTCAATAGGCTCTCCGATTCCGTATTACCTCTGCAATTATTTTCTGGTCTTAGACCGTAGTAAAAGCGGCACTATCTCCTCGATCGAACAAACCCATTCCTGATGTAGCCTTATAATAACTGCAGTGTGACGTAGCTTATTATAAGGCTAATTAAGTAAATCAGTTACGAGAAAATATTAATACCATCGCAATTTTAATCAAAAACGATTCTAATTACCTTCAAGTTGTAATGTAAATGTAACCACATGTTAAAGTCCTCAAATTAATTGTTTAATATGATCAGTGAATTCCTTAGACGCAAAGAACGGGATGGTATGGGTCGCAACTCAGCGGATTTTGACTCATCCCAGAGGACCTTAAATTAGTAGCTTTAAAGCGGGGCCTCTATTGTAGACTTACACTTCCCAGCACCTACTTATATTTTCGTAACATTATACTTCTGAATATACTTTATATTAATCGTTATAAAAATCTAGAGTAACCAGTATTCAAATTTTGTTAGTGGAGTTTAAAGCAGGCCAATAAACTTCAGCACAAATGGGATCTAATGTTGACTATTATTTGGTTTTCATCCCTTGGTTGGCGATATTCCTAGCATTCGACCAAACGGTTTGCTTCGTCTTTCGTAATAAATGGAATAATTTGCCGGTGTCTCTCTTTCCATTTGATTACAACTTGGGTGTCTTCAAATCAAGACGCTAGTGCGTTTTACCATCTAGCATCTAGGTTTTCATCACCATTTAAACCTAGGTTGGATTTTAGTCCAGCACGGACTTATTATAGTAGAAAAGGTTACGTTTTATGTACATAAATTGCACACAAACATTCAGACCCCGAACAACAATTATTTGGAGGCCCTGCAACGAACAACGATCGACTGTGCGGGATTCGAACCGTCTCGTCAGCAATGAATGGAATGTTGTAACAATGAAAACTTTTATTTACTAAAATGGCCCTCGAATACATGTACAAAGCCGAGAGTAAACGCTGGCTTGATAACCAACAGGAAACAGTAACAACGTGACCCTTCAAACGCGCGAGATAAGAGACAGAATTGAACGGAGTTATAAAATTTAAAAATATATTCACTGTGCTTACTACTGTTTTAATTTAATCCTGCATAATAGTTACAGGAAAATGTAATTAGTCGATATTTTCCTGCTTGCAAATTACTTAGTGAATAATAAAAACAAAAAAACCGAGAACTATAATAGTTTAAAAAAATTATATATCTAAGTATATAAAATAAAAGTAATGAAAAAACTTACAGGAAGCTACAGAGACGTTGTTATCTCTGAGGACTAAGATAGAATACCTGACAGCCATTATATACTGGCTGTAAATACCCTTCAGACCTGAACAAAGCAGTACACGAACTACTATTTGGTAAATAATATCCATTAGAGGAAAAGAGTCATACCACCTAGTCAAGGTGAATTACAAAACAGGTGACTGTGTTATTTTTTAATAGAATAATGGTGACAACCGAGCACACAGTCCACCTGATGGTAAGTGGATGCTGTGGTCCATAAACATCTACATTTATCATAAATAAAGAATCAAAAGGCATATGCGATGTCACCCCTGAGGACAAAGATGGAATGCCTCGTTTCCAGTAAAAAAGTCTCCGGTTCTTTACAATCACCACACGAAACACAGTAGTATTAAGCTGCTATTTTACGCTGGTATTGATATGAGAGCGTGGTCCTTTCCCGGTCGAACCGACCCATTCGTGCTACAACCATAATATAGTTGCAGCGTGGATTTACCACGTATAAAACTATTTCAATATATTTCAGGCAAATAGCGTTTAGTTCAAGAGGAACAAAACGATAGCCGAGTAATCTTAACTAAAAATGAAAAGTATTCAAAAAGTGCGACAGTATTCTTATAGTTGAGTGCGGACCGCAAACACGGAAAGTTGTAGGTTCAAATTCAAATCCACTAATCGACTACTGTCGTGAGCAATTTCAAACACAAACATCTTAAGCTTATATGAAGGAAATAACGGGAGATTAGTAATACTTAGGTACTAAAAGCATTATTTTCTTAAAAAAAGAACTAAGTTTTTATTACGGAAGCCCCAGAAAGACCGCATGGCTCCCGATAGATGGAAATATACCTACCTTTTCGTTACTGCTAGATGTACAATACGTAGCCTGGCTATTGAAATAAAAGCAATCTATGGAAGAAATCAATGTTGAGCAGTGGACTATAATGGGTTTTAATAAATAATTGAATATACATAATTTTAGATTAGATATCTCAAATCACTGCCTACTCTAAAATAATTACAGGACTAATGGTAATCACATAACAACCCAATAAACCCACAACCGTGCAACAAAGACAACCAATTACCTATTCCTCGGTCGTTCATTGGCCAGCGCGACAAATGCGATGAGTCAATGGTAACCCCACTCCACGGCTCTGATTACAAGGAATCCGACTATAAATCAGACATTCATAGAATTCGAAAACAATCCCACTCTAGGATCAGCAACAATGGACTGCCGCAGTAGATAGCCCCGATAATTGAACTAAAGAGAATCATTCGGACTAAACTTGTTTGCACTCCCCCACTTGCAATGGAGGCAGTAAATCTAATGAATTAGGCAACGAAGGTCAACAGCTCTAGACTAAAAGTTTAATGTTAATCTTTGCAATATCATATATGTATGCACATTCGAAGATAGACATAATTAAACGAATGGCATTATTTAGTATTTCCTAAAATTCAAACGATAAGATCTAAAATGAATAAATACATTACAGAACACGATATAACATGGAATATATCAGACTGAAATATCATCAAGAAACACAAGAATCATAGTAACCTAAATTTTGTTTTTTAGGTATTTATGAATTACTAAAATATTGTACATTAATATTTAGAAGCGGTATAAATGAGTCTAAAATGAGGATATTATTTTTCTCCAAGATGTATATTGAGTAGGTACATGTGACGGCTAAAAACCGACGTGCGGAGCAATTGGTTTAGCCGGCTACAACAAGGTGCTGCTAAGTGCGACTGGTTAAACTTCTGTATTCGATTCGAATTTAAGTTGAAGTTACAGCCTATATATACGTCCCACTCCTGGGCACAGGCCTCCGATAATTTCTGAGAGTTTTAGGGCAAGGAATTGTCCACCACGCTGCCCTGCGTATTGGCGAACTTCACAACTTCACATGTCTTCGAAATATTTTTTTTTCTTATTTCATACACATAGTTTTCCTCGCGATGTTTTTCTTCACCGCCGAGTATGTGTTAAATCAGCACTTAAAATTGCAATTAACAATATCATTGGTGTCGGCAGGGATCGAACCCGGTTTGCTTGTATACTGTGAAATTTACAGCGAGCGCTAACCATCTGAGCTACCACAGCTGTATTCGATTAAATTAAATTAAATTAATATGATGATGATGATGATGAATCTTCCGCTCTCAGATGTCGCTAGTAGAGACGCTGAGGTAAAGTTTTTCGTAATGCAAAAAGTTAGCTTTAAATGAAAGTTTTTCAGTTTCCAGAGTATAATATTAATACACAAAACAATGCCTCATTTTTTAATTTTTTTTATTCATATGAAGATCTCTGGTTTCGTTTATTATTTTTAATAAAAATTAATATAAAATATAACCAATGGTACAGAAAGAAACATTAATCTTTAAAATTGTCGAAAAAATTAAGTTCTCCGATATGCAAACTGTCTTAAATTACACCATTTGTTAGTGGTGCCGCTCTGGAGGTTGAAATTGAGGAATGCGCTGTGCCTTAGTTTTAATCGAAAGCAACCAGCCATGCCTAGTTTTATCCATGAATAAATCGAATTACACCTAGTTTAAGCAGCCGCACCTAGTTGTAGACGCTAAACCAAGATGTAACCGAACTTTGGCTTTTAGCCGTTACATATACTTATAACTTATTATGTTATATAATGTTATGGTTGTATATTATACGCTTCTCTTTCTTCGAAAAAAAGGGGAAAGAAAGGGGAATGAAAGTGAACGCAAGTAAGACGAAAGTGATGGTTTTTGAAAGAGAAGAAAGCAAAACGGTATGTGAAATAAGAATAGAAGGAGAGTTGATTGAGCAAGTGGATGAGTTTGTGTATTTGTGATGTGTATTTAGCAGGGATGGTAGATATGATAGGGATATAGAACGACGAGTAAATGCAGGGAATAGAGTGAATGGGGCACTACACTCTATTATGAAGAACCAGAATTTATCAAAACAGGCACGTATGGTAATTCATAATGCTGTGTTAGTCCCTACTTTAATGTATGGTAGTGAAAGCTGGGTGTGGCAGAAGAAGCACGAAAGTAAAATAAATGCTGTAGAAATGCGGTCTTTAAGGAATATGCTAGGGTGTAATCTGAATGACAGGGTGAGAAATTGCGTGATAAGAGATAAATGTGGTATGCAAGATGATGTTGTGACCAGGATTAAGAAAGGAATGCTTCGGTGGTTTGGTCACGTAGAAAGAATGAATGAAGAAAGAGTGACAAAGCAAATTTATATGGCAGATGTGAATGGCCGAGTCGGGAAGGGACGCCCTAGGAAAAAGTTTATCGACCAAATTGGCGATATTTTGAAAATGGGCCACGTTAGAAGTACCCTTAACCGACGAACATGTATGCGTAGATATATGGACGTAAAGGAGGCGAAAGAGGTATGTCAGGATCGTGCCAAATGGAAGTCCGTAGTCTCTGCCTACCCCTCTGGGTGACAGGCGTGAGTGTTTATGTATATGTATGTATTATACGCTTCCATGTCCTCCAGTAGGTTCAGTAGCCAGTCGTGGGATTTTGGCAAATAATATCTCAATCGATTGGTAATGTCGGGTGGCGCAGACTAAATGAAATCATCATAAAATAAATATGGTTAACATACGAGTACATGCCAGTCTTGCGAACTAAAACAAAGTATAGATAAGATGTCGAGCAATTCTAGTATGGGATTACATGAAAAATATTAACGACTTTTTTATACTGTCGACCGCCGCCCATTAACAACTGCAACACCAGGGGAATTGCAGGCGCATTTCTGGCCTTTTGAAAAGGAGGTAAGCTGGTTTCTTAAAGGTCCCTAAGTCGGATCGGTCCGGAAAAATCACCGGTGGTAAAAGATTTCACAAAGAAGTGGCCTACATTCCAAATAAAATATAGTTCATATTGGATTATTAAATGGTGCGTTATTCATTTTCAATAATAATTATAATAGAATATTGTTTGGTTCAAATTAAATCAAATAAAATATAACAATAGGTACCTATTATGAATGAAGTCATAAAACAGGTAAATTGTTTTTTGCAGCTAAAATAGATCTCAGCTACACCGAAATACACGTTCCGTGCCTGTTCTCGCTGAAAATCAGCGCCAAGGTTGTAATGTTAATAAACGCGCGAGTAATAAACTAAAAATAAAGCGATAGTAGCCTAAGCCTAAGTAACTGTTGCCTTGGAAAGTCGTGGGTTCAAATCCGCCGTTCGGTTACTGTGAAACACACGAACATTTTAAGCTTACATGGAGTGGTGAACGTAAGTGTTTGTAAGGTTTATAGAGTTACTAGTATTATACGATACTATACATTATACGAGTTACGTATGACGAAGCAAAGAGTGATTCGAATGCGAGGTACCCGTATGTCGAAATCAAAGGGGTACGAACTGGCCGAGCGTCCGAGTGTTCGATGATAAAAGAATGACAGGAATTGAAGTCTTGCCATTCCTACAAACAATCTGCAAAATGCACTTGTAAAACACCGAAAGCCTACCTACTTTGCGCCTGACATCTAGACTGGTGGAATAGGCATGTTTTCTTATTTATTTTATTTATTTATCGACACACAACAAGATACAGAAAAGTTCGTAGAGTAAGTTCGTACACAGGTTCTACTTATTCCATAATTTGCTGAAATATCTTCCAGTATAAAGGGAAATATATTAAAATGGCAAATTTAGTGCATGTATTACTACTAGTAATTAATAAATCAATAGTTAAGTAAATTATATTAAGTAATACTTACTATAAATAAAAATAAAATAATGCAATAAATAAAAATAATAAATATGATAGTTATATCTAATACATATAAACTAATAGTGGTATAATAAAATAATATATATTAATTAACAAGATGCAAAGAAGTTTGTCTAGAGCCCAAAGCACCAACTCATATACTTGTAATATGACAGTAACACTCTATGTGCAGCAAACCTCAGAGTGGGGAGGCAAGTTGTTATAAGAGCGAGTAAATTAACGTTTGTTATTATAAGCGAGTAAATTAACGTTTACATAATTAATACTTTTATCTTTATAAATATAACAGTTTACAGTCGCAGCTGAGGGAAATGAGCTCTCTCGTCTTAAATTTTATAGTAGGAGAGCAAACGGGGTTCAATATCCGACGGCAGCAAATATATTATGAATGAATAGCAATTCAAACGTGTTTGATGGTGGAAAAGAAAACTTGCATCTATAAATATTAAACAAAAATATATTTTCATCAAGTCCGAGAAAATGCATAAATATGCCAGCTCTGCGAACTTTACCCTGCTCCAAAAATTAGAGAGGTACTTTACTTTTTTAGTCTTATTTTTTATCGTCGTCGTAATTTTTATTTACATCCTATAAAAGTCCTCTGCTGAACATAGCTCCCCCCCCCCATAGATAGCATGGTACGTATTTTCTCCTTGGATTTCGCCATAGTTGATAACCGGATTAGCTACCGCAGTTTTTAGCGGTCTGTACGGGGTAGTACTCCACCAGTATACGATATGTATGTAAGTACATAATAATGCTTAAAATAATATATAAACGTCATTAAAGTAATATGTACTTACGTACTAGAACAGCCATTTCAAACAAAAAATGTGCGCTACTCTGTGTTTGCGCGGTTTGTTTTCTTATCATAGAATAAACATAGGTAGAATGATCAGTAGGTAATAAAAGATTGTACTGTTAAATAGGTAAATTATATGGAGAACAATTTTTTAAATATTGTCATTTATTTTGTATATTATATTTGCTTATTTAATATAATATTACATAATATTATATCACAATTATATTTTAATGATATTTTTATCTCAATATTTTAAAAGGTATCTATCTCAAATATAAAAAAAACATACTAAATGTATGTTTAACAAAACTTGTTAATATAACATTTAAATTACAAATATATTTATTTAAATTAGAATAAGAGCCGTTCATAAATACTGGGCACGCAAGAGTTAAAAATTGACGAATTTATTCCACTTTGACTTTGATGTGGAAACCTAAAAATAAAATATAAGAATAATTAGCAGATTTAAATATAAAAAATTTGGCCTAATTAACTCATATGTTTCTACAAAAAAATGTGTATAATAATATATTCGTCTCATATTTAAGTACCCACAGAAATGTCGCATCTGAACAAATTAATTTAGTAATCTATATTACGTGACACAAGATGGCGTCTTAGGGATAATTTGTTTTATTATTAAGTTATAATAATTTTTTATTGATTAAGTATCTTATTAACCGATGAAAAGTAATACTTTGGTTTTTACTGACATTTCTTGAATTATTTGTGCAATATCTAAGTACACACGACGGCATATTTTTATCAAGAGATTTTTTTTAAAATCAACACAACACGTGTCAACTCTACATGCGCCTAGCGAGTGACTGATTAAAGTGCGGTGTATGCACCGCAGTTGAATGGAACATAGTAGCTGAATGCAATGTCGCCTCTAGTACGTAGTACATATTAGCTCAATGATAAACGTTATAAGTTTATACTTATTGCATAATTGGTTATCAAAATAATTATGTTAATATGGGCCGACAATCTTCCGATAAAAGTTAATAAGTTATAACCTAACAATAATTAAATAAAAGTGAAACAATTGAACTATTTTATTGTTGAAACCGTAATTTTTAATTTTATGTTTTATCCTATGAATAGTTTTTATCTGAGCATTAAAAAAATTGTCTTTTAAATTATTTTATAATATATAGTATGTGATCAGATACTTCAGGATTCTTTTAAATCATGTTTTTATTTAGTATATTGTTCTATTGTAAAATTATTGTGACGAATTTTATGCCATGAATAATTGTGCTCTCATTCGTTCTTTCATTTCTAACTAGTAATAATAAGTACCTACCGACTTTAAAGTAAAACTCGCAGAATTACACAATTAACCCACGGTGCGTTCACATGGTCACCCCTACAATTCCGTACCTTTTGTTAAGGACTGAAGAAATCATTTTCCGAAATACCGTTGCGCCACTATTGTTAGTGGGGTGGGCAAAAAAAAAACAGTTCAATGAAACTCCACTTTTGTCCAACTCTACATTGTTGCGCGGCAGCTGTTCGCTTGCATCTAGAGGCTGAGTCCTCAGCGATCAGCGAGTATTGTTACCGGACTACCGTTTGAGATTTGCAACGTCACGTGGTAGGGGGTTGTTGAACTCCAGACTCCAGGAGAAAGAATTAGTATGATTTTTTAAGACCTTTGTGCATTCGACTTTGGTTCTTAAATGGCAATAATTACTATTATTATACACTAGCGACCCGCCTGCTTCACCTGGGTAGGATCTATTAATGTGGCGTTTTTTATTTTATGTTAAGGTAGTCAAAGACCATTTATATAATAAAACATAAATAAACATAGACATTTACGCCTGTCACTCAGAGGGATAGCCAGAGACTACAGACTTCCATTTGGCGCGATCCTGACTTTCTGACACACCTCTCTCGCCTCCTCCACATACATATACGCATCCATGCTCATCCGTTAAGAGTACTTCAAATTTGGCCCATTTTCAATATATCGCCCATAGATATAACAATGATATCGCCACTTAGGTCGATAAACTTTCGCCTAGGACGTCCCTTTCTGACTCCTCTATTCATTTCTGCTACATAAATTTGCTTTGTCACTCTTTCCCTTATTCATTATTTCTCACCCTGTCACTCAGACTCAGCCCCAACATACTCCTTAGCGACCACATTTCTACTGCATTTATTCTACGCTCGTGCTTCTTCTGCAACACCCAACGTTCACTACCATACGCTAAAGTAGGGACATTAAATATATACATACAGCATTGTGAAAATCAAAGACCATTTATCTTAACCATTGTTCTTTTTTTTTAATCCTCCATGACTAGGATAAAATACAGCCTAGATCACTTCTGGTACTACTTTTGATCTGTTCGTAAAGGTTCATTACTATAGGTACAGCCATTTCGAATATTAAAGAAAGACAGAACCAGTTGTAAATGGTGTTATGGTGTATCAACAGATTAATAAAAGTCAATTATTTCAATACTGTAGATTGGAGTGTAGAGGTAAGGAGTACAGACTGTGTATTAAAGTGTCCGTCCGTTAAATGAGGGCCGAAGGAGAGATTAAATAAGGCGCCGAAAAATATTAGTGGGATAGACGTAAACAAATAATAAATATAACGTTTATCGAGGGTATATTTACTAAATAAAATATTTTAGATTTTAGAACTACTAAACAGTTCATCAGCACATTTCACACCGTCGACAACTACTAAGTTCATTTCATACCATGTAGCTACTCCAGCGCTGTTGCGGAGATTTTTTGAACTGTTATTTAACGCTTACAGATGGACACTTTTTCAACTATTCTCCTATGAGAGATTGTTCTCCTTACTTTTACACTCCATACTATAGACACTTCGATTTTATCTTTAAGTACATATTTATTATTTGAAAATACTTCAGACAAGTGAGGATACACGTATAAAAATACTATTTTGATTGAATTTTCCAAAGATGTCTCTATATCCTACTGTGGTGGTCATTAACTCTTATCCTATTTGTGCAGTGGTATTGTTATAGTTTTCACCTATGTATAATTCATGTATGTAAAACCTTTTCACGACTTAGGAGAAATACCTAATTTTAATATTAAGTTCTCTGCTATGAGAGAGAGAGAAAGAAAGAAGTATTTTTCAAACCAGTCGTAAATTAAACATAAGAATGACTTTCATAAAGTATTATTTATAAAAATTTATATAATGATTTCTTAAATTTACGCGAACACTACACATTGAATAAAACTATTATTTACGGATTTTATCGCGTTTAATTACTTTAATTTATTTTTATTATTATCCCGACGTTTCGGGTGCTTTACAGCACCCATGGTCACGGGGGGGGGGGACTGAGATGTTTGACGTCCCAATGTCATAGTTAGTCCGGCTACCTTCAGTTTTTTAATATTATTTTTTTTTTAATTTTTTTTTATTAATTTTTGGTCCGGTTTACGTAAATCGGACCAAAAATTAATATTAAAAAACTGAAGGTAGCCGGACTAACTATGACATTGGGACGTCAAACATCTCAGTCCCCCCCGTGACCATGGGCGCTGTAAAGCACCCGAAACGTCGGGATAATAATAAAAATAAATTAAAGTAATTAAACGCGATAAAATCCGTAAATAATAGTTTTATTCAAAATTTATATATATATAAATTGCTATCAGTTAACCTCGAAAAAACTCGAAAAAAAACGGCTCGACCGAGTGATATTTTTTGTGTGTGTATATTGCTGGGTGGTTCGGCTAGAAATCACTCGTGCAAAGCCGGGGCGGATTGCTAGTATTGAATAAAAAATCTACCGTTATTGCTTTAATATCGGCAAATTTATAGAAACAAACGTTTTATTAGTAATATTTTATTGACCACGTCTAATTCCTAACACGTGATTAATATAATATAAAAATAAATATAAGATTATACGCCTGTCACCCAGAGGTAGCGTTGCCAGGCGTCCGGATAAAGCCGGACACAGTCAGGCCTTTTGGTTGCGGCCAAATTAGACGGTGCCTGTCTTGTACGGCTTCTGTTGGGCTTTTTAAATTTGACCATTTTTTTACATTTATATATAATTATGTATAGGATAATATATGAAATATTTACATACATACTATTGCAATTATTGAAATTAATATTGTAATGAATATTGAATGATTAATAATAAAGAGTGATTTATTCAACTTTATTGTTATTTCCTTAGAATTTAAGAAAATTTTATAGTAAATAATAAAAAAGCGTTGTTTTACTTTAAAAAAAATTGTCATGTTATATTAAGACTAAAAAATTAAGGGTGTCCGGCCCTTTTACCAAAATGTCGGGCTAAGCCCGCTGGTCGGTCCGACTTTCGGTTTTAAGACCTGGCAATCCTACCCAGAGGGTAGACAGAGATTATTAATTGCCACTATTCTGACACGTTATTAAATTAAATTACACGCAAAGACCACGCTTTACAAAGTAGTATATTTTACAGAGTATTATAGTTACATAGTAACTATTGGTTAATCTGTGGTATTGGCGCATAAGAGCAGCATAGGAGTTTTGTCGGGAACTTGGCCGTAGACGGATTGTCGCTCCTGTTTTGTCGCTTGAATAATACTTTGAAGTGGATTTTGATTCGTAAAAGAGATTCGATTTTGTGAATTAAGTGTCCGCGCGTGTGAACTATTAGAGAACACGACGAAACAAGTGCTTTGATGTCGATATAAACCTCAAGTTATTTTGATCGGTTGGGCGCCTTATGAACTGAGTGCTGTGTTCATTCCGGGGGCTGTCGTCAAAACCTGCCAAAAGCTTCGCAATGTGACACATCAGCATATTGTGAAGAAAAGAACATAAAATGAATGAAAAAAATGATAGGCTCAGAAGGGTTATAACCCAGAGCCGTAAAGCCAGTTAATAAAAAATAAAAAAGAGCAGCATACTGCGGTGTTTTGTATTGTGAATGTAGAAAACCGGAGTCATTTTGCTGTAACTAAGCATTCCAACTTAGTCTACGAGTGACAACGTACCCACCTTTTGATTTTTAACGTGTCTGTAGGTCACATATCACAGCATTCACTTACCATGAGGAAGGCTGTACGCTCATTTGTCGCCCTTTACGTGTATCAAAACTTTTCATTAATTTATTATACTGTACATTTAAACCAGGAAAATTTACATATAAAAAAATAACGAGCGAAGAAAGTCACTAGCATGCACACCATTAAGAAACGCTATTTGGCAATGAGAACGCAAATGCCATAAACACTTGATATAATTGCCTATTTGTGTCTAAATGGAAACTAAAATATTACCATAGAATGTAAGAAAGTTGCAGATACTTTTTAAATTTAATACGTAAATTAAAATAGTATTTTAATCAAATCGAAGTTACAAATGATTTCACAGTCTATCTCGGATGGTAAGTGGTGGTATTACGCATTATTACGTGGTAGAGCCACGCTGCAGCTATATTATGGTTGTATCACGAATGTGTCGAATCTTCCAGAGAAGGACCACGCACTCACAGAATATCGGCGTAAAATTGCAGTTTAGTACTGCTGTTTCGTATAGTGAGTGTAGAGATCCGGAGACCCTTTTGTACTGGAAACTAGTCATTCCATCTTAGTCTTCAGGGGTGACAACGTATCTGCGTTTTGATTCTTAATGGAGAATAAATGTAGATGTATATGGGCCACAGCATCCACTTACCATCAGCTGGACTGTGTGCTCATTTGTCACCCTAATCCTATTAAAAAAAGTGGTTACTGCATCCAATTAACACCTGCAAGCAACTTTAAACAAAGAAGGCTACAGACACGTTGTCACCGAGGGCCAGTACGGACTGTCTCACAACTAGTACAACTCGCGGCACGAAAGTAAAATAATTTTGGCATATATGTATAAAAATGGGGAAAGAAAAGTATTATCGTATATATAAAAAGTATTGCACATTATTGCGTATGATTGGCTGTGCATTGGATCTCCAGTCTAATTCCTTCCCCCGTACCGATACGACATTCGTTGATATGCCCTCCACGTTTCGTTCAGCGCCAAAGCTACGTGGCGCGAGTTGTAATTATACTGGTTTTCTTATTATTTGATGGACAGAAAAGAGTCCTACTACCTAGTATAGGGTAAATAAAAAACCCACGCGATTGTATTATTTTATCATATTTCAAACAAATAATGTTGACCAAGGGATTGTTGAAGATGGCTGTGAGGCAGTCTGTAATTATACCGGCATTTATACCCTTCAGACTGGAACATAGTACGCACTGCCGCTTAGCTGAAAAAATAGGTCGTACGTAGATGGAGTCCTGGGCAGAAAATTGGCATACCACTCTAATAAAAATCATTCGTATAACACATACACAAATGATTTATTTAAGTGCCGTTTCATTTATTATTATATACAAGGATAGTAAGTTTTTTAAGTCATATAACAGTTATATTTATTTTATAACGACGTCATTAATCATTTTATCCGCGGAATTATACCAATTCCATTGCAACGAATATATTCTGCGACTAATATTAGAGCTGAATCTGAACTATAGGGTGAGAGATTGTGTGATAAAAAGTGTGTTTTGCATAGTGATGTATGTAATCAGGATTAAGAAAGGAATGCTTCGGTGGTTTGGTCATGTAGGAAGAATGAACGAGGGAAGAGTAACAAAGCAAAGTTATGTTATAGAAGTGAACGGAAGAGTCGGCTTACCGACTCTTCCGTTCACTTCTATATGTTACTCCCTTTGGAAGCCCTAGATGAAAGTTTATCCACCAAGTTGGCGATGTATTGAAGAACTCTTAACCGACGAGCATGTATGCGTGGGTATATGGATGTAAAGGAGGCGAGAAAAGTGTGTCAGGATTGTGCCAAATGGAAGTCCGTAGTCCCAACCTACCCCTGATGTGATAAGCATGTTTACGTTAATTTTAAAATTACTGGAGGACATAGAAAAGGACAACCTAGAATAACTGGACTTAGTCTCTTTGATGACCAAATTCTTAATATCCAATTTTCGTCACTGTGCGCATTAGTAAGTGTGAGGAAGAGAATATTACCAACTTCCTCTTCTTTATGCACATGCCTCTGATTGTTAAAGACGTGTAAATCCCCCTTTTCCTATCCAACATAAAGTCCTTCACGCGACTTTGCAGGCCACATTCTTAGCCGGCTTAGAGAAATCGATTGCAGCTTTTGAGTGCTAAGTGGTACGACGTAAAGGCGAGACTTCAAGCTACAAGTGGGATAAGCTGTTTGTCGAATTTGTCCGGGATCTTATTCAGTATACGGTGATTTTAGAATAAATCTACGGTTTTTACCGGCTTTTTTGAAATAAGTTTAAAAATGTATATAAAGAACTTGCTTTGTAGCAACTTGAAGAGGTAACCTAAGTTATAGCTCATATCCCACAGGCCTCCTTCATCACATTGGGCTATGGAACTATGTAGTGGCAGAGAAAGAAGTTCAAACATGAGATGGGCAGCAGCATCTTCCTGATAACAACTGAAAATAATGAGGAACTACGAACGCTAACCCCACCTGCAAAGCGTGGCAAAAATTACGTCTATGGGCCAATCAATAAAAAAGGCCTATTAATTGCCTGATTCTTTATTTTTTTTTTATCACATCCTATATATTTAATTTGGATATTGTCAAACCAAAGTTGAATTTTGTATATAAAGTAACTAACGAGATTCTATGGGGAGATAGAAAACCGGAGGAGATCAGAATATATACGAAATTATGTCATGAAAAGTTAAGAGCTATCGATTTTCCCGAAGAATTTCGTTCTTGTAGTAATTGTGTTTGTAAGTGCATTGATCACAGATTACGTATCGATAAATTATATAGTAAAATTGTAAATTCTTTATCTGTGGCTGCCACTGAATCCTACACTGTAAGATCACGCGTTGGCAAGCGGCCTGTGGTTGGGTGGAACAGATATGTACGCGATGCCCACAGGGAGGCCAGGTCGAAGTTTTTAATGTGGGTTTGGTGGGGAAAACCAAAAAATGGTAGTGTCTATGAGGACATGTATAGGAGTCGCAATTTATTTAAGTCGCGCTTGAAGTGGTGTCAGAACCACAGCGATCAAATAAAAATGGACATTTTGGCTACTCAGCAATCGAAAAATGATTTTCGTAACTTTTGGAAATCGACCAATAATTTAAATAGTAAACCTGGCCTACCAGTGAGCGTCAATGGTATTAATGATCATGGTCTTATAGCGGATATGTTTAGAGAGCATTTTACAGTGACATCACCGTTGGAGCCATCACAGGACATAGAAGATGAGGATACGCGTGGCCGGGAGATTGGAATTCGATTTACAGCGAAGGATGTCAATAAAACAATAGCTTCTATGTCCCGTGGGAAGTCTCCTGGCCATGACGGACTTAGTATTGAGCACCTTAAACATGCAGGTCCTCACTTACCTAGATTACTTTCTATGTTTTATAACTTATGTATATCGCATTCATACTTGCCCGCGGCTCTGATAAGAACTGTGGTGGTGCCTATTGTAAAGAACAAGACTGGAGACATATCTGATAAGTCCAACTATAGGCCCATCTCACTTGCCACGGTTGTTGCAAAGGTGCTTGACAGTTTGCTTAGCGCCCAGCTTGATAGACATATATGCCTACACGACAATCAGTTTGGCTTCAGGCCGGGCTTGTCAACAGAGTCGGCTATATTATGTTTGAAGCAAGCTGTGAAGTACTATTCGGTTAGACGAACGCCTATTTATGCCTGTTTTCTGGACCTTAGCAAGGCGTTCGACCTGGTAAATTACGATATCCTATGGCAGAAATTGAAAGATACTGGACTGCCGGAAGAAGTTACTAGGATCTTCAAATTTTGGTATCGAAACCAGGTCAATGTCGTGCGATGGTCCGAAACCTATTCGCAGCCATATGGGTTGGAGTGCGGGGTATGACAGGGGGGGCTTAACTTCTCCTAAGCTCTTCAACCTTTATGTGAATGCGCTGATAGAGTTGCTTAGCACCACACATGTCGGTTGTCATATTGACGGAGTATGCCTCAACAACATCAGTTACGCAGATGACATGGTGTTGCTGAGTGCTTCTGTTTGTGGCTTGGCAAAACTGTTGAGCATATGTGAGAGCTACGCCCGCAGTCACGGATTGATTTATAATGTCAAGAAAAGCGAATGCATGGTCTTTCAGGCTAAAGGTAAAGCCTTACCCTCGTATATACCACCCATTAAGTTATACGGTACCCCGTTAAGAAGGGTGTCTCAGTTTAAGTACCTGGGTCATATAGTATCCTTTGACCTGAAAGATGATGCTGACATAGAGAGAGAGCGCAGGGCATTGTCTGTTAGAGCGAACATGATCGCTCGCAGGTTCACTCGTTGTTCAGTTCCTGTTAAAGTAACGCTATTTAGAGCTTACTGCACTTCCTTTTACACGAGCAGTCTGTGGGTGGATTACACGCAGAAACAGTATAATGCCCTGCGTGTTCAATATAATAATGCATTCAGGGTGCTGTTGGGTCTGCCTCGTTATTGTAGTGCGTCGGGTATGTTCGCGGATGCGCGTGTGGATTGTTTCTACACCACCATGCGTAAACGATGCACATCCCTGGTGCGCAGGGTGCGGCCCAGTTCCAATAGTATCCTGAGGACATTTTCTGACAGGTTTGATCGTCAGTACCTGAACCATTGTCATATGGTGCACGTGCTGACTAATCGGGCCTGTCTGAACATTAGTTCTAAGATTTGTATTATTACTAACATCTATGATCCTTGTGGTCGAAATAAACGACATTTATTTATTTATTATTATTATAATAAATAAAAAAGTAAAAAATGATGAATGAAGTTGACATCCAATTCAAATGTATTAGATACATTACCGTACCGGTAGGCGAAATGTAAGGCGACCCCCTCCACTAGATGGAGTGACGATCTGATAAACCATGCAGCAAATCGATGAATACAGGTGGCTCAGTACCATGGTTTGTGACATTCCTTGGAGGAGGCCTATATTCAGCAGTGGACTTGCGAAGAGCTGTACTGATGATGATGATAATGACCCATATCGTCTCGTGGGTGTCGTAAGAGGCGGCACACGTAAACAAGCCAGGCGATTATTGGCATCACCATGGTAAGTGGCTTTAGTAGCCAATAGACACCTGCAGACAACTTCAAGCTAAGAAGGCTATAGATGCGTTATCTCCTCTGAGGACTTAGACGCAATGCCTTATAGTATGTAATATATTATTATGTTAATTATACTGTAATTTAAATTAATAATTTAAATAAAAATTAAATAACACAGTATGTAATTATACCAATTATAATTTTCCATCACCGCCGACCGTGATAAATCAGCACTTAAAATTGCAATTGAGAATTTCATTAGTGCCGGCAGGCATTACAACATAGAGTGGAAAAATATTCAGAGGGATATGAATAAGCCATCTAAAAAATAAACTACAGTATAATAAGTTTACTTATTTTTTTACGTAGTAGAGCCATGCTGGAGCTATATTAGTAGTATAGTCAGGGTTGCCGTTCTACAAATTTTAAAGTCCCTAGACTAACAGAAAAAATCCGCGAGAAACAGGATTTTTTTTTCTTAAAATCCGCTAGATTTCCCTAGGTATATTTTGTGGTACCATTGGGCTAACTGAAAAATCTTGCCAAACGGTCCATGAATACCGAAAATCTAAATCTATAAATTCGACATCGAATTCGATTCGAGCGAACTCTATTTCATATAAATCAGTTATTTATAGTGTATGTTAATGATATGACAACCAAAACAAAAATTATTCATGTACAAAATAAAAAAATAAATTGTAAAAAAAAAATCTTAAATCTTTAAACCACGTTTAAACATTAGTCATCTTATTAAAAATAAAACAATTAGCTCAGTAGGTTCTTGTACCTAAATTTCAAAATTAATAGCAAATTATGGATCCAGATCCTCAAAAACAACTTCAGCGGAAGTTGAAGCTTCGCCAGTGTCTCCAGTTCCCATCTTTGTTTTGCCTTTATCGACTTGGTTGACAACATCTTCGGGAATATCATTTGTTGCGCAATTCTTTTTTAAATCCCTAACTGATTTCTAATCAGAAGAATAGTAAAGTTTATTCTGATAGCTTGTTTCGCGGTTTTCTTTTAACTACATTCATAGCACCAAATACGCGTTCAAATTCTGCATTTGAGTGCGGTACTGACAATATTACTATTGCAAAATTAAATAAATCTTCGAGTATGTTTACTCCTGCTGCATTTTTGTATGTCGAAACGAGACCATGGTCTAAGGTCGAAACAGATGAAAGTGAATGAACGACATTGAATTGGTAGTTTATGTTCGGGAATTCTCGTGAAATTATATTATATAGGTAACACTGTATGTGTTGTTACCAACGGTAGATTACAAGATTGGACATATGATAAATGACTTATTTGAATGAATTACTTAAATGAATTACTTTTTAATAAAAGTCGCCATCTCAAAAGTCCAAATGTTGCTAGAAGTCGCTAAATAATTATTTCTCGCTAAAACGATTTTTATCCGCTAAACATTGTTAAAATCCGCTAGATCTAGCGAGAAAGTCGCTAAAACGGCAACACTTAGTATAATTGCAGCTCGAATGGGTCGGCCGTGGAAGAATCACGCTCTCACAGAAAGCAACAGAATACCAGCGTAAAATAGCAGCTTAACGCTTCTGTTTCCTATGACGTGTGAAAATACAGATGCGTCGTCACACCTGAGGATTAAGGTGATGATCTCCGGTCCTCTACAGTCGCCACGCTGATACATTTTACGCTGATTTTACGCAGCAGATTTTACGCTGATATTCTGTGAGAGCGTGGTCTTACCCGAACCGACCCACTCGTGCTACAACTATACTACTAATATAACTGCTGCAAGACTCTATTACGTATAAATTTATTGGACAAATCAATTGTATGGATTTGGATGATTGGACAAATACTCAAATGCAACTCAGTTTTAAGATGTCGTCTATTATTTATTCTGTGATATCAATTAGTGATGGGCCGAATATGGATTTCACCGAATACGAATATTCGGCCGAATATTCGGTAAAATTTTTACCGAACCGAATATTCGGCCGAACATTATTCGGCAGGAAAACCTCGGGACCCAACCAATTTATGTCGAAATTCGTTCAAGGTTTTGACTATTCTTGTGATAAAAAAGTATGTCGTTGTTTTATTCTTAGAGAAAATTGATAATTATATGATAAAAATGGACGGCAGGAGATTTACTATTTGGACTTATTTTAGTGAAACTGACGACCAAAGTAAAGAAAATGTACTAATGTAATGTAATGTTTCTTTGTTTGATTCCAAAAACATTTTATCAATATTATATATATTATACATAATTTCTATTTGCCATAATCGTAAATAAATCTACAGTGCCTTAAAACATAAATGTATGATTTATGCATTTGAGACACTCTAGAGTAAGTAGATTTAACCCATAAATAAAATACACTTTCAACAGTAAAATACATCGCATTAGTCAATTCGTACATTTCAACACATTGGACACTATGAAAACGAATACTCGGTAATTTAGCCGAATATTCGGCCGAATACGAATATTTGGTAAAGCTGCCGAATATGCCGAATACCGAACATAAAACGAATATTTGGCCCATCTCTAATATCAATAAGCCGTCACAGTCACTTTAAGTTAAAGTGATAGAGACAGAAAATTGAACGTTTGAGTGGATATTCAGGCAAATACATCTCATGAATATTAATTCACGTACAATATATTATGTTATGTAATCATATACACACTAACATCGAAATGTATGACTTATTTTCTTACATTGTTTCAATATCGATTCACGTAGCGTACTCGGTGTGTGGCATTCGTGAAGCTTATCTAGCTTATTGAAGCTTATGTATCGCGTTACTATAAATATTGCATTCAGCGTCTAATCTTTATTTTTTATGCTGATGCATGAAACAAGTCGCTGATCATACCGCATGAGTAAATATCTATGTAATCAAACTGCCCATTACCGTAGTATCGGGTTACTTTGCTCACGAGTTACCTAGATACTAGAAGTGTTTTTATTGTTGCCTTATACTGCTATATTCTATATTTTTATACTCAGGTAACAAAAGAGTGAATTACTGTATTAGTACCACTCTTAGTATTTCTACACGAAGCAACAGTGAACATAGTGTTGTGTGCCAGGGAGTGCAAAAGGTAAGAGAAATCGCTCCCTTTAAACATTTCATTGTACGTGAACAAAGCGAGTTCAAACCCTGCCGATCCATTAATATTTAGTTACATTTTAAGTGCGGATTTGCCACGTAGGGACAGATTAATAAATAGTTTACCAAACGTAGGGAGTGAACGAAAACACCCTGATAAGACTTGTATTACTGAGAAATTACAATAAAACTAATAAATACATGTACCCTATGTACACAATTACTCTTCATATATGTATATATAAACCCTGGTTCGATCCCCGCCGGCAACAATGAAATTGGTAATAGCAATTTTAAGTGCTGATTTACCACGTGCTCGGCGGTGAAGGAAAACATCGTGAGGAAACCTGCATCTCTAAGAAATAAAAAAATATTTCGAAGAAATACGAAGTCAGCCAACACCCATTGGGGCAGCGCGGCGGATACTTCCTTGCCCTAAAACAACTCTCTCAGAAACGAGAGGAGACCTGTGCCCAGCAGTGGGACATATATAGGCTGTAACTTTAACAAACTTTTTATCAGCCATCTCCTATTTTACTCTCCGTAGTAGATTATCTTAAAATGTATTTATTACAACAATATTATCACTATGCCATGAATTTCGTTATTAGGTATTCGTTTACACGTAAATATTATTACGGACAGCTGTAGTACTTTAAATTAAACGTGATTTGGTCACAAATAGAGCAGACAGGTGGAACGTTAAGCGACAACTTAAGTTAATAATCACTATATTAGTATGTTTAACTGTATTGTCATAAATGACATCAGTAATTAAATTATGACATATTATGTACGTGAAGTTTTTTTTTATAGTATAAGGGTGACAAACGAGCACACAGTCCACCTGATGTTAAGTGGAAGTAATTATTAAACGTTTCTTGTTTTTGTTTAAAATTGGGTTGTTTTTGGCTGTTGTTCATGGTAATTTTTTTTGGGACTTTTAGATATAGACCATAAAAAGATGAATGTATATTATAGGTTTTGAAATGAGTAAACAGTGTTTTTTCGTCAACATCAGGTTTCTCCTGTAACAAATCATTGAAGCTAGTGCAGTTATGTTTTTTTTTACTACACTTATATTAATGAATACCTTGGATACATAAGTCAACGCATAAACAAGACAATTTTTCATTTGTTTTTTGACTATGACGCCCATCCACTGCACAATAATTTCGTGGTTTCGGCATTGCGACGAGTAAGCGCGGGAAACGTGCGCGGTGTAAGCGCACAGGCGGGCGTGCGGCAGCCCTATATCGGTTGTATCGTGGGCGATACGCAGAGCGGTAGGCATATAACGCGTGGCTTAGAGCGTGTGACGGAGGCCTGACAATGTGGCGTTCCACCTAACACATACCATATTTTAACGAGTTACTTTATAAATCGCCGAGTGAGACTATTTGCTGGAAACCGGTTAGCGTGGAAGGTTTCCACGATGGGCCGTCCTCAGGGATCAGTGCTGGGGCCAATCCTGTGGAACCTCCTACTCGATGACCTCCTGAAGCTGCCAGATTCGCTTCGATTAGTCGTCACATTTAAAATATTTATTTGCATAAAGTTACAGCCTATATTCGTCCCACAGCTGGGCACAGGCCTTCTCTCATTTCTGAGAAGATTTTTATGACCAGAAATGTCCGCTGCGTTGCCCCAAATGCGTTTTGGTGAACTTCACAAGTCTGAAATATTTTTTATTATGTAATTTTGTTTGCAGTCCCCAACATGCAAACCGAGAATAATCACATAAGTACAGAAGAAATCCGGTAACGCGTTGGCAATTCCCCTGGTGTTGCAGTTGTTCATGGGCGGCGGTAGTCACGTACCATCAGGTGAGCCGTATTTAAAATTTTTGAATACTGGCTAGATGAACTTCACCAATTTTAAAAATAAAACGTTTGCGCTTGCCGAAAATGAAAAAGACATTAATTTTCATTCATTTTCAAATATGGAGTGGGCGAAGAAAGAAGATAAGAGTAGCGGTTATCGCGTTGCACCGCGCCAAAAGAGATTTCCAATATTCTACAAAAATTGAAAATAACCCCACGATTTGCTTATCGCACTATCAAACGATTCACTTAAGATTTAATCCTCGAAGCTTAAATCTTCTAAGATCGTAAGAAAACCGGCCGAACTCGTACAGTTATGACACCAGCGATCATCAAATCAGTGAAGGAGCGAATCCAACGAAATCATGTTCGTAAACAAAAAATCTTAGCTCTTCAGATGGGGCGAAGTACAACCATGATAAGGCCGGACATTTTTGATCGAGCGTTTTAAAAAAATTAGGCTGAATAGATTCCGCCCTTTGTTACGGCGGTACGCGGAAAAAAATATCGCGAAAATTTGTTTTTGGATGAAAAAAATTTTAACATAGAAGAAAGGTATAATAAACAAAATGATAAGGTGTATGCCCACAACAGTGAAGAAGCCAGCACGCGTATTCCGAGGGTTCAACGAGCACATTATCCTTCGTCACTCATGGTTAGGCTTGGAGTCTCATATTTAGGCTTAACTGAGGTGTTTTTCTTTGAAAAAGGTGTAAAAACCAGTGCCGAGGTGGACCAAAGTACCGTCCTAACAAACATAGTGGAACCTCTTTCTCAAACAATGTTCAAAAACATATATTGGATATTCCAACAGGACTGCACCAGCTCATAGGGCACGAAGCACGCAAAACTGGTTGAGCGCCCATGGAATTGACTTTATCGAACATGAAGACTGGCCCTCTTCTAGTCTAGATTTAAGCCCACTGGATTATAAGATATGGCAACATTTGGAGGAGAAAGCCTGAGCTAAACCTCATCAGAATTTGGAATCTCTCCGAGCATCTTTGGCTAAAGCAGCGGCAGAAATAGATATGAGTGTGGTGCGATTGATGATTGGCAGCGTCGATTAAGGGCATGTATTCAATAGGGGAGGGCATTTTGAATAATGTAAATAATATTGTATTATTAAATTATCTTTCATTTCATATATAATTTTTATATAAGTTTTTGACAGAACTTATGACCTAAGTATATCTTCACTACGTCTGCAACACATGTCAAACAAAAAACCCCAAGATCATGAACGGTGAACGGTATTATATTCCTACACTTTTCAACACCTCTTTTTAACACAACTTACCGGCTACCATCTAAAAACCTTTCTATATTGCCTCAAAGTTGCATGTCGTGCGGGCTACAAAACCGTCTGTATAACATGTATTGTGTCTAAGCTTCATTGGTAAAACCTTACACCACGTCCGGCTTAATCTGCAAAAAATTTAATTAACCATAAGCTGCTACTAACAACGATAAAATATTTCGATCATTGCCAACCAGACCGGTACCATTTTAATTACGGTTAATTAATTCAACAGATGCGTACCAAGAAGTTTTATTACGTCATCCCATACTAAGTTAATAATAACTGAGCCGATTATTCGAAATACAAGTGGAAACATTTAGAAACTTCGAGATTGCTACGTACCCACCCGCGGCTCCGCTTACGAGCGCCCCAAAGTCCTTAATTAGCCGACGGTCTTTAATTAAACATAAACACTTTATTTGAACATAAACAAAACGAACAACCGGTCAAACTTAGCTAAACAATAACCGTATTACGATTTAGGGTGGCGCATTCGCGAAGTTTACTGTGTCAATCGATTTTAAATATAAGTACAAGAACTTCGTATTATATTCTCTGTTTCAATTAAGGGAGCGTTCACACTAATACTTTACACTAAGCTGCAAAATGAATGGATCGGTTCGATTGGGGAAGGACCTAGCACAGAATACCTGCATAATATTGTTTTGTGGAGAGTGAACTCTTTTTTGCTGGTTACAAGATGTTCCATCTTAGTCCTCAATGGTGACAAACCCATCTGTATGGATCTGGTAGACGTAGTTGGGCTGTGCTCGCCTTAGTTAACATTATTTCTATAAAAATATATTTATCAATCACCAAATCCTCGTTTGTTAATTACCAAAGAGCTCCGTGTCCAGGAGAAGTTGGCATTTGGAGACAAAGTTGGTACAACTACCTGTATCTCAACTATAGCAGAACTTGACAGTGATAGTAAGCTGCCATGGTCTTATAATTTTGTAACTCATTACTATGTATTGCTCCTTAAAAATATCTGAACATGACCGTCACAAAATCTGGTAATAAATATATACCATAAATGCCGATCTATGGTTGCCAGGCCGGTACCGCTACTTGGTTCATATAATAGAAAATATTGTAAAATAGAACAGGATTATGAATTATTCACACGTTGAAAATAAATAAAACACAATCCTACTTTAAAATTATAAATGCGGAAATCAAGTCTCTAGCTTGAACTCACTACTAGAGGGATTCTAATAATATTTCGATTACGCGGGATTACTCCGAATTTACGAACCGAATTATGAACAAAGAAATAGTTTGGATAATAAATAATATTAGAATATATTTATCGATCCGCCTCGGCTTTGTACGGGTGATTTCTGGATCTCGAAAGCAGCATCACCAACCAGCAGGGTCCAATTTAGAATCTAAACCACCCATGGACCCACTCAAACGAACGTATTCAAGTTTTAGCGAAACTAACTGACATCAATTGATTTCTATATAAGAAGATAAAATCTTGACAGCTTCAATAAAGTATTCATTTTTAGAAATCATATCTGGGTCACACGTCAGCGGTTTGCAGGTATTACGATTTTATAAAAGGCATTTTTAGTTTATATGGTGCGGAAAACTGAGTTATTGGAGTTTATATTTACCGCGCAAGTGTACACGTTCTGCAGATATTTCCGTTTTCATAATACAGTTTCATTTTGAATTTAAATTTAGTAACACATAAGTATTCCTTATTCAAATCTATTTTCCTTATTGCGATTCGTGTCCCCCTAGTAGATTTCATCATCTGTCCGACATAGTGGTAAAAATTATAAATGTCCATGTTTAAAGAGCCGTAAGTACTAACACCAACAGAATTAAGTGTATTTTGCAATTACATACTACCCAAAATTTCCGTAATACGTCGTTGCAGACCGTGGTAGCTAAGAGGAATAGGGGATAAGCGGTCGCCCGTTACAGACCGCGAGCGAGCTGAGCATCTCTATGTGCTTATTAAACGCGTACACCACCGAGGTGAAAGAAACGTTCCTGAGGAAAAAATGTCGGATAAATTAAAAATATTTCGAAGACTAGTGAATTCAACATGCATAGGGGCAGCAGCATAGTGTTCTCATTCCAACTCCACAAACCCTTTCAGGTCTGCGCTCAACCGTAGCAATAAAAAATCACCAGCTATTAGTAAGACATTTTTGTAAAATTCTTTCATTGTTTTTCCTAAATCTATACCTAGTTAAAATGTTCTGTACACCGTTCCATTACAATGCGCTGCCCTGAGTATGATGTAACCTTTTTTTTTCTAGGAGGAAATGCCTTTGAAAACCCACTTTGAGGGGGTAAGGGGAGGCTCGCACTAACTAAAACCAATAGTGTCACACTTTCGCTGTATATAAGCAGGGCCACGAAAACGCTTTCTCACATTTTTGAGTCCCTACCAGCACCAGCACCTACCGTCTCTCAGCGGCCCCTCCTTGTTTGAGAACAACTCATTCCTCATTTGTGTATTTGCTCCTTGTTTCAACTTGTTCTTCGATATATCTCAATAGTTACAGGAAGTCAGAACTTTGAGAGAATGAATCAAAGGCCTTAAATGGGCAAGATTCGCCCATCGAAACAACAACTCACGGACTAAGGGACGTTATCAATACGCTGCGCCAACCACGTATACACAGCTGATTAAGAAAAGTCAATTCAGACGCAGTGATTGATAAAGGCCGGCCTTCGCCCGCCGATAGCCCCGTCTTGCGAGACGAACGTGATAGTCGGGGTATACTGTCCGCTAACAAAGACTTATTCATGCTACTAACATAACATTAAGGATATTGTTGTATTACTAACAAACACATTTGATAGGTTGGTGACTAACCGAAAAGCTGAGCCATTCCTAGCAGTTTACCATCACTAACCTTTAGCCTTAACTTTTAATGCAATAGGTATGTGCTATAATAGACCACGTAGATACCATTCTAGTGTAAGATAAACTCTTTAACATATACTATTCGTACATATTAAGGAATTTATCTTTATGGCATATCGTAAATTTGGATCATCTTTGGCCATGATATTTAACCAAATAGTAATTACATAATTAAACAATACAGTGGTTTCTGCACTAAGCTCTAAGCTTGTACCGCAGGAAACAAGAACATTGACTGACACCGTTTACACCGATAAATACATAAGACTCCGGTTCAGTACAAGGTATGCCAAATTTAAGTATATTGTAATGAATGAAAAAAAACTGATATACTTTAAGTTTTTAGTTTTAGTATTTCTTTATTATAGTTTTTTTTTTATATTGTATATATTTTATTATTATGTAAATAAATATATATTTTAAAACAATAAAACGTGTGATAAAAAACACGTCTTCGGAATTTACACCGTGTAACCACGATATTGCTGCTATATTTAGCACATTACAATGAGTGAGTATATGATGGTTACGTTATTGCTCAAGTCTTAACACTACGCTTAAATCAGAGCTATTTATAGTGAAATACTCAGTGTAGGCAAGCACGTGATATAGTGGTCTGACTGCTAAGTTAGAGTCTAAGATGTTCAAGTTGAAATCAACATTTATGAAAAAACAGTGTTAATTTTTGGGTCTGTTTGCGTCGCCGAACCGTGTTTTGAAGGAACATTTTTTTTTATAGAAGTAAGAAAAACAAACGTGCACATAGGCTAACTGATGGTAAGTGAATGGTGTGACCTATAGTCACATACACACCCAAATCTATCCTTGACGAAGAATCAAAATTCAGATGCGTTGTCACCCTTGACAACTAAGATGGAATTCCTTGTTACCAGTAAAAGGGTCTCCGATTTTTGTCCATCATTTGAAACAATCGTCTAATTATGCTATTTTACGCTGGTATACTGTCCGAGCGTAGACCTACCTTGGCCGAGCCTAGCTATTCTCCGCAGCGTGGCTCTACCACGTGAATACCCACCCTCACTCATTCTAGTTGTAGTCAACATTGGGTGCGTTAGGCAGAAAAAATCCATACAATCGCCAAGGCTAAATTATGTTTATTATATCCTTAGGTTTTTTTCCGTATTCCGAGCCTTACGTAGCAACGAACGATCGTAAGTTTTAAACACATTCTTCCATAGTAGACATAACACAATACCAAGCATTAGAACTATTGATCGTAAAAAAATGCCAAGTACACGCACAGCCCGCACTTCATCACAATAAATCCGGATGCGGAGAACTCACATCTGCCTCGGTCTCCGATCCCGACGAGACGTCCTCGATCATGCGCGCTCGAGTCACCACACTTCCCGATTTGAATACGGACATCCCTCAGGTTACGAGTGTGAAGTGCACAAATGAATAAAATAAAATCAAGCATACGAAGAATCTACCACGCTAATCCAGAAATAACCGTTGCAATAGTTTTTCTTTGTTTCTCAGACATTTCAAGCTGTTTGTTTTACCAACAAAATTTGACTCTTGTGCTGTGAAACTTCTCCCAGGATTATTGGTATTTGTACGGTAGACAAAAGATAAAATATCCCAATGTAGCACATTTTATTTTTTATTAGTACGAAAGTTTAGCATTTACCCCTGTTACATCAGCCATTATAAGGAATCCTCGGCGTCAACATATCGAGTGACGTGCAGTTTCTTGGTCACTTGGAACAGAAGGCCAAATTGGCCTCTAAAAAGCTTGGCGTGCTCAGCAGAGCGGGAAAGTATTTCACGCCAGCACACCGCCTGCAACTTTATAAGGCGCAGGTTCGGCCTCACATGGAATACTGTTCCCATCTCTGGGTTGGGGCTTTCCAGTGCCAGCTCCTTCCACTTGACCGCATCCAGCGCAGATCGGCTCGAATCGTCGACGACCGAGTGCTTTCAGATCGACTCGATTCACTGGCGCTGCGAAGAGATGTTGCATCCCTTTGCATTTTCTTTCGCTACCTCTACCACAGAGAGTGCTCTAAAGGAATTGTTCGGATTAAACCCAACCCCCAAATTTCACGAACGCACATCACGGCAAAACTCCCGACACTATCCACACCATCAGGATAGTTGACGGTCCACCACTGTACGTTTCACTAAGAGTGTTCTTTCGCGTACGACCTCTCTGTATGAGCCTTACTCCTTTCTATCTCCCTACTAAGGCCGGCAAAGGACATGCAATTCCCCTGGTGTTGCAGTTGTTCATGGGCGGCGGTAGTCACCATCAGGGGAGCTGTATGCTCGTTTGCCACCTCTCCTATAAAAAAAAAATGAAAAGCAAAATTTCTACCTAGTATCTACTGCAGCCCATGGACATCTGCAAACAACTTTGTATATAGAGAGAAGGCTACAGATGCATTTTCACTTCTGACCTTTTTGTGAGGACTAAGACGGAGGCGTTATCACTTCTGAGAACTAAGGTGGAATGCCTCCCAGCTTGTAATTGAACTGGTTCTCTACACCCTCAAATCCGGAACAGCTGCAGCAGTAAAGGCACTTCTATTTAACGGCAGAAATACGAGTAGGTAAGGAGGTGGTATCTACCCATAAGGACCCCTGGGCAGAAAAGGAATGCTTCCATCTACTATAAAATGCTACCGAATATTTACACGAAAATTGTAGCACTGTACGAACTAAGCGTTCCAATGTACGCGCAATCTAGGTATGTTGAATACGCGTACAGGTATGAGGACAGGTACATGGATGATGAACGCTTGCTGACAAGTCTCAAGTCGGCCAGCCAGTATCCACCATGTATCGAAACAGCTGTCGTGTGCACCAGCACTGCGGCACTTCTTATTGTGCAACCAAAAGTCCGATCGACGACTCGCCGCGAGTCGACACGTGTGCTCACATTGTATACGCGTTGCTGCAGGTACGGGCTAGAAACTCTTAGTCCATACAAGGCTTTATAGCTTCTCCAAACGCCAACATTACCTACACGCAATACACCCGGCTAATCAAATAACAAGATTCTGCCCAACGCATCTGAAGACTGATGATGAAGCACAGCAATTCCATAGATGGTTATCAGATTTGAGTTCAACAACCCGCCTGCCTAGCTTAAGGAGAATACTGTTGCCAGATTACAAACAATTTCCAGAAATGTCGGGTATAAAAATACCCTCGGTTAGGAAAACGAAAAAAATTAATTTGTCAAGAGTTTTCGGAATAGATAAATAAAAAAAACCTTAAGAATAAACGAGACGAACGGACGTTACGCAGTGCATAAAACACTATAAAAGCCACATTACATGCTTATTAATCAGACATTTGTCAGAACATCTTATTTTTGCATCTGGTAATCCTAGATGGGAATATATATATATATGCATATATAGCATCTATATATCTTTCGCTAGATTTAAATTTGAAAAAAAGTAAATCGTAATATGTTTTTTTTATTTAAATAACAAGTGTGACAAATGAGTCCACCTGATGGTATGTGGTTTCTGTGGCCCATAGATATATATACATCTACCCTCGATTACAAATTAAAAATCAGATGCGTTGTCAAAAATGATATAAGATGACGTTGTTTCCTTTTTGTTTAATAGGTCTGGATTGGCCCTATTTCAAGTATTGGATGGTAATTGATGTATTTTCAAATAGGCAAAAGTATGTCCGTCAATAGATTTAGAAAGGCTATTAAAATAACTTTAAAAATATCTTAGATTAAAAAGAGGCCAAATTATACATGCCAATGCCATACCAATTTATATAGTATTATGTCGAGACGCGGTCGTATATATTCCTAACTAAGGATAATTTATCCACAAGTTAAAAACAGTAGGCTCCATACAGGCTGTCCAGAAATTTAGAAGTATTCCTTACAAAACTATCAGCCAAGAGAAATTAAATGTATACCGTTGTATACTGCCAAATGAAAGCCCTCATTAAGCCAGTCTCAACTCTTTCGCTATACATTTCAGTGTCGTTCCATTTTGAATTAAGCGCTATGCTTGCAAAAAAGATAACTTTTATTTTAAGAGCGAGCCTCTTTTTATTAGTTTATATTGAAGTTTAAATTTCTGCTTTAATCGTCGTGAATAATAAACAAAAAACGGGTTAAGTGCTTACCTGTTTTAATTTATTTTATTCCATATTTTTCTATCATAAAATGAAGTAGCATCATTGAAGGCACGTAGACAACGTAGCTATAAAAAGTCACGTTAATAAAAGCCGTAAAAAAATAACTCAGTTTAAAAATAAAGCATTTTTTTTTATAAATAATTGAAATAAATAGAAATTCAAAAAAGCAGTATAAGTATTATTAGTATTAGTATTATTATTAGGGGTATCTGTATAGTTTTCTCATCTGGTTGGTTTCTATAAATATATAATTATAAATTAAAATGAAAAGATAAATATACATAAATATCAATAAAATAAAATAAATACAAAAAATACACAAATAAATAAAGATCCAACCAGATGGGAGCCCTCGGCAGGGGAGACCAAACGGCCGAGGGATAGAAGGAAAGGGAAAGAAACCGACGGACGATGCGGGCGGTATCGAGGACCACTGCCTTCTGCATTCGAGCCCGGAGCGGTCCGTCACGGAGTCCCAGTCGCCTCAGATGACCCGAGAGGCTGACTGGGATTAGCCCATTCGCAGAGACGACTACAGGAATAATTTCGGTCGGCCGACCACCCCACATGTCGGTCACCTCGTGAGCCAGGTCCAGATATTTTGTTCGCTTATCTGTTTCGGCTTTCACGAGGTTCTCGTCATACGGAATGGTAATGTCGACCAAAAATATCCTTGACTGTGCCCGGTCCATCAGCACAATATCAGGCTTATTCGCAAGAATAGTCCTGTCTGTGATGATGGCCCGGTCCCGTTAGAGTATTATTATTATTATTAAAAGCAGTATTAGTCAAAAGCAACAAGGAACATGATAATTACTTATAATAAAAGAAGTAAATGCATAAGTAACTTCTTTTATTATAAGTAATTATCATGTTCCTTGTTGCTTCTGACTAATACTGAGGTATTTGCTGAACACAGTAAAAAAACCATAGAATTCGAAGTTAGCATTAGGTACCCTAAAGTTTTTTTTTAATCACAATGAACGTGTCAATTTTATTTTTTATATTTTTCGCGATTTTGCTACGTTTTGGTCACCGTAGCCAAGCGGCAGCAAACATAAACTCCAGCGCACAGTCGGCCATCTGCCCCGCACGTGGAGCCCGTTTTTGGGACTACTCGAGGGGTCTATGGGAACGCACGAATGCGGGCATTTGAATGGGGTAATTGAATTTTAGGACGCGGGGGTACGCGACCGATTTTGTATGTTTCGTTTGATTATTCGTGTGACTCGTTTCCGGGATGTTTTAATTTTAAAGATAGATTGTATGTAAATGTCGATGGGTGTTGCCAGTTTTTAAATAAAATATAAACATTAAATTACACTTTTTAATAGTTATTCACTTAAATAGTTGTCGGATGCTATTTAAACATCTCTGTGATAAAGATATATTGCCAGTTAAGCTATAGACACAAGGTAATTTCATCGCTTAACATTATTACACCGTAGCAAGTACAGAATGCACAGGGCGGCGATCCATCATAATATACGTTGTGTGTCCCCACCCTAAAATGGAAGCCAAAGGCTAATATGAACACAGCATTCCACACAAACACAGGCGAAACTTAATTTCATAACGCTAGTCTGAGGCATGGCATGCAACAAAGGAGTCTATATGAGATGATTAATTATCCACTAACCGACATAATCTGTGTGTCCGCTCTGAACAATCCTTCATTCTACACACAGGCGGTGCCCGACCTGTCGCACGTTCACTACTGGCTGGTAGCTGCTCACCATTCGAGAAATAAAAAAGAAATAAAATTCTGAATACCGCCTACATCTGCCCGAGTCCTTTATTGCTTCGATATTTAAATATTTTTAATAATTTTTCCTAACGTACATTTTTTCGTATAGAATGGGAAATTCGATACAATTTACATGCGTGATAAAATATTACTTTTTGTAAGAAACGATAAGAAATCCTCAATATGTCCTGGAATATTTTTAAGTACCATTGTTCTTATTAACCATTTTAACTAAGCTAAAATGCTTGTTTTCAAAAAGAGATTTAACGAAAATACAATGATCGAACGGTGGATTCCGTTTACTTAATCATTAGGCGGGATTTCTACGAGGCAAGCCAATGGTCTCCAAAATGGTCTTCTTCGATATAAACATGTCTATAACCAAAGCTCCAGCTATAAGATAAATGTTAAAAGGGAGGCAAGCGCCGTACAAATTACATTCGGGGTTCACCCGTTCAGATCTCAACTATATTCATTGCCTCAACTCTTATCTGCAAAGCCTAGAACCGCGTTTGTACCGATCTTGGCCCTCTTTTACACATTTATGTTTTTGGTGGATTCCATTTTCAAATTACAATAGTTGAGTTATTTTTTTATAGGATAAGGGTGACAAATGAGCACACAGTCTAACTGATTTTATTCAAATGGATACTGTGGCTCATAGACATCTACATCTATCCTTGATCGTTGAGCTGAGCACTAAGATGGAATGCTTTAGTTCCGGTCAAAAGGGTTTGCGGTTCTCTACACTCCACCGAAAACCATACGAAATACATCAGTTTCAAGTTGGAATTCTATGAGAGAGTGATCGTTCCCGCCGAGCCGAAACATTCGTCCTAAAAAAATATTATAGCTGCGGCGTGGTTCTACCACGTGTAACCATTGAGGTATTACTAATAATAATAATAATAATATCCCCCAGACCGAATTTCGACCATGACGGCCTACGGAGGCTAGCCATCGGCGCAGGACAGGATTATAGTGCCCAAGTGTATGCGCAAGCACGGGTGCACTCTCTATTCCCTCACTCTCATAATCCGATGGGACGGAAAACCGACACGACCGGAGAGAGATCAGGCGCAGGGCCAACGGCTTTACCGTGAGACACCGCCAACTTTCTGACTCCGGACAACTACTGAGAATTTCTTGACGGAAAAACTCAATAATGAATTTTTTGGCCCGACCCGGGATTCGAACCCAGGACCTCATGATCAGCAGTCACACTACTACAACCACTAGACCAACGAGGCAGTCTGGTATTATTACTACTACGTATAATAATACAGTTCGATGCGTATAACCAAAAGTGTTCCACAGAATCAACAGTTCCTCTGTTAAGTTAAAAAAAACTTCAACTGTGTGAAACAATATTTGTCATTTGTTAACACCGTAGATTTTATGGCACACAAAACTAACTACTGACACAATAACATTAGGAATCGTTAATGCTTGCATCAATTCAATGCTGGTACAGTAAGTGGCCTTGTAGATTATAAGATATTATCACTATCAACCACGCGTGTGATACCGTTTCGCTACTCATTTTGCAACACTGTATTTTTTTAATTAATGCGAGTTCCACCTTACGTCTAATAGTAACAACTATTGAGTGTTACAAAATTCTTTTTTTATTATAATTTTAATAGAATTAAGGTGACAAACGAGCACACAGTCCACCTGATTTTAAAGTGGATACTGTGGCCCATAGACCTCTATATCCTCGATTAAGAATAATTATGTAGATGCGTTGAGAACTAACAGATCCTCGTGTCCAGTAAAAAGGATAACTCTTGAGGAATCTGAGCCTTCCTCAGACGTCATATTATTTATATCGGATTTTCAAAACGTGTTCAAGATAATAACATTTTACAGGTTTATTTTTGTTTTCTTTTAGTTAAACTGATCAGTTGAACTGACGTACATCCGAATACTGACTGTGAGTGTGAAATTTTATGTTGAAATTTGAAGCCAATGACTGGAAAAATCGTTTTGGCTTACATCCGTTTGACCAAAGATATTTTATAGGTTTGACCTAATCACTTGAATTGATCAGTTGAACTGACGTACATAAAAAACTGTCCGTGAGTGTGAAATCTAAAGTTGAAATTTTTAATTCACGGCAACCCACGGTAGTTTCGAGTTTTTTATGCTGAAGTGAGTGTGAAATCTTAAGTTGAAATTTGAAGCCAATGACCACTCATCATTTGTTTTGGTTTACATCCGTTTGAACTGATCAGTTGAACTGTTTATTGTTTATCTATTGTGATTGTATTGTGAGTTTAACTGACGGTGGGGTGTCAACCATTAGAATCAATCATTTGTTTCCAGTAAATAGGATCTTCTTTTCTCTGCACTCACCATACGATACACAGCAACATTACGCTACTATTTAACGCTGGTATTTTGTGAGAGCGTGGTCCGGTCGAGCCGACCCAATCGTGCTACTATACTAGTAATATAACTGCAGCATGGCTCTACCACTTATAACATACATTTATAACGCACACTTTGTAACATAAGTACAATAAACATGTTACAATTAAAATTGATGCGTAATTTTTTGTAATCTATTTATACACCCACTTTTTTTTAATTTAACTTTTTTGTATTTATTTTAAATATTTATCTCATGATATTAAGTGGCTCATAATATTATTACGAAATAGTATTTTATATTATTAAAAATTCCAAAGTGAACGCTAAAAACCTAAAAGAAGCAGGCGTGGACAATACCGAGGACGGCTTTAATTTCGTTTTGTTACAGTTATTATTACTGTTTTATTGAGTTGTATGCTTGTAGGTGCAAAGCGTGTCTGAGTGCGAGCGCGAGTGGCTCACATCATGCAATTCCTGAAACGGCCAAAGCCAACGGCGACCAAAAAGTTGCTGTAATGGCGACCTTGACAAAATTTTAAATTACGTAAATAATAGAATAAAACAAACTCCACTTTGTTTCATAAAAGCAAACTGTCGCATTTCGGCGTCCTGGTCTGCAGGTACACCTCCTTATAAAACTCATACAATCAACAAAACAGTAGACATTGCCGGTAAGTATCATACAATATTTGAAAGTAATATGGCAATCTTACTTCGTTGTTGTAATTAAAAATCATTGTTATTAAAAATTCGTTAGTACTTACTAAATTCTCTCTCACATAAAACTAATTTTAACACAATTAGGAAAAAAACCGGCCAAGAGCGTGTCGGGCCACGCTCAGTGTAGGGTTCCGTAGTTTCCCGTCCGTCACAATAAGTGTTCCCACTTATGAGTTTAAAGGTGGGTATCCATTATGTTCGCGCTCCAGCAGCGCTCCGCGCTCCTGCAACTGCTCCCGGTAGTGGGTTTTTTTTTTCCAAATTTTCTAAGAAATTTTTTTTTTTTTTTTTTTTTTTTTTTTGGGGGATTTTTTTTTTTACTTTTGGAGCGATTATTTCCGAAATTATTGACATTATCAAAAAATGATTTCAGTAAACCCCTATTCATTTTTAAATACCTTTCTAACAATATATCACACGTTAGGGTTGAAATTAAAATAAAAATCACTTCCCACTTTACATATAGGGGGGCTTACCCTAATAAAACATTGTTTTACAATTTTTAATTTAACCACTTTGTCGGCGTGATTGATACACATATTGATACCAAATTTTCATCAGCTTTCTAGTGCTAACGGTCACAGAGATTAAGCGAGGACGGACAGACGGACAGACAGACATGGCGAAACTTAAAGGGTTGCTAGTTGACTACGGAACCCTAAAAACGAACAATTTTATCAGCCTAGGGTAATTTAAGAACAGTTACATGTTTTAACAATAATAAATTTCTCAAAGTTATTTAAAAACAATTTAATGAAAATTTTATAATATCTGAACTTAACTTTGAATTAAAATGTTTTTAACTCCAGCTTCTACGAGTCTGTTTTTTGCTTTAATAAGTGTAATATAGTAGACATAATTTAAGCTGCAGCGTAGCTATACCACTTAAAAAACTATTAAATTCACAGAATTATAATTTTTAAAACGTGATTTGAAGACAAACAAATTCTACATAAACTGGAAATTATAATATGCTGCGTAATTCTCGCCTACGCTCTAGATACAATAGAAACATCCAAACGAGCTAGTAATTAAAAAAAAAAACTAAAAGTGCACCCAATTAGTGGTAAGCAAAAAAAAAACCAATAGTACATCACATTGAATGCAAAGTGTGCGCTCACAAAGGCATCAGAGGGGTGGAAACAGGGAGCGGAGCTAATAGATGGGTTTGTGTCACCAGACTGAGGTAAGGATCGATTTTAGTTCCACTGGGGACTAAGTCTTGGAGCGTATAAAATAAGTCAAATAAGTTACGATTTGAATACCAAATGCATCTAGAAAAATATAGTGCAGGACCGTCTCAGATTACGTAAGGGACCTAGGGCACCTAGTTTGGATGCCTTCAGCCGCCTAAACAAGCGGTAAAATAAAAAAATTATACAATCGACTTCAATATAAATAGAATGAGAACATCATCAATGTAGTCGAAGTCAACTAAATACGCATTATTAAGGATAACTCAAAAACTACTGGTCATATCTTGATCAAATTTATATAGGACCACATGAGAAGCACCAGACTTCAAATAAAAAAAGAATCCTCAAAATCGGTCCACCCAGAAAAATGTTCTGAAGTAACACGCATAAAAACTAAATGAACCCCTTATTTTTATAGTTGGTTTAAAAAGGAGGATTATCTTAATTTGGCCGTATTTAATGTAACCAATAAGATAACATTCGAGCTTGTGTTATAATATTTCTTAATCGACATAAAAGTGTAAAATCTGACTTTTAATACAATAATTTTAATTTTTATTCGTGGTAGAGCCACGTTGCAGCTATATTATGGTTGTAGCACGAATGGGTCGGCTCGACCGGGAAGGACCACGCTCTCACAGAGTACCAATGTAAAATAGCAGCTTAATGCGGCTGTGTTTCGTAAACTGAGTGTAGAGAAATCGAAGATATTATACTTGAAACGACACACCGTCATAGTCCTCATGGGTGACCACGCATCTTTTTTTTTTTGGTTGGGGACAGACAGTGACTCTACTATGAATCAAATGGATTTCTAGAGAAGTTTTCTACATGAAATACAGCAGCATAATGCACATGTTTTTATTTCTTAATTGAGGATAAATGTGAATGCCTATGGGCCACAGTTTCCACTTACCATCATGTGGACTTTGTGCTCGTTTGTCACACATAGTCTAATAAAAAATAATTGAAAATAAATGAAATAAAAAATTTATGCCTTCGACGCAAGAACACAAATTTTGACATGAGGTTCCTCTGACCTGTGTTAAAAAGTAACCTCATTATACCTACTATGTCTTAGCACCGAACGCTAAAGCTATTATGGGGAAATTCTTTTATTTTTGGTTTGGTATAATTTTTTAAAGTTACTATAATTTTAATAATAGAAGTATGGTTTCTAAACGCCAACTAGCCGCTTTGGAAAGGCGCTCGCGAAAAGGCGTGTTAAGAGGCTTAATGGTATCGTCGATGCGATTAGAACCAATCTTAATCACGCCTCGAGCACGGTTTTTGCAGATTTTCGGTTTCTTGCAGGACACATTTCGAAGAGTGTGTGCAGGAATCACATGCTTTAATTCCTCCTTCTCCTTTCTACCGCTGAACAATATGACGGTCGGCGGGTCTTCATCCCTTTGTTGTCGATATTGCACGCATTAAAAGCAAATGATTTGCTTTGTCTTTTGCAATACGTACAGCAAAGGAGTGGTAAAATTTGCCGGCTTCTGTTTTTTACGTCCAAATACAATCTGGACGTCTTCAAGTCAGGAGTGAATATGAATGAAAAGCTTTCTATCTACACCTTCATCACCACTTATCACCAGATGTGTTTGTGGTCGAGCACTGGTTTATAATAAGTAAAAAAAAAACAATTTTGCTCCTAAATATACTTTTATTTAACGATTAATATGGTTATTATAGTTAGCTCAATGCAAAATATACAAAAAAAAATACTTTTATTTACACTTATTTGCGGTTCATAGCATCTACCCGATAAATCAAAATAATAAAAAAAAACTAGTTACCTATTATCACGAATATTATTCCCCCTCCCTGAAAGGCAATTTATAACCTATGTTCAGGAGCAGACTATAATGAATTAATTGATAAAATTGTATAAAAAATATATCAACTTGCTTTTAACAATTCGAGACCACTCTTTGGCTCTAGGCACATAAATAATAACGCTCTAGGCTAGGGTGTTCCAAATGGGCATGGAAATTCATAGGCATAGGTGTGGGGTTATTCCTAAATTCTAAATATATTTATAAGATAAAGTACTATAATTATTTCGGCAATTATTTATACAAAATAATGTACCCAAATACAGTCCTTTATTTTATAAGGAATAACACTATGTACAAGCCCACGAAATAAAGCACAAATTTCAAGTGTCCTCATAAGTAATATGAGGACACTTATAACACTAGAGCTAGAGCAGAGGGGAGTTCTCTCCATTACTCTCTCAGAAAAAGATACCTATACCCAGTCGTGGTCCATAATATTATGTAAGATACCTACTGCTTCTAAAATTGTGTAATTTATCTACTCTCGCTAATTCATCTGGTATAGAATGAGCAGAGGAAAAGATGTTTTCATAAAAGAAGACAACTGTAGCAGTGCCCGCTCCAGACCGCTACATCTGTGATCTGTATGGAAACAAAAATTTCCACTCGCTTTGGCCGTTGGTGGAAACTAGATTGCAATTAGGGCCTCTAATAATTAAAAAAAAAAATATTCATCCGCCCTTGTGGTGGGACGTTGTTGAATTTTTGACGGACGACAAGCAACCGTTTTCCCGATAACGAAAACGGTTGCAGTTAACGGTCGTCGTTACAACTGGTTTGAAGAAGACTTAAAGGACGTAACTTAACCAACATATACATAATACAATTGCGTTTTCGTCGATTGAAATGCAGTTACTACTTACAACTATCAACGATTTGAAATGTATGAAATGGTTTACTAAATAATTTGTTTTATCGATAGACTTTACTTAACAATGGAATGAATTTTCCCTTACTCCTTATCCAGGCTTAGGACTGGCTGGGATAGACTTGGCATTACCGTTAACATTTGCGCCTGTATTTGTTTGACAAAAAGTTCACTTTTTATTGTAAGGACTGTTTAGTCTCTTTCTACGTTTGTAAACGAACGCGGTACTAAAGACTACAATATAACGCGGAACGGAGAGGACGACGATGCGACGAGCTAAATAGTTGAATCATTGCGTTCTCAACTGTATTTTCTTGGCGTAAAATAAAAAATCGTATCAAGTAATTTGAAGACTGGTTTGTGTAATGAAGACTGTACCCAGGACGTAAAACGGTTTCATCGTCGCAGAACACAAAACGGTCTTGTAAACGGTTCGTCGTCGCAACACCCACCCGTAATCCGCCCCGCTTCTTCACATAGCGGACTTAAAATGTTCTCAATATAATTTACTCCTGTTCCTTCGACATGCAGGTTTCTTCTATGTTTTAAAAAATAAAAATATAATGGATTTACGCAAAGTAACGCCTGATTCTATAAATTATCTTCGATGTTTTACTTAAAAAGCACATATCATAAATCAGCATTTAAAATCGCAAGTAATAATTTCATTGATGGCGGTGGGAATCGAACCCGGGTTTCTCGCGTACTGCGGAATGTAAGGCGAGCACTTAGGCGCTGTTACCCTCTCAGAAATAAGAGGCCTTACCCAACAGCAGAATACGTGTATAGTGTGATGTACGGAGAATAATGAATTTATAAGTTATAACCGTGTCTAGCAAAAATACCATTTAAATATGTAAAATTACTTTTTCACATTCTTTGCTTCTTAGCTTTGTAGTATTCCTTGGCCTACGTTCAGTAGAATGATGATGACATTTTCGTATTTAACTTAGCATTATATTAATAGTAACGAATACACATATCCTCCTCGTATCTACTTTATAATTGCGTCAACAATGTTTTGTGATTACCTTATCTGGTATAAAGTTATGTAAATAAGACAGAGATAAATTGAGATTAATAAAAAATAAAATCACATACCGTAATTTGGAACCGTTGAATCATATTAGATCTCAATTATTTCAGAACACATACTAAAAAATACACATCTTAGATCTCCGCCATTTTCGCAGGCGTCGGTATAAATAAATTTATCCATCCCACCAAGACCTTGACCCGCGAAATTCTCACCTATATTAGTTTATAACTTTATATACACAAATGTATAGAATTGTTAATATTATTATCGTTAAAACAAAATAGAACGCGTTCAATTACATACTTTAGTACACCACAAAATATCTTCGCAGAAATGAGACGCTGAATTCACGGCTGAACAAAATTGACTGACTGACATAGTTTGAATGAAATAGAATGAATGACAGAAATGGTCGAAGGGAGGAGAGAAATTCAAACATTGAGAATAAAGCGCAAAAGGCGCTCACAAATACTTTTCCTCCAATTACGCACTTCAGAAAAAAGTTCTCTCTCAATATTGTGAATGTTATAGAATATAAAATCGACAATATTATACTATAAAAGGAAGAAACTAAAAACTAAAATTATCATACAGTTCATTTATTCGTTATTTACATACCTACCTCAAGTTATTAACACATGGAAAAAAATTAATTGTAAGAAATTTATCATTAAATATTATAAAAAAGCAACAAATATTATGTTGACTTTTTAAAAAAGTCTAGAATACTACTTAGATAAATTTAAAGATGTTTTTCCTTGTTTAAAATATTTGCGACGTAAATGCAAACATATTATAAAGCAAACAGCGCTAGAATTGTTGAATAATCAACTCTATTGTATAACGCGTGCAATAATAATGTCGTAAATCGACCAATGGCGTTCACGAGTTTCAATATTGAAAGCCAGTGTTTCTAAAACTGTTTCTTAGAAATTTACAATTTCGATCAAGCCGTCTTTTTATTTAACATTAAATGAATATTTTCCGTAACAGTCAAGTATAAGCCATAGGCATAGAGATATAATACCTATATATACTTTTAAGTCAGCGGCCATAGGTTTGTTTATTGTTGGCAGAATATACCGATCATAGTAAACGTCATGCTTTGTATGCGGTTTGGCGGTCGCGATACTAGATGTCTTGCATGTATGACGCTTCTTCCGTGGCCAATCGCTTTTTACTTATAATATTGCCTTGCCTATAATCGTCTCTTATATTATACGATACCCACAGGATGAAATCGATATTATTTGTGTAACGAAACCCACAGTTTATAACGTTACAAGTAAAATTATTTTTTTATTAGGAAAAAGTTATATATACACTAGGTTTTCTCCTGTATTATGGAGACGCTTCATAAAAATAAACAACAAATCCTAACCAATACAATTTTAAATACTAATCCCAAAAGAATAAAAGCCATCGCCCTATTTACGCGGGCCTATTAATGATAATTATTTTGTATTACATATCATTTATGTATTTTTAATCTCAAAAATTAAATAATAATAAATATTAAATTAATTATTTAAACTCTAATTTTCAGCTGTTTTAATTATAAAAATTAAAAAAAAAAAATACAGTTCCACATTCACATTTTCTTTATATTTATTTCTATAAAGCTTTATTACTTACATAAGCTATACGTACGCAACATCATATGAAATTTTAAGAAGATTTTTACTTTAACATTTAGGGCACTAAAATGGACATATTCGAACTTTAAATTATACCTAGTTCTTATTTACATATATAAAATATAACAGTGAAGTTCTTTTAAAAGAAAAGTACGGAAACAAGAGAAAGGGGAGTAAATCACATTTGCTCCAAAAATTAAAGTAATACAAAAAATGGAAAAGAATTTTATGTTGTGCTAAGACCGAACATTTAAGTGTCTTTCAATGTCAGTGGTAACTTAAAAAGAGTTAAAGAGCCACCTTTTATTTTGTATTTATTCGGCAACATAATAGTAAAGATGGTTCTAGCTTATTGTTTTTCCTTTTTTATTATATAGGATAAATTTTATAATACATACACGAAACGTATTTTGTAATATTTCGATTATATTTTAAAAATCTATCGCAACTTTCAAGTAATGCCGTCACCGCTAGTTTGCATTATTACTTTCTTAAGTTTTTCTTAATTTCCTAGTTTTTCCAGCTGACTTAACTACTATTGTACTAGCTACTCAAACTATTTTATTGCTATTAAGTAAAAATATTAAGCGCTGTAACGGGAACGCGGCAATGTTGTAAATGCTTTACTTTTATAAAATTAGTGTCTACTTAACACTCCATGTAATCACTCGTTATCATTTTAATCAATATTTAATTTCAATACATTTTAAATACTAAAAGTGTAGGCAACTCCTACAACTAAGTTAAATTCGGCTTCACATTAATGTTTGTTAAAAATTATATTACAACTTTATCTTTATATAAATTTATAGCAAATTATTTAAATGATGGCTAAATTTCTAACTTTTGTAGAATGTGTCTTTTATAAAGGCCTTTTTGCATAAAGTATAAAATAATGTCAGCTACGAAAGCAATTATGTTCTTGATCTTTTAGAAAATGTTTTCAGATTTTGTTCAAAGAAATTCCTTTTCATTCGATATTCTGTCTTAGACTCGGTTCATTGTTAAAGCTTTCACTTTCCTTGCAAAAATATATTAAAGTAAATTATGTGTTACAACTTTGATTTTATATGTTTTAAATACAGTAATTTTAGACAAAAAGCATATATAAACAGAGTTTTTTTTGTCTAAACGTATCTTATATTCAAACCACAAAATATTAAAAACGAACTTGAAATGAATATTTATAAGAAAAAAGACACTTTTAACTATTTTCAATTGTTATAAATTTATAAACATACAAAAATTATTTTTTTAACTATTTAAAACATTATTCACTATTGCAGCTTACGGAAAACTACATTCAGCAAAAAAAATAAAAAAAAAGAAAAGTTAAAAGTGCACTATTACCACAATAAGATATTAAGACGGTACACATCAGCAAATGTAATTACTACGTGCTACTTAGTGGTAGATAAAAGTAAGAGGGCCTATAATTATACGAATAGCATAATATTACTTCGTTTCTTACCACTTAACAGACACAAAATAAGATATCTGTAACAATTCGAAACGCATCTTAATTGTCGTTAATCGTTATCTAAGTAATCTAAGAAAGGTCAATTAAAATACCTAATGTATTAACTCTATTATAATAATGATTTCTTATTTTTACGCGAACACTACACATTGATTAAAACTATTTTTACGGATTTTATCGCGTTTATTTTATTATTATTTTTAATTCCCGACGTTTCGGGCGCTTTCCAGCACCCATGGTCACGGGGGACTGAGATGACTGACGTCCCGATGTTATTGTTAAACCCGAAGTACCTTCAGCTTTTTTAATTATTGTTTATGGTCCGATCTATGCGAAATGAACTGACAGACGTTCAATGTTCCGGGAAGTCTGCAGTTTGCGATCATATCCTAGATGGCCCCAACCATTACATCAGATTTGATAGACCACAAATCCTCGCGAAAGAACACCGATTCCTACCAAGGATGATACGTGAGGCTATTAAAATTAAAAAAACATCCTAATTTCAATAGAGAAGAAGGCTGACTACTACCACCTGCTTGGGATCCTATAATCAATAAAATTAAAACTAAACCCAAGCATACCACTGCAAGAAGGTACCTCAGGACATAGTTTCATGGTTACGCACTCAGGACGTCAAACATCCTCAGTCCCCCCGTGACCATGGGTGCTGAAATCGCTCGAAACGTCGGGAATTAAAAATAATAGTAAAATAAACGCGATAAAATCCGTAAAAATAGTTTTAATCAATCTATTATAATATTTAATTATAAAAACGAAAATATCCTAGAAATGTTTTATACTACTGATAATTACGTTAACTAACCATGAATTATTTGTTCACAACAATAGCCACTTTTTTAGTTTCGAAGAAATACTGGAAAAATAAAGTTTTCGATGCAGATGCGATTAGATCGACTAAATCAGACACTGCTCTTCTAGGGAAAATAGTGTTTCTGTACTGATACTTGAGTGATATTTAAACCGATTATCCCATGACACTCAAACTGAATCATGATTACTGACTACACTAAGTGCCTATGACTTTTGTAATGACTCCGAAAATTAAAATCTTTTTACTAAGAAGTGCATATTTTTAAATAAAAGGATTATTCCGGAAATTAATAAGTGTTTCCATAAAGTATAAAAAGCTTGTAGCATCACCGAAATAATTTACTTGCAACTTAAAAGAGGAACTGCGGTTTAAAAATAGAACTCGGGCAACGTCATTTACGAAAGCTATAGGCCTGAGAAATATAATATATTTTTCCTAGTTTCAGTACTGTGACTGAAACATTTCAACGTGAAGTAATGCAAATACTGTGTTGGCAGAGAAAAGCGAGTTTGTAATTACGCTCTTGGGTAGAATCCCCAAGAGTGTACAAATAGTACATCGTACAAGCGTATAGCGGATATTAACAAAAGAGTAAGTTTTCTAAAAAAGTTCAGTAATTCTTGTGTAAAAAGATCAATAATTATTATTAAATGTTTTTTACATTGCTATTAAGGTAGGCTTCATATAATGGATGAGAACAAAAACTAGATCGCTTATTGGTCTTCTAAAATCTGATATAAAATTATCCATGCCGACAAGATAAAACGTCTCCGAAACAAAGCGTCTAGAATCGCGATCACAAACCTTTCAGTGTGGAAGAGCTCACTTAAACGTGTGTCGTTATTATCTTAAAACGATAAAAAGAACTAAGATAAGAATGTTTTCTTAATTATTTATAATATTCAGTTACAAATGATAATTGATATAGTTGTCATTTTAGATCATATATCCCAATTATATATAATAAACAGAATAACAAAACGCTCTTCCTAAGAAATTAAATTCGCGTCTTTGACGACCTACATTTACTCACAATGGATATGATCTTTTAACGCGATGCTTTGTCTTCGTGCAAGCGTGTTGATGTGCTGAAAACAGTATGTTCTAATAAGGCGTAATGTATGTTGTTGTGTTAATGTTTACGAGGTTATAAGCTATCAAATTCTAGCACGTTAATGCTATATTCTTATCTACCAATTTAATTTAATTGAAATTTTATGGCTTTAAAGATTATCGCTAAAGAAAGGTCTTTCTATTTTTAAAGGTTAATGAAGCTATGTAAAACATGAAACTAGTAACGCATAATACCGACAATATTTTACATTTATTATTAGCACATTATGGTAATTTAATATAAATGTTACTACGAATTCAAATTAAAGTTACCGAACTTTGACAGAAATTCAAGTTATAAAATCTCACAAAATATTATACAAAGTAAATGAAATTTTGAGTGATCAAAATTGTAAAGTGAATGTTATCACAATGCGAAAAAACATATTTCATAAACACTTCTAGTTTTTATAACCTTAAATTAATGAAAGTAAAGCTCGCTACGAGATTTTCCTGCCTCGGACTTCTCCCTAATGAAATTCCCTTACCTGCCATATTACTTTACCTCCCTTTGCGTACATAAACCGCTGCTGAATTTGTGTAACATCAACATACCTAATATACTTCCGGTACGTTGTTTCTGTACCGCACAACGAACCCTTTATGCCGGCATGGATTATGAGATGCGTAGATTTTAAAACTGCGTTTTATTACAGGCTCAATGGCGTAGCATAATTCCTAGTCCATAAGCCTAAATATTAAACTTTTTAGCGTTACACAGAAGTTTTGTTTTAATTCTGTATTAGGTAGTTTGAGCACCACTGTTACAATATACCTTATCTTGGATATTACTCACACATGTTTAATTAAACCTCAAATTTTGTGTTTGTGTGTAAGTCAGATTATTTTTTATTGAACCACGCGTTAGACAAATTTTACGCGATAACCACAGTTGATATAATGTTTAAATTAACAATCAAAATATTTTTAAAACATTATTTACAGAAAAAAAATTAAAGTTATTGAAATTAACATTTCAATTTTGTACAATACCAACATACCTAATTCTAGTAAATTAAAAACTTTTATTATTTATTATTATACAAAAAAAAAGAGTTTGCATACTAGGTACTACACTACAATGGTTTTGGTTACTAATAAATAATATAAAACAGTTCTTGCATTATGTAATATTTTTTTTTCGTAATTCTAACAACTTTTGCCTTAAACGATAATCTATGTGAGTAGTGATTCTGATTATATAGATATAACTTTATAAAAATGGTAGGAAATAAAATATTTAATTTAATTTATCTCACTCTAATATGCAATGGAGCAGTGCGACGGACTAAGTGCTCCATCTTGGAAATAAGAGGAAATTTGTTCATAGCTATGTAACACATAAATGTAAGCTGCTTACATTTTACTAATGTCATCCTAACTCTCTCTCTCTCTCTCTCTCTCTCTCTCTCTGTTGATATTATGATTTATTAAATAGTGTATTAAATAGTTTGTAGTAGGTAGGAAGTAGCAATTTATCAAATTTGTATTAAGTAATTTTAGTAAGATGTAACAGTGTAGAGAGTTTTGGCGGGAGGTTGACCGTTGACCAACAACGGTTTTTTGCACCTGTATATTAGTTTAATACATTATGGTTTTAATAACTGGATGCTAAAGTGTTGCGCTTTTTTTAGAAAGTTACCTCCACACTAGGATTTTCTCCAACATTGTGGATGCAGTTTACAAACATAAATTGCACAATGACAAACATCCAGACCCGGAACAATTATTTGTAGGGCATGCAAATATTTGTTTCTTGCGGGATTAGAACCCACGGCCCCCAGAGCAGGCACTTATTGCCTAGCCACTGTGCTACGGAGCTGTCTTTGTGTAACTGAAGTGTCAATCGAACAAGTCCACCTGATTGTAAGCGGCTCTTGTACATGGATGTCCAAATACATCCAACTTCAATCACAGAAGATTATAAATACCTCACAGCCTCTCTATCATATCTTGTAATCTTAGTCTTCAGGGGCGACAACCCATTTGCTGAGGCTCTCTATACCCTTTATACGTAGTAAGGCAGCTATATTATAGTTATAGCACGAATGGGTCGGCTCGACCGGGGAAGGACCACAAGGAGAATGTATCTGTAACCTCCCTTATGGTCGCCACACGCGGTCAGTTCAACTGATCATTCCAACTTATCATAAAACTTTTGATATTTATTTTAAATATTGGATTTTATTATTATTATATATATATATATATATATATATATATATATATATATATATATATATTCATACTAGCTTGCCAGGCAGACGTTGTTCTGCCCTTTTCGACGACCCTTTGTCATGTCCTATTAAAAATCCTTAAATTCTCAAAAAAAAAATTGTGGGGTTCACTCATGGGCAAAAAAAAATCCTATCTCTCAAATTGGACCAAACTGCACACGGTGTGCAAATTTGATTAAAATCGGTTAAGTGGTTTAAGATATATCACCGCGCATCTGTATATATGTGTCTGAGCGTGATGGTCACGCGAATTCAGTGCTTTTTCTTGATTCCAAAAGTGTAACTTTAATTATGAATAAATGTAAATAACGCCCCAGGAAAATTTACCCTTCATAAAGACAAATCGGAAGACATGCTCGATAGTCGATATAAAAAAGTGTTGCTAGATGTAGTATGATATTAATGCATGTATAATATTTAATAAAACTGTAGCTTTTTAAGATTTCAACATGTTTTTTTTAAATCTGTTAAATTGTAATCTGTAGCATTTATTGCAGTGTTGCCTTCAGCTTTTGATAATTAATTTTGGTCCGATACACACTGAATGAGCTACTTGTATTATTAAGTCTTCTGTCAGTCTCAATTTTCTGTGGATTCAATGTAATAATAATAGGTTCCCAAGCAATTAAAAATACATCTTGTTGCCAAATGTCAGCATAAGATCCAATAGCCATTTTCTTCAACATATATGATGACAAATAGACCTTAGAAAGTATAATTATAGTACCCAACGTGCCTAAAAAAGTTTTAATTTCAAAAGTTGCCTCTTCAAAAATGTCCTAACATTATGTTAAGGCAAAGGGTTGATAGCGTTCGCTCGATAGTCGTACATCTTAAAACTGTTACAGGTATATAATTTATTAAAGCGAGGAATTTTGTTACTGTTAATTGTTAGGGTGCGGAAACAAAGGCGTTCAAATGGGGACCGTTCACAGATTTTGAAACCCTGAAACAAGCGGATGCGTTGGGCCACATGTAAACTGCGTTGTTTAAATACGCTGATTACAATAATGAGGTGTCGGGGTTTCGTTGGGATTTCATGAGCATCAAACCTTACGTTCAATTAAGATACGGGCCGTTTATAATTTACAGTTCGTAGGAAATAGCGGTTTAAAAAGCCCTTTCAATTTTTATAGATAGCAAAGCGTAACAAATGAGCGCATAGTTCACTTGATGATAAGTGAATGCTGAATGCTATAAGCCTATAAACATCTACACTTGATACGTTGTCACCCCTGACGACTAAGAAAGAATGTAAGTACCACAGCTCAACGAACCAGAAAAAAGGGTATAAGGTTCTACACTCTACACTCACGAAGCACAGCTATTTACGCTGATATTCTGTGAGAACGTGGTCCTTGCCCAGTCGAGCCGACCATAATATGGCAACTATAATATGGCTGCACCTGCAGTATTGGTTTACCTACGTTGCTACAAGAAAATTAATTTCAGTAGCCTTTGACGTTGCATGGCCTTACCAAGTTATTGGAATGTATACTGGCAACATAATTAATTTATCAACGGTATTAATTCGAAGCTATTTCGCTTGACCAACGTGTAAACACAACGCTCTCCCAATTAACTTAAATATTTAAGGTTATTATAAGCGGATACCTTCCAAGCTGCTCATAAATGGACGCTAATATCGTAGGCAGAATACAAAGACCGACGAAATACATCATTTATTAAATCACCTAAAGTAAATCAACGTTATGTTATAGTTTAGAAGTACTAGGTATATAGGTTTGTCTTAATAGTATTGTTACTTTGATTTGTTATTCCCTTGTTTGAAATTGTAAAACTATTATCTTATGATATAGGTACCTATTTGTATTTATAATAACTATTGTATGCATTATTGAACAGCGCCATCTGACGGTCGCATTTTTAATAGAATAAGAGTGACAAACGAGCACGCAGTCCATGTGTGTGTGCTGTAGCCCCTAGACATCCAGATTTAAACTCGATTAAGAATTAAAATGCAGAAACACTGTCACTCCTGAGGACTAAGATGGAATATATCGTTTCCAGTAAAAAAATATCACCAGTTCTCTAAGCTCACCATTGAAACCATAGCAGCATTACGCTGCTATTTTACGCTGATTTTCTGTGAGAGCGTGGTTTTACCCTGGTCGAGCCGACCCATTCGTGCTACAACAATAATATAGCTGCAGCGTGGCTCTACCACGTATAAGTTTCGTAAAAGCTCGTAATTAAGTTTTCAGTTAGGTCGTATCAAGTAACGATGTTTCAAGTGTACTAGCTCTTAATTTATATATTATAAAAATACTAGAGCGTGAGCGTGCGAATTCGAAAAAATACTGAAGTGCACTTTTCTGACGTAGGTATTTGAAATAAAAAATATAGGATAAACTCACCGATCCGCTTAATCCGATCGCGTGGTCAGTACCTGTGAACAGGAATGGGTGTATGAAAACTCTGTAGGGAAAATGGTAACCATAATTATACATCGTTATATATATTAAATTTCCGTGTCACATTGTTTGTTCGCTATATACTCCTAAACTACTATCTATACACACTATGTGCAGTTTTTTCAACTTGAGTAATACCTACGAGTAGGGTAGTTTTTATCCCGATAAGTGACCCTCAATAATTTTTATTACGAATTTAAGGATTTTTATAGGACAAAAGTTCGTTGCAGAGGACAGAACAACGTCTACCTAGCCAGCTATTACATACGAAATGAAATCAATGGGTGCGTTTGGCAGAAAAAAGCGCTAGCAAGCGCTTGTAAGCAAAATGGCGATCGTAAGCGGTAAGCGCTGTCAAATCGTAAGTAGCTATTTTCCTCCAGGACACGATGTTAGTTTTAACCGGGGAACCAAACCTAATTTAAATATATGTTTGTAAAGTATTCATATTAAAAACTTACCAATCATGAATTTTTAATAACGTGTATATGTTTATTCATGTCATTATATTACTTAAAACTAATATTGCACAAAACAACTTATAAACTCTACTTCAAAACAAACAAATTAAATAAGCAAAATGGCGGATTGTGTCAGCGCTACCGAAGTAGCAATCGTGTCCTGGCCGAAAACTATTTCAGCGCTTATAAGCGCTTGCTAGCGCTTTTTTCTGCCAAACGCACCCAATGACATTATCAATTTTATTTTAAGTGCTAATTTACCACGAAAAAAAACTTAGTTAAACTTGATATACTTAAACAGAATACTGAAAGTTTATTTAATGAAACTGAAGTGAGGAACAAACTTAAAGTCCTACTACTACTGCTACAGCTACCGCAGTTCATTGACACCTGCGGCATCCTCAAATGAAGAAAGCTGCAGATGAGTTGTCACCTCTGAGAATTAAGACGAAATGCTTCACATACTGGTTTGACAGGCACTGCTTTTGGTGGCACAATAGAGTATAGTTATTCTCTTTCACGATGAAGGTTTCGCCTTGATTGCGGTAGTGACGTGTACCGACAGGCGCGTTTGTGTGTGTAACTGCGGTTCGTTTGACTCGCTATTGTGACCAGCTGAGCGCTCCCGAGGCCTACGCACACTAACACAATGTGTATGTGCACTGCTAACAACAACCAAAGTCAAACCTTCATCGTGAAATAGAATAAGAGTGGTGTTTCCAGACTCGTAAGCAAAAATTAACACATAAAAGAAGCCTGAGATATAAAAAATAATTGAAGACAAAACATAGATATGTCTATAATTAAAAAAAAAATAAAATAGGCTATGTACGAGTATAGATAGAATGGTGTCCAATACTTTTTCTTCTTTCTAGTGTTGCATTTACCGTCGGTCAATGTTAGCCCATTAACGTGGAGTAAATAAATTAACAAATAAATTATTATTACAAAACAAAGAGCTAACAAATGTGAAAACGACTGCATTGATCTTTTTAACAGCTTACAATCATGTATGTAACAATAATACCACAACAAATTAGAAATAGCTTGGTAGCGATCACCCTTCCCAGGGGTTATTATTATTTATAAATTTCTTAATATTATAGTATTATTTTTATACAAACTTAGTTTAATAAAGTTTTGAATCTCAAGTCATTTAGATTACAAATATCCTTCAGATTTAGGAAAACATATTACTCCTTTTTGTCGAGTAGAAAATAGTCTCCTACTTAAAATGTTTGAATTATATTTTAAGTTGATTTATGTCTGAAAGAAGATTTAGTATAACTCAACGCGTTTTCTCTATTTTCCAACAAGCTATTATTAAAACACAACGTACTCGTATGTCCAAATTAATCACCGCACCAAAAAAATTATGCCCATGTACAAATAAAAATATTAAAAACCTTAACATTAATATAACAGCATAACCACAATATAAGTACCATATTCGCTTACACGTTGCGGAAGGGATTATCCGGAAAATACATAGACACCCCACAAAACCGGTTGCGGTCGGGCAAATCCGGTAATAACCGCTCGCAACCGGCCTGCGATCTCAATGGCACTTTGATGTTGCGAATTTCTGTATATTTTCAGTTTGAAAACTTTAAGTACGCTTGATAAGCACGATTGTAGAAAAGATTTAGCTTTAAAGTAAAATTATTTTTGTTATATTTCGTTATTTAAGTAAATTTTTTTTGTAACATTGGAATTTCAAATTCACAAAAGGCTTGACATGAGGGGCATTCTATCTGATGGCGCAAATGAATTCGATTTCTGCCTATAGCAAAGAAATTATTAATTTTTAGGAAAATATTTTCATTCAACAGAGTTTTCCCTTTAACAATTAAAAATTATTACACTGCTTCTTTATAGAATAGGGTGACAAACAAGCACACAGTCCACCTAATGGTAAGTGGATTATGTGGCGCATAGACATCTACATTTATCCTCAATTAAGAATCAAAATGCAAACGCGTTGTCACCCGTGAGGACTAATATGAAATGCTTCGTTTCCAATAAAAAGGGTCTCCGGTTCTCTACACTCACCAGAAACACAGCAGCATGGAGCTGCTATTTTACGTTAGTATTCTGTAAGAGCGTGGTCCTTCCCCGATGGAGCCGACTCATTCGTGCTACAACTATAATATAATTGCAGCGTGGCTCTACCACGTAAAAAAGTGCTGTTGCTAGCCCGCCTCCCAAGCTTTTAGTTGTAGCAACTGTGCAGTTCATCAGACGATCTATGGGAGAGGTTTATGGCCAGCCGTGGGCTTTTGACAGACTAGAGGATAGTCTGTATACATTAAACGAATCTATGCCACAAGCATTGTAAGTAATGATGTTTGTATCTTTAATTGGTACATATAGAACCTTTTGCTATCTATGATCTATCATAATTTAGTTGATGTTATAATAACATAACATATACAAAAACTTATAGCTTATGTTTAAATCCGTTTTGTCCATGTCCGAGTGGATTATGGTCCCAGCTGTAAACCAGTCCTGTGGTATCCTATAGAAAAATGACTTAGCCGTGATCCTTTTTGACATCTCACAACAGTTAATTATTTTTAACGTATAAGGTTTTCTGTTCCTAATGTTGGGTGTTTGTTAAATAAATACGTAAACGCTGCATTTTTTCTTTCTTCGTCATCATCGTTATCATCACCATCATTAGTTGTCACGTTAGGCAGGCGGGTTGGCAACCGCAGTTCTTTTCTGACACTGCTGGTTTCTTCCCCTCTGTACCTCTCACGACACCCACGGGACGATATTGAGTAGTGGATACTCTTATACCACCACTACGCGTCTTTTTCTCCATGTTTGTTTATAGAATTAGAGTGACAAACGTACACACAGTCCATCTAATGGTAAGTGGATGCTGTAGCCCATAGGCATCTACATACATCTATCCACGATTGAGAATTAAAACGTAAATGCGTGACCACTCTCGAAGGCTAAGATGGAATGCCTCGTTTCCATTAAAAAAGGTCTCCGGTTCTCTACACTCAGCATACGAAACACAGCAGTGTTAAACTGCTATTTTACGCTGGTATTCTCTGAGAGCGTGGTCCTACCCCGGTATAATATTAATTACAATGTATAATACATAATTTAAACATAATACTTTAGCCTTTTGAAAGAGCCCTTCGCCAAGCCTTTGTAGGATTAAAAGACTGCTAAATAATTTAAACCACAATTCGCGTTATAAAATTGGCAAGCCTGAATAATAAAACGCGGGAGAATAATCAGGCGTACGGCAAGTTATCCGGACAATTTTTTTCCGATTAAAAACTAAATCGGATTAATTTTTACATCGCATCCCTAACTTAGCTGAGTAGGGAATTAAAAATATTAACCGGGTATTACTGTAGCTAATAAATCTGTTTACACACGAGTTTTTTACTCGATCAAACAGCCTATACGATACAACAATGTTCTTTTGATGTATAATAATCGAGGATGCATTGAACGTGGAACTACGTACAGTGGATTTTAACCTACTTGAGTTTTTTTTTTAAACAGATTTATAGCAAAGGATGATGAATTTAATACGCTTTTTATATTCGATAGTTTTTTAGAGTATACATAAAAGCTTGCTTATGCATACTCTAAGAAGAGTTTAATAATTGTTTGGCTTTATGATTCTGTACACGCTGTTTTTTAGATATGTTTTTTTAGAATAAAATCAAGTGTTATTTAATATAAATTACACGTAATTGTTATTTTGTAAGTAGTTTATACAACACATGTTTATAATGTATAGTTTAACTTGAAAAAAAAATTCCCGCTGAGTTTCTTGTTGGTTATTTCCAGGATAGTGTTTTCGGTAATTTTGTACTATCGCGGTCCACTCGTTGGCTCTAGAAAATCGAAAAATCCACCAATGTCGATTTTTTTAAATCTTCGTTTTTATGGCAGATTTTTGAAAAAATATATGGAAAATATCTCACCTGAAGATTTCATATAGTTTTATGACTTTAAATGTGATCATAAACGCACTTCTTCGAATATAATCGTTCATAACTTTTTTGCAAAGCATTAAACTAAGTTTATATATTTAGCCAAAAAAAAAACGAGGTGACCACGGAAGTATAAAATTACCGAGTTTTCTTCGGAACCATACGTAAACAAAACTTTCATTATGAGATGTAATTAATAATCTATATTGAAAAAAAAACTATTCTATTCTATTCCATTTTATTAGTTAAGTACCCGGATGACCGAGCTTTGCTCGGTTTTTTTAAGTTACATTTATATACAAATTATATGATAATAGTTTTTGATCTTATTGACATAATTGAAAAAACTGAACTGGTTATTTGAATAAAAAATCAAGAGTGCAATTAGTTTAATTAAAATTTTCGTATTTTTAAAAAATACTAAAAAAGGGCTCGAAATAATAGATTTTCTCAAAAACGAAAAAAACTTGAAAAATAAAAATAAAAAAGTCGGTCGGTAAGTCTGGGCTCGGACCATGGTATTACGATTTCTTGATCGCCCAATATACCAATTAAGCTATTTGTAATCATTAATAAACTGTCAAAATTTACCTTCTTATTCTAACGATATTCTAGCAGTTTTTCATTGCCTAAAAACACGGACAAAAAGACATTTTCTAAAAATAAATCCTAGCTAGATCGATTTATTGCCCCGAAACTCCCTGCACACAAAATTTTATGAAAATCGTTGGAGCCGTTTCCGAGATTCCGATTATATATATATATATATATATATATATATAAAAAAATACAAGAATTGCTCGTTTAAAGGTATAGGATATAGTAATACAGTAATTAAGCTGGTGTGACAGACGTTGTCTACTCTTCCCGGTAGGTGCCGTAATGCGTCTCACTCCGAATTCAATCCGGAGCGTTACTGTGTAAATATGTATAAAATTGATTATTATCTCCATCACATTGCTACAAATCGGATCCAGATTTTGGGATTTTTTATTATATATATTTCTGCACTAAAACCACATATTGCGAATATGAGTAATTTTTGTCCATAAATATAAAATTTGTTAATAACATGAATACAGTGCCACCTATCGGATCCTTACACAGTTAGGAAAGATTGTTTCCACAAAATAAATACATATTTCGTGAATATGACTTAAATATGTCAAATCGTTAAGAAGTTACATGATTACTAACATATTATTATAAGTATATAAATAAATATTGAAAAGGTATACCAAAGAAGAAAGAAAGATATGGAAATTTGGTCGAGCAAGTAGATGAGTTTGTATATTTGGGGTGCGTATTTAGCAGGGATGGGATATATGATAAGGATATAAAACGGCGAGTGAAATTTAAAGTAAATAGAGTAAATGGGGCTCTTCACTCTATTATCGAAAGTCTGGCAATTCACATTGCTGTGTTAGTTCTTACTTTAACGTATGGTAGTGAAAGTTGGATATGGCAGAAAAAGCACGAGAGCAGAAAAAACCCAGTAGGAATGCGGTCGTTATGGAGTATGGTAGGGCTGAACCTGAGTGACAGGGTGAGCAACTGAGTGATAAAAGAAGAGTGTGGTTAGCATGATGATGCTGTGACCAGGATTAAGAAAGGAATGCTTCGTTGGTTTGGTCATTTAGAAAGAATGAATGAGGAAAGAGTGACAAACCAAATACATATACGTTGCAGAAGTGAATGGAAGAGTCGGAAAGGGAAAGTTTATCGACCAAATTGGTGATATATTGAAAATGGGCCAAATTAAGAGTATCCTTAACCGACGAGCATGTATGCGTAGGTATATGGATGTGAAGGAGGCGAGAGAGGTATGTTAGGATCGTGCCAAATGGAAGTCTGTAGAGACTACAGACAGCCTACCCCTCTGAGTGACAGGCGTGAGTATTTATGTGATATTATGAAAAGGAAAGCCGATAACATTTTCAAATCTTTTACTTACCTACTAATACTAAATATGCGTTTTCACCCCCGAGGTTTAGCCCGTTACTAGTACAAACTGGTCTCTGGTTTTTTAAACTCACCGTACAAACACAACAGCATTATTCTAATAGATAATTATAAATTATATCTTCCATCTAACCTCAGGGGTGAGAACGCGTCTGCATTTTGAATCTGTATCGAGGATAGAAGTCTATGGGTCACAGCACTTACCGTTTTCTATACAACACAACTGTTGCTATGTACTAATAAAATAGCACCGACTCTCAATGAACAATAACGCAGGCAGTAGATGGTTAACATTTCGACCTCGTAACTTCAAGAATCCGCTTTTTCAAGTTTATGACGCATTTATTCCGCTGTAATTCGCGCAATTTAATTTATTCACGGCATTAAGGATTCATGAGTGCCTCTTTGGGAATATTATAGTGTTTTTCAATCTAAAGTTGAGGGTTTTACGGTTGAACCGTGAGAGCTCACCAAACGTATAAGTATCTACATACATAAAAGTACATGATGACCGTAAAAGTATATGATCATCCGGTTAGTATGGTCACATTCTTATAACTCAAAACCGTATAGCCTTGTTTGTATAGATGGTTCTGTGATACGATAACTCTTCATCAGTCAATAAAATAGTAAAGGGTCAAAAAGCGCTGCTTTATCGACGCCATTTTGACAGTTGACATTATAGTGAATATTTTAGTAGATTTTAGTATTGTGCAGTGTAGTTAGTTTTTTTTTAAGTTAATTTTTCAAAGTGTACCTAATTATTGTCAAAGATCGTTTGCTAATGTTTTTTTAATATATTAGTTAGAGTATATAATTTTGCTTTTTTGTCTGTCCTCCGCTTAGTTTTGGTTTTATAACGCGGGAAAGTTTAAGGTGACGCTATTACCCTCACGTACCTTATTCTCCAATGCTTGAGACTTAAGTGGTGATTTAGTCAAAGATGGTGAAGTGTTAAAAGCTTACCGTTACAGCCTCTCAAGAGCTCATAGGTTCATAGGAGGGACATGTTACAGCCTGTCAAGAGTTCATAGGCTCATAGGAGGAACATTTGCTATAGTTGCCACACTTGGCAAGCGAATTCGCAACCGCAGAGTGTTTTATTGACAGGTCTTTCCATCTTCCGCTTTCTATCCATCTGTGGCCTTTCACTCTTAAGACACCCAAGGGGATATTCTTACACCCGCACAATTTTATGTTATATACAGGATAATGTTTTGCATAATGGTGACAAACGGGCACACATTCCACCTGATGGTAAGTGGGTACTTTGGCCCATAGACACACTACATCTATCCTCAATAAGGAATAAAATTTCATATGCGTTGCCACCCCTGAAAACTAAGATGGAATGCCTCGTTTCCAGTAAGGGTCTCCGGTTCTCTATGCTCACCATACAAAAGATATTGATTCAATTAAGTTTTTTTTCTAAATCTATGAATAAATGAATAACTTCCTTGCTTTGAACAAGATACAATAGAGATGGACATAACAAAAATTTCGATGTTTTTCTAATTTCAAATGTGCTTAATTAGATACTAATTATAATACTTGAATCTTTTTTACTAACTTATACCTTAGTAAATGTTAATAAGTACTATCATTATTATTAGATTAACATAATGTGGTGTTATTGAGATCTTATCTTTATAATGACAAAAAAACTAACAATTAGTTATAATGATAGTGAAAAATAAATAAATGATCCTAAAAGTTGTAATACTACAACCTACTGTAACATATCACTGAAATAAATAAATAATGAAGGAACATTGAGCTGCCATTTTTTTAATTCTGTGAGAGCCTGGTCCTGTCTCGGTCGAGTCGACCCATTCGTGCTACAACCATAATTACGTAAAAAGGATAAATATTATTTCATGTAAGTACATTTCGTTATTTTTAATAAAACAAAAAAACATCTAAATGAGGTTTCATTATTATCTCAAAATATCGAAGCTACCAACTAAATAATTGACAGCTGTCTGAAACAATATATCTCAATACTCATTCTCATACATTACGTCCAGAATTAGTTTAGGTCAAAATCAACATTTTGTTGGCTTGAGATAGCATGAAATACACATGGCGTATATTTAATGAAGTACGTTTTTATAATCATACGGTGAATTTTATTAATCATAAGTCAATAGGAATGCCGAAATTCACAGGCCTGAGCCAACTGCATCTATCGACTTCCTGCGTATCTTACCAGGCTAGGTCCTGACATCATTTAGTGAGGGAGCGCCCTATATATCTCTTTTTTAGAGTTTACCACTCGACTTGGTGACATTATTTATTGATGTAAAGGCAGTCCTATATTTAAAATTAAATCTTAGCTTTTTGAAAAATGCGACGTAAGAAAATCGAATGTGACAAACATTTCACTTTTCTCCTTTAAAATTGTTTCCACACTAGAAATTTCTCCTTAAAAAATCCCTGGTAAATTATCCTAGACCCGGCACAGTAAAAAATATGCTTATCTAATGATTATGACCCATATTTGTTTCGTACAATCGGTATAGGAAAATAATACATAAGCCCTTTGGTTCAGTAAGAGAATCAAGCCCCCAGAAATAAGTTGTAATTAGACTGTGGTTTGTTACATAATGTAGACTTAACAATTTGAAAGAAAACAAATCTCTGCCAGGAAATTGAAATCACTCTGAACGCAGTTTCAACCGGTTCAATTCAAACTGCCTCGAACTACTTTAAACGAAGCAAAAGCGTAGTGCTTTCGTTAAGTCTCTAAGGGGTTGTAAAAATTCAGTAAAATTTTTCTAAAACTTGTCGCCAATTACCGGTTTCAAATTGTGGAGTCTGTTGAAACTTTTATTTAATTAAGCGCGGAATTTGAATGGATTTTCCGGTCAATTTGCTACGACTAGAGTAAAATTCACCACCTGCAGTTATTAATCGGTTGATTTGTCCAGAAATTTCTATTGAAATGATTTTTAAACTTTGCAGAAATGCTAGGTAAATTAAAAAGACAATCAGCACTTATGTCATAAGCGCAATTTAGTGGAATACTTTCCTATTAATATGGCTAGCGCTTTTAAATGTTGTAGGTACCTTCATTTTTATTGATTTTCTTGGATTTTACCGACGCTAGATTTTGTCAGTGAAAACTTAGTAACTTTGGTCTTTCTTTCGTTATTTTAGATTCCTTCGTAAAAAATAATTTAAGAATAAGTATATAACATAAAATTGTTAGGTTTTTTATAGAATAAGGTGACAAACGAGCACACAGTCCACATGATGGTAAATGGTTCCTGTAGCCCATAGACATCTATCCTCGAATACGAATCAAAATGCAGATGCGTTGTCTTCCGTGAGGACTAAGATAGAATGCCTCGTTTCCAGTAAAAAGGGTCTCCGGTTCTCTACACTCAATAAAATACAGCAGCATTAAGATACTATTTCACGCTGGTATTCTGTGAGTGCGTGGTCCGTGATTCGTGATACAACTATACTTCCAATATGCATGCAGCATGCAGCATGCAGCATGGCTCTACCACGTACAAAACCTATTATAATTCATTAGCTTTTATTATAATATGTTACGTATTTTCATTATAAAGTGTATTTTATAAGTCTTGGCTAAGCACCTAATACTAGTGATCCGTACTGGGTAAAGAATTAGGATCTACAGCAAAAAGATTAGGTATGAAAAAAAACCCATTTATAATGTTATGTGTTGCTAATGTAGATACTGAAAATAATTGTAATTGCTAGCAAGAAAGAAATATTTTTATTTAAATCGTATAGGCACAGTATACGTAATAATTTTTAACTACGTAAGTGTCATGAAACAAGTTTTTTTTTAATAATATACCTACCACGCTTTTATCATATTCTTACATTATCATCCGAATATGTGCTATATTGAAAATTTTAAGGTTCCAGCTCAACGAGACAAGCAGAATAGCTCAGACCGACAGACAGACAGACAGTCAAACAAGATAAAAACGTGGTAAAGAGAGCATGCAGTCAACCTGAATCAGTTTTGGATCAAATCACATTTGGATTTTGATTTTTAAAATATGGATATAAGTAGAACTTTGTCCTTCTACACTCCATAACTTCGTCGTTGATACAAAAATAAAGGGTTTCTAAAAGATTTGTTGATTTTAGTGTATTTGTAGTGCGGTTATATATAATGGTAATAAATATCACTGGTTGTGTCAATAATACAAACTTCTTTTATAGTTAATATCAATTTTTGAATATAATAAAAAATTTTATAGTTATGTATACAGCCCGGCTAGCTCAGTCGGTAGAGCATGAGACTCTTAATCTCAGGGTCGTGGGTTCGAGCCCCACGTTGGGCGCGCAGCATTTTTGTTACAGTTGCCCATGCAGAGATCAAGGAAATGTTTGGTGTGAAATTTTGTTGTTAATTATTATGTAATTTGTAAACATATAATTTTAAACCTTTATATTTCGACTAATTAGTGTCTCGCGTGCCGTCTACTATTTATTCTACGGTGCAGTCGGGATGCAGTATACTCTTAGACCCTAAGAGTGCACTGCACACCAACTGCAAAATAGAATAAGAGTGTACTTGATCATAAACTAGGTAGAAAAAAACAATAATAAAAGGTATATATAACCAGGCCAACTACCTCATTTTTCGTTTATATAATTTCGGCTTGAACAATGAACCCTACCGACAGAAGCTATCAATGTCACGTTTTTGACGTGCTTCAGGAGGAAGAAAGTGTACTTCTTTACAAGAAAGTGCAGATTAAGCTAATAAAAATTAATTCAAATAAATTATTTGAAAAAAAAATACACCCGGGATTTTTATAATTTAGAATGAAATATCCATAATTTATGTTACTTAAATAAAAAAGTACATTACTTTTCGTATTATAGAAACTGTACAATAATTTTGCTCTTTTTCTTGAGAGGGGGCGTAGCTCAGATGGTAGAGCGCTCGCTTAGCATGCGAGAGGTACCGGGATCGATACCCGGCGCCTCCAACTGTTTTTTGTTTGTTTTCGATTTGTTGTTTTTCATTCGTTGTATTGTTGTCCAATTCGTTTTTATTTAGAATGTTTTTGCCATTACAATTTAATATTTTCAGAGATATTTCTAGTTATATTTTATTCTAACTAAAGTGCATTTGGTCGTTACTAATGTACTGAAGCGATTTTTATTTATTCAGTATTCAATACAAATATGCATAAATTCGCCGAGAAAATGCCTCTCAAACCACTCAGGTGTAAAGCTTCGATAAATAAAATGCATTTATTTGATTGTACATCTTTAAATTTCACATCGCCCGTGAAGCTACTACTATCGGGCTACCTTGAATGTGATATTAGATACAGTACAACTTAAAGCCACTTCTTTACATTTACGTGATTATAATCTATAGATATGAATAAAATTGAAGTCATAAATAATCATTTTAAAAATTGTATTTACCTGTTTTTCTGTCTGTTCTGTGTAATGAAACTTCACGAACAGATAGAGTGCAATGCCAGAATCACCCAGACTATATTATGGAGTGTAAAAGTAAGTAGTACCAACTCCCATAGTAGAATAGTTGAAAAAGTGGTTATCTGTAAGCAGTAAATGAAACTCTCCACAACAGCGCTGGAGTAGCTACTGGGATGAAATGAACTTAGCAGTTGCGACAGTTTGAAGTGTGCTGCTAAACTGCTAAGTAGCTCTAAAATCTAAAATAATTTTATTTAGTAATAATAACTTAGAAAAAGTCTTCTATCCCACCAATGTTTTTCGGTGCGCTCTTTAAAATTTATCCCGTAGCTTTATAGTAGCGCCACCTTATTTAAAGGTTTTTATGGACACTTTTTAATACACAGTCTGTACTCCTTACTTCTACACTCTTCTACACTCCATAGACTATATATTAGTCGATAAACATGAACATTAAAAAAAAAAACGAAAAATTATTAAAACGGTTTTCGATTATTTTCTGAAATCCAATGAACGCCACATTAACTGATACTACCAAGGCGAAGTCGGGTTCGAGGCGCTAGTATTTAATATAAACATGGAATAAGTATTATAGGTTATTCTTACCTTTTTTTGTTATTTGTTACAAATGTCTTCATTTTACTGGAAACTCCTAGAGTGACGAAGAACGTTTAGTGAATAACTCCTGGCCAGCCCTGTGTGTTCCCAACATAGGACTGGCCAGCACAATAGATTAGATAGTCCTTATTGGTTGCACTCCCTAAAAGGCGTTTTCCATTAACCCCATTGAATAAAAATATTTTTACCGATTTTATCGCGTTTAATTAACTTATGTTTAACTTATTTTTAATTCCCGACGTTTCGGGTGCTTTACATGGGGGAGGACTTAGATGTTTGACGTTCCAAAGTCATAGTTAGCCCGGCTATCTTCAATTTTTTAATATTAATTTTTGGTTCGAACTATAACCATGGGTGAAACGTCGAAAATTAAAAATAAGTTAATTAAACGCGATAAAATCCATGAAAATAGTTTTATTCCGTGTGTAGTGTTACGCGTAAATTTAAGAAATGATCATTATCACCATTTCAAAAACATTGAAATGGAGATAATTTATACAGATGTTTGTTGTACAGTAAAGGTTTTTGATATCAAAAGGCAACCACAATCCGAAGTGAAGCGAGCTTAAATTGAGACAAAGAGCATGTCGAACTTAACTTTAATCTACAGTCGCCATAACTAAAGTTTGACCTAAACTTCGTCTTCTGAGTGTCTATCGCCTATATATTCTGGCATAAATTCCAAATTCGGCAGCTTCGCAGCGGGTACGTCGCGTCGTAGGAAACGAGGAAAACTATGCAAACAGAGATGCTACACATAGTTTGTCTTAGAATTTTGTAAACAACGCCATCTAGAGGCGGATAGCCGAAATAGCTGGTATAAAAGATGTTTATGAATTATTGCCCATAATTTACACGGCCACCAAATAACTACTTGATCGACTATAAAGATAGTTTAATATAATATGTTCAAATACCATTCGTGTGATTTCAAATATTATATATGGCTGTAAAAGTAAAGTTATAGGCTATAGTACAATATGTTCTATGGTTGTGATGGATAATCAATGAGGGTTAACAATTTTATGTTCACCAGATGCTCTACTTCGGACTGACTTGAAGTTTTGTTACGCAATGTCATACAATTGAGATGTTGCGTTATAAGTAAAAAAATTTCGGTTCCTAGAGTATATACAACACCTAACATAATTAACGCACTTTGAGAAAGTAGTTTGTTCAGAATCGTTTACTGAATCGATTCCTATCATTTTTAATATAGGTAATTTTTTATCCCAAAAATAATTAAAACGTAAATTACAGTCACACTAAATCTGTACAGTCAAAACAAACTGAAATGGACCGTAACTTAAGGCAATAAGACTTTTAAGAATGCAGTTTTATTTGAATTATTACTAATTCAGTCATTCAATAAAAATAAAGAAAAACTTACTTTATTTCAAGCACGTTAAAGTCTTTGCGTTCGTGGATTTGTACTGTGACCACAACATTCTTTCGAAATTAGTATAACTAATTTGATAAATAATCAGTGCATAAAAATGTTTAACTAAAAATTCAGTGTATGTATTATTATTATAACATAATATACTAATTGAGGGTGTGCGTTAATTACGTTACATATTGTATATCAAAACACAAAACAATGCCTAAGTGGTTTGCTGCTTAATATTTTTCACATTTTCAACACTTATTTTAAAAATTTCTTCTTTAAATAATATCTGTTATTTGGTTTATATATGTATTACGGATAATCTAAGTAAAATAAAATAGAAGTTATATTTACAGAAAGAAACATTAAACCTTACATTTTCCTAATAATTAACTCCCCGCTATTTAATTTATCAAATATTACACCCCTGGGGGCATCCCGCATATTGGATCTCATCCTGAATGCTCTTACAAGTCCGTTGCGCTGCTCTAGTGCCTGTTCGAGAACTTCACATCATGAATTTCATTTTTTTTCCTCTGACGTGCAGGTTTATTACGATATTTTTCTTCGATGCCAAGCAAGCGGTAAATCAGCACTTAAAGTTGCAATTAGCAATTGACATTGGTGCCGGCGGTGATCGAACTCAGGTAACTCGAGTTTGTTTCAGTAAAAAGGTTCTCCGGTTCTTTACACTCACCATACGGAACACAGCAGTATTAAGCTGCTATTTTACGTTGGTATTCTGAAAGAGCGTGGTCTCGGGCGAGCCGACCCATTCGTACTAACTATGATAAAGTTGCAGCGTGGCTTTAACACGTAGTAAAACTATGACGTCATTACACTATATTTTTATACAATTTCCATAGGAATGTTTGTTTTGACAACTCTTAAAAAGTACATATTTCATGACCTTGAAGTGTTAAATACCCAATTACGACTACATGGCTATAGTTTGAACTTCGGATCGCCTGAGTCCGTTGAAGCTGTGAAAGCCTGGCTTATAAACGCAAACATCACCGAAAAGCTACATATGTATCATAAAAAAGTGAGCGATTTAAAATTCATTACGGGGATTTATTAAAGTTTTTGTTTTAAATTATCTAACAAATAAATTATAACCTGGCTTATTAGAAAAGTTAAACAATGGTTATATAAAAAATTGTCTACATTGTTTTTTATCATATGAATAACTTATATCTGTTGATTGAAAAGTCGATCGTAAGAGTGTTTTATAAAAGAAATAATATTATAAAATGAATTGTCCAAAAAATACTTCATTTAATTATCTTACCATCACTTTCGAGTAAATGAAAATCTCAATAGAAATTGTTTTCCCAAGTCTTTGACAGATAATCTATCCCTTGCTTTGTTACTGACACGTCGATAATACGCCAAAGCGTAACCTATTGCACGATGGCATTTAGTTATTAGGGGCGTAATTTTGGCGCTAACCTTTGTCGGGGAGGCTTGACATTTGGAGAGAAATGCCGGCGCAAATATGTCCCCAGTGTCCTGTTATGAAATAGCAACGGCATTTTAAAAATACGTGTAAAATGAATGACGAAAGATAGCTTATATTTGAATTTGTTAAATTAAGTTGAATGTAACGACCGTTTTACAAAGAACGTTTCTTTAGTAACATTTTATCTTACTAGCTGTTATCGTGAAACATGGTTGTGTTGACTTACTTGCCCCTTAAAGAGATTCATATCAATCGAAATACTTTTTGTGAGCTCTGTAAACGAAACTTTTTCTATAGAATTTGTTTGGGACTGTATTCCTAATATTAAATTACATTACAGTATCTTGGAGGCAAATAAAACTCTATTTTATATAGTATTAAATCATCATCATCATCATTACAGCCTTGTTCAGACCTCCCCGAAGGAACGCCACAAAGCATGGTTCGTAATTAGCTGCATACATCAACTTCCTGCATCTTTTACTTCATCCAGTGATGTATTTACACTAGGGGCACTGGGGGCTAGTGCCGTAATTTTCGCATTTTTTTAAACTTTCTGCTATAAAAATCAATGATTTTCAAAAATTTGGAAGTTATTAGTTTGATGCTGATTTTTTAAAAATCGAGTTCTCATTAGATCATTAAGTTTCGAAGTCTAGTATACAGTCCATAAGTTTTTTTGATTAACTTTTGATGTAGTTATTCAAAAAATTAAATACTCTCCTTTTTCAATAAATAGTTGTTGTATACTTGTCGTTTAACCTAATTTTGGTAAGACATGCAGGAAGTCGATGGATGCAGGTGGCTCAGGACCGTGCTTTGTGGCATACCTTGGGGATGGCCTATGTTCAGCAGTGGACTTGTGAAGGGCTGTAACGATGATGATAATGATGAATCTAATTTTTACTCAATTAATGGATGTATTGGTAACAGGGTGGTATTTTTCAAGATGCCCTGGGGCGGCACTTAAGGTACATCCGGCCCCGACCTCTCACTAGCGGGGGCCGCTCTACACCTCGCTTACCAATACAGGGATGTCATTTAACAACCTTTGTTAACCATCGATTGTCAGTTCTTCAAGCATATGGCCGGCCTATTGCCACTTCAGCTTACTAAAGATTCTAGAATGTTTGTATTTGCAGTTTTGGATCCGATTATAATTTACTACAGTCTTATACAACCCCTTAATATTAATGTATTATGGAGGGTCCGGCAAACAAAGGAAGAAATACGGACCGCTGTGTACTTTTCAAATGAAACAAAAATACACCCAAAACCTCAACTTATTGCAAGAACAACTCATGTATACATATGCATGTAACCCATTTGAAAACAGTAACATACTTTTAAATGTAAATGTGTGCGTCTAGCGGTGAACTTTCATAGGCCGTTAAAAAAAGAACAAGTTTAACAGCTGAGCATGGTTTCTTCGGCACTGGATTTCTTTACTCATGTGCTGGAGTTTTTGGTCTGAGTATGAATGTGATTTTAAGTGTTCGAAAATTATTTTATTAATTTCATCTGTTGTGCTTTTAGACGTCTTGATGCCTTAACAAATAAAGCTCAAGTGACCCCTGTCAGAAACAATGGCCGCCAACAATGACCTAAGAGCCCACCGCTTTTTAATTTGGCCAAATCTTTGCGAAACATTAATTAAAGTCTTTTTTTATTCCTCTTTTTGTCCTTTATTTGTTTGTGGTTAATGAGTTTTTAAGTGGAAATCTTATTTATAACCTCCATTCTTTGCGTCAAGATAAATATTAGATTTGTGATGTTGGTAATGGAATGGAGGAAAGCGCGGTAAAATGGCAGCGGATTGTTCTCTCACCACTGACCTCTATATATACACTTGTATATATAGAGGTCGGTGTCTGTCACGCATTCTAATAAGACGTTTTGTTTAGAATACGTAAATGAAAAATATAGTTTATTAAATAGATAAGATAAATTAAAAAATGGGCCGTGTAATGTCCGTGTAGGAATATTTACAACGCTATATCGCTTTGTGTGATGAATAAAGTGTTGATGTCTATTGACAACAGCATCCATTTACCATCAGTTGGAGACCGTGTAAGTAGAACTCGTAATGAATGAAATAAAAACTAAAAACCAACTGAAACAAGTAATCTTTTAAGTCGGTTTTTAAATTAATAGCTTCTGAAGCCGTGGTTTTAATTATTCGATATCTCCTGTTTTTTTTCTGATGAATTTTTTTCCTACTTTTTGTTTTAAACTCGGTCTTTACTTGTATTTCAACTTCTAATTAAAACTTAATCCTGTATGAATCGATAAGATAGGGGCAGATATATATTGGTGTGAACTTGTAATTATATGTTTTTTATGAAATAAGGGTGACAAACGAGCACACATTCCACTTAATGATATATGGATGTTGTGGCCCGTAGAGTAGACATCTTCATCTATCCCCGATTAAGAATAAAATAATTGCAGATGCGTTGTCACCCCTGAGGGCTAAGATGGCTCATTTCTAGCACAAAAGGTCTTCGGTTTTCTACACTCACCATACAAAACACAGCTGTATTAATTGAATAAAATTGCTGGAAAGCACCCGAAACGTCGGCTATTGAAAATAAAATAAATTAAACGCGATAAAATCCGTAAAAGTAGTTTTATTCATTGTGTAGTGTTCGCATAATTATAAGAAATCATTACAGCTGTATTAAGCTGCTATTTCACACCGGTATTCTGTAAGAGCATGGTCCTTACCCAGTCGAGCCGAGACATTCGTGCCACAAGCCTAATATAGCTGTAGTATGGCTTTAACACGTGTAAAATTTAGTTGCTTAAAACAAGGCTTGATTAATCTATTGTTAAACATCGAAGTTTCGCGAAAAAATGTTATTAATAACTACACAAATAATCGTCTCGTGTAGCTCCCTTTTTATGTACCAAGCTACAAAGCACCGCCATTGTAGTCTTTTCAAATCAGGCAACGCTAGAAATTCCTTTATTAAATTCGTAAGTAAAGAAATCGTTTCCCCAAAATGTATACAACAATTGTTATAGCAGAGATATTTATATTAAAAGCTTCTTTGCATTGCGGTCGTATCATTTTAAATCTGTGAATCCCTTCGATCCTACGCTGAATTAATTCAATTGATAGAACATCAATCATGTTAAGGTACCTACAGACGAAACAACGTATGGACGGTTAAAAACGCCGTAAAGTTTTTATATGCAGAATAAAACCTTTTTTCTCCAATGAATGAAATCAATTGAAAGATCATTAACCATCTAAAATAATCTATGAACGATGCATAAATCGCTAAACGCGATTCAACGGTCGAATAGCGTTGTAAAAGTTTATTTGCGTTATTTAATAAACGGTTTTTTTTTACAACAATAGCCCACCAAGAGAATAACTTATCTGCGTTAATCAATTGTGCTTTTCATTTACCTGCGAGAAAAATCTGCCCCTTTCCGCGGATGTGGGGGGAAGGTGGGGTTGTGCAGTCGGAGGCGGATCTCTCCCCGCAGTTCGCTTGTTTGGCGTTTCAGATAAGGAGGCGCAAAATTTCTTTACGTCTTACATCCATTATTATATTCGAAGATTGGTCACGTTTATAAGTAAATTGTGAATTTTGTAACAATTTACCTGAGGGTATATAGTATAACGCATTTCGTATGATGTAATTTGTTTAATTTGTTGTAATTTTTTAATCATAGTATATAGATCTTTAATGGCTACAACTATCAATTAAATTTCTAGCTAATATAATACTTCGTTGTAATACACGAAAATATTTACATTTTCTTTTATTTAGTTTTTAAATTATTCTTAAGCGTTTTATATATTATATATATATATATATATATATATATATATATATATATATATATATATATATATATATATATATATATATATAGTCTACTCGTAATGAATGAAATAAAAACTAAAAAACGACTTAAACAAGTAATCTTTTAAATCGGTTTTTAATTTAATAGCTTCTGAAGCCGTGGCTTTAATTATTCCATATGTTATGTTTTTATATATAATAAATTCATCTCCATTCAATTTTGGAAAGTCAAAATGTATCAAAAAGGCACGTATGTCAATTCACAATGCTGTGCCAGAAGATGCTCGAGAGTAGAATAAATACAGTAGCAATGCGGTAAATAAGAAGTATGTTAGGGCTTGGAATAACCCTTGGTGATAGAGTGAGAAAGTGTGTGATAAGAGAAAAGTATGCTGTGGAAGGAAATGTTGTAACCAGAATTAAAAAAAAGAATGTGGTGTTTTGGATACGTAGAAAGAATGAATGAAGAAAGACTGACAAAGCGAATTTATGCTGCAAATGTGAGTGGAAAGATTCGCCCGAGACACAAGTTTATTAATCAAATTGGCGATATATTGTAGATGGGCCAAGTTTAGAGTACCTTTAACGTATGTACATTGCATATGCATATAAAAAATTGACAAAATTGTGCCAAGATCGTGCAAAATGGAAGTCCGTAGTCCCTGCCTACCCCTCTGAGTGACAAGCGTAAGTTTGTTATAATATATACTTATTCTTTTTCTGTTGTTTTTTATGTTTTTATTGATATTAATAAGCCTCTATCTATTGATTTAATTTTTTTTAAATTTATTCGTTGGTAGAGTGACATAGGCAACCCTGTACATATACGTTTTAGTGTAGTAATAGCACAGCTCATATCGAAGTTGCCAGATTTGACAGCAAAATGGATTGAATGAATGATAAATTACCGTATTGGATATTTTGACTGTAAACACTCGGAACTATTAGCGTCCGTCAATTTATGCAGTTTAGTAATATACGTGAACGTTTAAATACGTGGTTGAATAAAATACATGCCACGGTGCACTATAGAATTGGATATAATAGAATATATATTTTATTCAACATAGATTACATGTAATTCTCACTGAAAGTCATTTTTTACTTTACAACTAGTCCGGAAAAAAATGTGTCCTGGGAGGAACTAAAGTAAAGTAAATTATATAGTAAGAAAGATTGTACAAACCATTTATAAAATTTATTTTAAAAACAGTCCAAGCTGTTTCGACCAAGCTGTAGCGACCACCCATGGGTTATTATCAACCATGTTATATTATGGTTGAAACACAAATTAATCGTGAACCTCAAAAAACCGGAGATCCTTTTCTTATTGTTAGAGTTTATATAATTAAATCTTACAAATAACTCTTCACCAGCGTTTATACGAAGTTTCATGCATTTGAACTAATTTGTGAAATTCTTTTTCCAATCCGCCTTAGACTACTCTTCTGCGGCCTGTCTGCACACCGCTAGCGCATCTATAATGAAAACTCACATGGTGCCAAATCAGGGCTGTGGGAAGTGTTAGCCAAAAGCTTACTTAGTGTGCTGTCCAGGAAGTCTCTCATTACGACAGTTAAAGTAACAGTCTATATGCGTCCCACTGCTGGGCACAGGCCTCCTCTCAGAAATTAGAGGGTTTTGGGGCTAAGAAATGTCCACCGCGCTGCCTTAATATGTCTTGGCGACCTTGATATGTTTCGAAATTTTTTTTCTTATCTCTCAGATATGCGGGTTTCCTCACAAAGTTTTCTTTCACCGCTGATATATGTGATGAGTACTTTATTGTTGTTCAGCCGCTTGTTGGTCACAGCAGTATACACTTCTTGCAAGCTTTTGGTATACCATTTTCCAGTGATGCTACATTTTCTTATGGAATAAGGGTGACTTACTGTGTAAGTGGATGCTGTGGCTTATAGACATCTACGTTTATCTTCAAATAAGAATCAAAATGCAGGTGGTTGTCACCCCTAAGTACTGAGACGGAATGCTCGTTTAAAAGTAAAAGGGTTTCCGGTTCGATTTCACAAAAAAATTGACACGAGGTACTCCGTTAAAATGAAAAACTAGCAATCTAACTCTTCCCAGCGCTTCTAGTCGCCATTGATTTATTTTGAAATAACCAAATTATCGACCGGCATTTACTTTCTAAGCCGTATTCCTAAATCCAAGAATCAGCCATATAATAATGTCGTAAACTCACCGAGACGAGCCTACTTCAAATTTAGTAATCATGTTACGGCTCCATAATTGAATAAGCTTTTGTTAAGTCAGTACGCTTCACCATCTTCGAATGCATCACCACTTACCATCAGGTGGGATTTTAGTTAAGCGCTGGCAAATAATTAAAAAAAAAACATGCCTACTTCCACGCATCGATGAGTTAATGCGAAACTATCCTGTTCACGCGAAGGTGTTTGTGTGAAACACCTTTCCGATCCAATCTGCAATACGTTCTGAAACTCTTCGTATTATCTTTAATAAATTTTGTCACTAATAGCAGGTATTTTTTCGTCAAGGCCGTCAAAGGTGGACCACTTCTATTTTTATCTCTCAAAGTTAGTCGACCGTGCTGAATTTTGTTATAGCAGTGGTACACGGTTGGTTTAGAAGGCCTTTTATCAATAAATGTCATTTGAAGTATATCAAACGGTTCGTCCGGTTTGAGACGACATTTGAAATGGTAAAAAATCATCGCATGTTCTCGACGCGGATACATTTTTCAATGTAACACGATATTTCAATTAAGTGCGTAAAAAATGTAGAGGAAAATTTGAAAATGGAATATTGGTTTTAAAATTATGCTTTTCTCTAAAATACAAACTAATAGTTTGATGTTTTCAGTGCAATTTCGTTTCATTTTCAATTTGGTAGTTTGGTATGACTTGAACATGTTGCCAACCGATACCGCAAACGTCGATAATGCCGACAATATCGATAAACATTTCGGTTTTGGTCATCATTACTCATTGTCAAAGTCAGCTTGCGTTGGTTTTTGGCAAATACCAACGAGCAGGGTGCTCACCTCTTTTTTCTTATTACGCGAGAATCCTATCGATAGATGGCGGTATAACCGCCTCGCTTACGCTGTGTACGACACTATGTCACAAAATAAATAATAGCTAACTATGGTTCTACGTCATGCTATGTGATAACATAAACATTATACGTGTTATAAATTTAAATATAATGAAAATAAAATGCTGGTATCGCAATTAAGTTTACAATAAAATTTCAAAATAGTTTGCAATATACAAAAGTGCACGGATGTTGAGCGTTTAATATAATTTTGATGAAAAAAAAATAATTGTATTTCTGACTCTTAAAATACCTATATTACATTTTGACTCTTAAATTATATTATTTTAACTGTTAGTGTCAACTACAGGCAAAAAATTAATAATATTTACCAAAATAAATAGATTAAACACATTTGTCCTTTGACTATCAAGGGCTAAAACAAAAAATGAAAGTGCCTTTAAATTTTTAATAGCAATCAAATTAAAAAAAATATTTTATTAACAAACTACGCGTACTACTAATATGAAATAGGGAATCAGTTGATGTAAGTGTGAAGTTGAGTGCGTACTCGATACGTCATTATTTTCGGGAGTTATCGTGACCACATACAAAATTAAGATCCGTACGTCCATTTTTATCAAACCGCTTTTTTTCAAAGTAGCAATATAAAATGATTTTTTAGAAAATATAAGATGGATTAATTAGAGTGTTTTCTTGATATACGGTTACTCATATTATCGTATAAGTGCAATATGGTTATGATAGAGGTATTTTAAGACAACAAAATTGCTTGACCTTGACGTTAAGGTTGACTTACGCTAGACCGTGTCGGGTCCAAGCCGAGTGTCGGTCGTAGCACGGTCAACTAATATTACATATTATATTTTATATGAACACACTCACGCTATACCCACCGGAAACCGAGTGACGGCCGATAAACGGATAACGCCCGGCACCAACTCGGTCCCGGCTTGTAGTTGAAGATTTATCAGATTCTTCATTGTCCAGAGCGATCGCAATAGCCGCTAATTCCAGATCGTCAAACTTCAACATGATTGTAATCTAGTAATAACATTATTTTTGCTCGGACGTGTATAATACATCACGACGCAACGGTTATTGCTCGATCGAGGCCGGTCTTTGTAATTTCAGGCACGGGACCGGCTCGACCGGCCGACACTCGGCTCGGACTCGACTCGATCTAGCGTGAGTCAACCTTAATGCACTACCTAAAGACGCTTCGCCTTATGAGGCGTGCAACATAAGAGTGTAACCATTATTTTAGTATTTGAGTAATAAGCAGCCGTGGTAGTGTAGCGGCAAAGTGAGAGAATCCACTACCGCGTAGTCATCTCGTGGGCGTCGTAAGAGGCGACAGATGGAAATAAAATAGGAGATGGACGGCAGCTTCCTATTGATAACAACACAACAACTCGAAATGATAATAAAGCCTACGCCTTCTAATCGTGGCAACTATCCTAGAAAAGTAAAGCACCAAAGATTGAAGCGAGTCTAGCGGCAGACTCAAGATTACAGTGCTTTTCTACGAATCGACGGCTTAAGGTAGCCATAGTTATAGTTGTAGTGTGGAATTTCAAAACTCTCATCACCGAGATAATTAATTCTCAAATCAAAAGAATAAACGGTTTCATCAAACTTGTTGAGGCGGCAACATTAACCGACCGTAAGTTATTTGCGATGAATTAATTAATGGATTTTTCTCTTAAATCCTCTGTAAGATGGTCGAAATAAGAGCTGATGTAGCTCAGCGGACAAGTGTTAGCAGGGGATAACAGTAGATAATTTGATGCGAATAAATTAAATCGAGGTGATCCCTCACCGGCAATATTGTTTACTACAATTTTAAAGTGCTGATTTACTTCGTCTTTTTATGAAACTGAGGTGACAAAAGAACAAACACTCATGATGGTAAGTGGTTGCTGCAGTTATTGGACACCTAAAGCCAACTTCAAATAAAGACTACAGATGCGTAGTCACCTCTGAGGACTAAGATGGATTGTCTCATAACCTGGAATAATACTTCTCGACTAGAATAGAACACAGCAGTGCACGTCCTGTTATTTAGCGTCCAGACGGACTCCTGGATAGAAAGAGTCCTACCATCTAGTCCAGGTGACATAAAAAAAACTCACGAGATAGTGTTATTTCATCTATAATGATGAAATAACACTATCTCGTGAGTTTTTTTGTGGTAGAGCCACGCTGCAGTAATACTATGGTTGTAGCAAGAATGGCTTGGCTCGAAAAGGACCACGCTCTCACAGAATGCCAGCGTAAAATAGCAGCTTAATACTGCTGTGTTTCGTATGGTGAGTGTAGAGATCCGTAGACTCTTTTTTACTGGAAACGAGGCATTCCATCTTAGTCCTCAGGGATGACAACGCATCTGCGTTTTGATTCTCAATCGAGGATAAATGTAAATGTTTATGGGCCACATGCACTCAACATCAGGTGCTCGTTTTTCACCTTATTCTATTAAAAAAAGAGGCAAATAGTGTTAACCGCTAGACAGAGAAGAAGTCCTAGCACCTAGTACTGTTTGGCAGTGAAGTAAAACATCGTGAGGAAACCTGCATGTGTGAGCAAGTATTTTCATGGCCTAAAAATAACTGTTCCGGGTCTGGGTGTTTGTTCTTGTGCAATTTATGTTTATAAACTGCCTCCACTATACAGGAGAAAATCTTAGCGTGGGGTTAACGCTTATACTGGATGACCATTTTTACCGTCTGGAAAAAAATACCGTGTAACAGGTGAATAGAGTAGAAGCCCATGGCGCTGATATTTTACAAAAAATAGAAACAATAATTTTAAATTAAATGAATAATTCAATTAAAATCTATCAAAACTCAAATCATGCCCAACCTAGTTTTACGAAGGGCAATAAAAAGTAAATTCTTTGTCAATGTCCTTTCTCAGAGTCACAGGTTCAAGGGCAAAGCCACCCGCGCCCTCAAAATTCTTCAAAATTTTTAGTTTTTATTTTTTGTAAAATTTCAGTGCCATTGACTTCTACTCCATTCACCTGTTACACCCTATTTTTTCCAGACGTTAAAAAAGATTATCTAGTATAAATAATAAAAGAAATTATATATTATTTCAACAAAAAAAAATGTGTCCATCCGATGGTAAGTGGATGCTGTGGCCTATAGACATTTATCCTCGATAAAGAATCAAAACGCAGATGCGTTGTCACCCCCTGAGAACTAAGATCGATTGCCTCGTTTCCAGTAAAAAAGGGTCTCCAGATCTCTGAACTTACCATACGAAACACAGCAGCATTGAGCTGCTATTTTACGCTGGTATTCTGTGAGAGAGTGGTCCTTCTCCGGTCGAGCCGACCCATTCGTGCTCCAGCCATAATATAGCTGCAGCGTGGCTCTACAACGTATGAACTACGTCAGGTACGTCAGTTTGTCTGGTAAACGCTTCCTGTTCTTATGAGACATTACGCCATGGTAACAATATATATTTAAAGGTTTTGCTAAACAAATATTCGTCCGCATCCCAAAGCTGTTGTTTTAATAAATTTTACAACGGTTTAAACCTTAATCCGGGAGAAAGCTTCCCGTTAATAAATATCATAAAAGGGTGAAGCTAAGCAGGTTTTATTATAAACTCAAAACGACGTTACAAAACTGTCACAATAATTTGTTAGGCAGTTTCAGTGTTCGTTACAGCCTGTAATCTCGGCTGAGCAGCTCAGCGGCGTGGTGCCTGTAATTTGCATGAATAAGATAATTTTTAAGATTATTTACGTTTGCTATTGCTTTGAAATTTTTTTCAGCAAATTTTCTACCAGTGAACCCAATTTTCTTGTTTACAATTATGTTTTGATTGTGTAATACTCCGACCGTAATATATCTGCAGCTGAGTCGCCCAGGGAATGACACACTCTCGCAGAACACTAACGCGAAATAGCAGCATTGTGACTGAGGAAATTCCTTGACAGGAAAACCCAAAAACTGATTTTGATCCGACCCGGAATTCAAACTCAGGACTACATGAGGCAGTTACGCATATATTTACTAGATCAATGAGGCAGTCAGTTCTTATAAGAATAAATACGTGCAAATGGTCCACCTGATTATAATTGTACCAGTTATTCTTGACAGAACAATGCTGCAGCGTATCACGGGTAAGGTCCACGCTCTCACAGTATTATAGCAAGAAATAGCAGCATATTTCTGCTGTGTACGTATGTGCGTATGTAGAGAACTAGAGACCATTTTTACTGGAAACGAGGCTTTGCATATTAGTCCTGTGGGGTGATAACGCATCTGCGTTTTGATTCTTAATCAAAGATAGATGTAGATGTCTATGGTCCATTATCTATTAGTTAATCTGTACCATAGCATCCAATTACTGTCAGCTGGACTGTCTTTTTTCACCCTTATTCTATATAAAAATGGGTAGTTATGTGGTTCCAGGCAGGAACTATGGATTAAATGGACTATTAGCTGGCATGTCGTTACGTTGTTATAAAAATGTGCATGTCAGGTCCAGGCCACTTTTGTAAGAGACGTAAGAGACGGACTCTTACTGGGAGGAAAATGGCCTGAACCAGGTCTGATCCTGGCCTCGAAATATTACGTCAGTTATGAAAGTTTCTTCACAAGGGTTTTCTTCAATTGTCAACATTAGATACAATTAACAATGGGAATCGAACTTAAATTACTTGGATACTAAGTTTTTAACATGGTAACATCGCGAGGATGCCATGTCTGATAAAATATAAAAAAAACTATTTCGAAGGACTGCGAAGTCCGCCAACAACACTTTCTTGCTAAGAGCATGGAACCCTTTCAGAAATGAGACATATATATAGGCTGTAACTTTACTTTATTTTTGACTAAAGTAAACTAAAATAAAAACAAGTTTTACTGAAGACAACTTACGATACTCAATATTTAAGCACATCATTTATTTATGTTTTATTCATAGAAAAATCTACAAAAGAAAACTCCTACGTGTGTGTTATATATTCATCAGAAATCAATGTCTCGCACACAAAAACAATGCCGTCACCTGGGACTCCGCTTCGAATAATTTCGTAGGCGTGACGTCACACTCGCATGTATTACGACGACCCGGACAAAGGCAGATTGAAAAGCAAACTAAGTATATGTATTCCTTTCAGATGAATTCACTGGTGGAGCACGAAAGTGATGTGTAATAGACAGGAGAGATCCCTTACAATCATTCTAAAATACCCACACAATATAGGTACGCGCAGAAATGCATACTGCGTGAAGGGTGAACGATAGTGATGTGATTGCAACTTTACTTTTATCGATAAAGTAAGGAATGCCGAATGATTAAATCGAGAGTAGCTACTAAAAGAAAAAAAAATACTAAGGTTTATTTTGATTTCATTACCGTTTAAAAAGCAAAGCAAAGGTTTGATAATTAATATCAGTTTATATTGTTAATATATTAATTTATTGAGGATTATATCTTTTTAATATAAGCTTAAAAATATATGTTACGTGTAATGATCGCAGAACTAGTGAAGTTAGGTAGATTTACTCAGCTTTTCCGGTAAAGCGAAAAGGCGATATAAATTTTTAATAATGAGCCAGCTGGGCAAATATTTACTGATAAGCAGCCTATGTTCATTACGTCGGGCGGATGAGTTGGTAAGATGCTGCTCCTAATCTCTCTGTCGTGGGAAAAAAATCATATTTCGAGACCAAGTCTCACGGAGAATTTTGCTATATTGCCATTTGATATATTAGTAGCTAAGTGTATTTTAACGTATTATATGCATTATTTTCATTTATTATTTACCAGTGGTGGCGACGTTAGAGAATCGTGATAGATTTCACCCCGTGGGTATGGGTTTCTGATAGATGGCATTACAACCATGTCATTCATGTCGGATGTTAAATACCCAGACCGACAGCAGCGTTGAAGATGCGACATTTGACACTAGGATCATTAATCCGCCTGCTTCGTCATCTCTACAAGGAAAAATCCAGCATCCAGCAATAGACTTTCACGGGTCAATAGAGGAAAGAGAAAGAATATGCGTTTTGTTCATTTTAACCCTGTATAATTGGACTAAGGAATAGCACACGCTCAAACGGCGTCTAAATAGTTACGTTAAGAATTTCATTACCTATTCTTTAAAAATAAAAGAATCACACACAATGTTACAAATATACAAAAATATACTTGATTTTAAGATTAACATACATACAAAAAATATTCTTTTTACTGGAAACGAGGCATTTCATTTTTGTCCTCAGGGGTGTCTGTATTTTAATTCTTTACTGAGGGTAGATTTAGTGTATGGGTCGTGGTGGACAGCTCGTTTATTCAATATCTAAAAAAATTCAGTCCCATTGAGAATCTTTTTCTTATTTTGAAATCTGCCAAAAATAGGTCAATATAATTCCTTAAAAACAAGACCATTTTTAAGTATATTTCATAAGTAAGTAGTTTGAATATTTGGATCATAGAAAAATAATTCTCAACACAACATACTTACAGCTCAATATCCTCTACCGAGAGTTTTGAACTGTAATCAATATTATACGGATAGATTTGCCAAAGGACTGTTATTAACAGTGCCTTCTCATTATTTTACCATACCAAGTAGAAAAGTGCTGCAATACTCTTTTAATGAATCAATACTGGACCAATATTAATTGGACAGTTCGTTAGAGAAGAAAATTCAAAGAGTAATTTTTTGTCGTTAACGCTGCCGTCATTAACTCCCCATAATTTACGCCTCATATTTGGGATATATTTGCCATAGTTCCACGATTGGCAGGTGGGTTTGCATCCGCTGTATATTATTATATAGAGATATTATCATATTAGAGAGTTGAGTGATCTAGGCTAAATTTTATCCCATAAAACTTGACGAATTTTTTTTGATAAATCGAAGAGTTGATACAATAAATGGTTTTTGATGATTATCTTATAATACAATAGCCTGGGCAGATTGCTAGTTATAAATAAATTTCTACGATACGTTCAATATTACAAATAAAAGACATATTTTTATATTTCCTTTGCTTTATATTAGTATAGTAAAACGGCGGCCTATGTCCTATTACAGACTGAAACAAACATATTATATGAAGATAATTAAATATTATTATTATAAACAGAACTTTCTTGAACAAATTTTCTTTTATGAAAAATAAAAACACAGCTAAGGGTTGCGTAAATGTTATTCCGTTTCTTAACAATTGCGAAGTTCGTTTACTGGAAATAACGTGACGCAACAAGAAAAATTTATGTTTTTGAACTCATATCAACATTGTTGCTTTTGTTTTCAACGTGAACCTTTACAAAAATGTTTTATTTATTTACGTAATTACGTAGTAGAATTTTTTTCAGTTGATTGAATAAAGTATACAGTCTTTCGTTATTTTTATACATGACAATAGAAAGAGCCAAGTATAGAGATAATAAAAGGAAGTCTTTGAGTTATTACCATCGAATCCAATGTGCAAAAGCTAATGATCAAGTTAAAGCTACACAATGCCAGATGCGTTATATTAAACTTTAAGCTCAAAATACATATATTATATATTCATTAGAACCCATTATACGTCCACTGCTGAACATAGGCCGCCTCCAAGGAATGCTACAAAGCATAGCCTTAAGCCAAAGCATCGGTCGATTTTCTGCATTTCTTACCAGGTCGTCATACCATATATGCTCGACGTTTGTAAAGTATTACCCCTAAAAAAACAGAGTAAACGATATAGAGTAACTGATCAGTAAGTAGAAGTGGCAATGAGCCGGTCTTATAGCTCGAAGAATCGACGACCGATGGGGAAGTAAAGTTCTCAAATGGCAGCTTCGTACCCGTAAGCAAATTCTAGAGCAACCTACTAATTAGAGTGGCGACCTGGTAAATGACCTGATATAAGTCCAAAATATTAATGGAAATTGATTCAAAGAATAATGGAACGAAATTAATACTCGTTATTTTGACGGAAATATCGACGTTGGAAAATGAACTTTCATTTATCAAACATCACTAATTTTTAAACGTCAATCGTTTCACGAGGTCCTTCTGACTTGATTTCGGAATAATCGACATTAAGATGGCGAGACGCAAAGAGTGCTTGGACAAGAAAATTTAATTTCATGAACCCTTCTCATTATCTGTTTATAAAACACAGATTTCGTGTCAAAGCGCTTTTTTATTATTACTTATTACGTCACTTGTTTTGTGACAGTCTTACAGAAGAATTTAAATAATGTTTGAACAGGAAATCTTCTCGGATTTCTCTTTATCAAAACATCTAAACATCTATTTAAAAAAATGAAATTCAAGTTTGTGTGCAATAACGAAATCCCGTCAGCTCAATAAAAAGCAGTTTTTTTATTGAGCTGACGGGATTGTTTGCGTATCATTAAGTCGTAAGTAACCGTTTGAAAATCCACCTGACTGTGTGTCTGTCCGGATTAGTAGTCTTCAGAATTGCTAAACCGATAGTTATAAAACTTTACAAACATACATAGAGCAATGCCAGGAGTGATCTAAAATATATTTTTTCGAAAAAATTTGGAGATTTTTTTGACGAATCGAAAAATTTATAAAATATATGATCTTTGATGATTATCATAATTCATAAGTCTAAACGCCACATTAATTGATCGCATCTAATCGAAGCAGGGGTCTTTCGCTAGTTTTAAATAAAATAAATTATAGTAAAAACGTATGTGCTATATAAGCATAAACCTTATCTCATTTCCTAGAGGGTAATAGTTGTATAAGTTCGCCACACTGCTTCAATCGAAACATGTTGATGGACATGATTAAATCTACTTTTAACGGATTTTATCGCGTTTATTACGTTACGTTTATTACATACGTTCCGATGTCATTGTCAGTCATCTCAGTCCCCCGTGACCATGGGTGCTGGAAAGCGCCCGAAACGTCGGGAATTAAAAATAAAAGTAAATAAAAAGTAAAAATAAACGCGATAAAATCCGTAAAAGTAGATTTAATCATGTATAGTGTTCGCGTAAATATAAGAAATCATTATGTTGATGGACCTTACATGGCCTCAATATGTTTTGTTCTTTGGACAATTTGTTTACCTCACGATATTTTCTTCACCGTCGAGAACATGGTAAATGAGTATTTAAAATTGCAATTAACAATTTCATTGTCGCCGTCTGGGACCGAAAATGGAATTCAATTGCTCACGAATACTAAAATTTACGATTAATTACTTTTACTACCATAATTTTTATCTATATATACATATATGTGAAAGAAATGAAAGCATATGTAGCCAGATTTTTCATATAAATACTATTAATATTTATTTTCTTCAGTTTGAAGCTGATAAAGAGAAGCTCAATGCTGGGCATAGTCTTCTTTCATTGTATTTCTACAATTTTTCGTAGTCGTCACGCTTAGCTGGTGTGTGAGCAACCACAATACCAGAGATCTTGACCCTCTGTAGCAGCTTCCCAACATCGCTCTGGGTATTTAACATCTGTATAATGTCATGAGATGTTTCTAACATTTCCTATAGTCGTTTCTTCCTTCACTTGCGGGTCTTTGTCGCCACTACACTTAGATACCTTTTTTATAGAAGATGGGGCAAACGAGCATGCGGCTCACCTGACTAAGTGTCGAGCGTCACCGATGAACATCTGCAACACCAGGGGTATTACAAGTAAGTTGCCGGTCTTTTAAAATGCAGTAAACTCATTTCTTGAATATAATAATGTCGGTACGGAAAAATCGCCGGTGGAAACGATTCCACAAAGTATTAGTATTTGGTTCTCAATTTTGTCTCTAAAAACGTCTGGATGTTAGTTCTTATTAAATTTACTTATGTAACCAACCTCCACGATTGAAGAGAACAATCTAGCGTGACTAACGTTAAAAAAAATTGTTTCTTGATTATGTCTACGTTGTCATTTTAAATAGAATTAGATCTTCATTTCCATTTTTGTTTTATAGTATGTTAATGATTAGAACGCATAGTGAATATTATGAGTCTATGTAGTTGTATACATTCAACTAAATTATATTTACCCAAACACTAAAAGGCTTAATTCAATTAATAAGGAAGTTTAATCTAATAAGATTCTATGGGGTGTTGATGGTCCATCATCTTAGTTAATGGCCTGAAAATTGAGGGTTACCCGATAATTATAGGGAAAATATTGTTAGACTGGCAACTTGGCCGAAGAAGCAATTTACGGTGGAAAGTGAAAGTACTTACCTTCATTTATATTAAAAAGTCAAGTTTAAAGTGACGTTTATGAATTTGTAATGGCTTGAAACACTTGGAGGTGAATTAATATATTTTTCATATTTTTTCTAAGTTGTGACTATCATACTATTATTGTGGTCTTTCTTTTGTAATAATTCTCAGTGGGAGAAAGTTATTTATCAAAGCATTGGTCTATTTTTGTAATGCATAGTAATTAATAGACCTATAATTCTTTCACTGTTTGGCACAGAATTCATCTCAAAATTGAAGGGTTAGTAGAGTATAGAAGTGCTTACACTGTTTCAGTGAGTTTTGGCACTTCATCATATGTTCTTGACGTATATTTGTGAATTTTCCTAATAAAAATATTTTGTCATGATATTTTTATCGTCAAGTACATGATAAAGAAAATAAAAAATTTAAAACATTGGTTACGTCAATAAATATCGTAATTAATATAAAATTTAAGGAAAGCTTCCAAATTTTGAGACTAAGGTTAATCGTAACAACCTCTACATATGTTATGTATAGACATTCTTGGAGCAGATAAAATTCCATTGCGTTTCCTTATTGCGTGTTGACGGTTTCACTTATGTTCGAAATATATTAAATTTTTAGACATGCAGTGTTCCTCATTATGGTGATTTCATCACAGAACACGTGATAAATCTGCACTTAAAATTGTTTTCGTGTACTACAAACAACCATACTGACGGGATTGTTTGCATATGATTAAGTCGTAAGTAACCGTTTGAAAATCCGCCTGACTGTGTGTCTGTCCGGGTTAGTAGTCTTCAGAATTGCTAAACCGATAGTTATAAAACTTTACAAACATACATAGAGTAATGCCAGGAGTGATCTAAAATATATTTTATCGGAAAAATTTGGAAATTTTTTTGACGAATCGAAAAATTTATAAAATATATGATCTTTGATGATTATCATAATTCATAAGTCTAAACGCCACATTAATTGATCGCATCTAATCGAAGCAGGGGTCTTTCGCTAGTTTTAAATAAAATAAATTATAGTTAAAACGTATGAGCTATATAAGCATAAACCTTATCTCATTTCCTAGAGGGTAATAGTTGTATAAGTTCGCCACACTGCTTCAATCGAAACATGTTGGGTATGTGGACATGATTAAATCTACTTTTACGGATTTTATCGCGTTTATTACGTTACGTTTATTACATACGTTCCGATGTCATTGTCAGTCATCTCAGTCCCCCGTGACCATGGGTGCTGGAAAGCGCCCGAAACGTCGGGAATTAAAAATAAAAGTAAATAAAAAGTAAAAATAAACGCGATAAAATCCGTAAAAAGTAGATTTAATCATGTATAGTGTTCGCGTAAATATAAGAAATCATTATGTTGATGGACCTTACATGGCCTCAATATGTTTTGTTCTTTGGACAATTTGTTTACCTCACGATATTTTCTTCACCGTCGAGAACATGGTAAATGAGTATTTAAAATTGCAATTAACAATTTCATTGTCGCCGTCTGGGACCGAAAATGGAATTCAATTGCTCACGAATACTAAAATTTACGATTAATTACTTTTACTACCATAATTTTTATCTATATATACATATATGTGAAAGAAATGAAAGCATATGTAGCCAGATTTTTCATATAAATACTATTAATATTTATTTTCTTCAGTTTGAAGCTGATAAAGAGAAGCTCAATGCTGGGCATAGTCTTCTTTCATTGTATTTCTACAATTTTTCGTAGTCGTCACGCTTAGCTGGTGTGTGAGCAACCACAATACCAGAGATCTTGACCCTCTGTAGCAGCTTCCCAACATCGCTCTGGGTATTTAACATCTGTATAATGTCATGAGATGTTTCTAACATTTCCTATAGTCGTTTCTTCCTTCACTTGCGGGTCTTTGTCGCCACTACACTTAGATACCTTTTTTATAGAAGATGGGGCAAACGAGCATGCGGCTCACCTGACTAAGTGTCGAGCGTCACCGATGAACATCTGCAACACCAGGGGTATTACAAGTAAGTTGCCGGTCCTTTAAAATGCAGTAAACTCATTTCTTGAATATAATAATGTCAGTCCGGAAAACTCGCCGGTGGAAACGATTCCACAAAGTATTAGTATTTGGTTCTCAATTTTGTCTCTCAAAACGTCTGGATGTTAGTTCTTATTAAATTTACTTATGTAACCAACCTCCACGATTGAAGAGAACAATCTAGCGTGACTAACGTTAAAAAAATTGTTTCTTGATTGTGTCTACGTTGTCATTTTAAATAGAATTAGATCTTCATTTCCAATTTTGTTTTATTGTATGTTAATGATTAGAACGCATAGTGAATATTATGAGTCTATGTAGTTGTATACATTCAACTAAATTATATTTACCCAAACACTAAAAGGCTTAATTCAATTAATAAGGAAGTTTAATCTAATGAGATTCTATGGGGTGTTGATGGTCCATCATCTTAGTTAATGGCTTGAAAATTGAGGGTTACCCGATAATTATAGGGAAAATATTGTTAGACTGGCAACTTGGCCGAAGAAGCAATTTACGGTGGAAAGTGAAAGTACTTACCTTCATTTATATTAAAAAGTCAAGTTTAAAGTGACGTTTATGAATTTGTAATGGCTTGAAACACTTGGAGGTGAATTAATATATTTTTCATATTTTTTCTAAGTTGTGACTATCATACTATTATTGTGGTCTTTCTTTTGTAATAATTCTCAGTGGGAGAAAGTTATTTATCAAAGCATTGGTCTATTTTTGTAATGCATAGTAATTAATAGACCTATAATTCTTTCACTGTTTGGTACAGAATTCATCTCAAAATTGAAGGGTTAGTAGAGTATAGAAGTGCTTACACTGTTTCAGTGAGTTTTGGCACTTCATCATATGTTCTTGACGTATATTTGTGAATTTTCCTAATAAAAATATTTTGTGATGATATTTTTATCGTCAAGTACATGATAAAGAAAATAAAAAATTAAAAACATTGGTTACGTCAATAAATATCGTAATTTATATAAAATTTAAGGAAAGCTTCCAAATTTTGAGACTAAGGTTAATCGTAACAACCTCTACATATGTTATGTATAGACATTCTTAGAGCAGATAAAATTCCATTGCGTTTCTTTATTGCGTGTTTGGGGACGGTTTCACTTATGTTCGAAATATATTAAATTTTTAGATATGCAGTGTTCCTCATTATGGTGATTTCATCACAGAACACGTGATAAATCTGCACTTAAAATTGTTTTCGTTTACTACAAACAACCATGGTTATAAAGCTAGCTTAATAATCAAGTTCCAGTATATATAAGAAATGGAATTTCGATTACATTTATTCTTTGTTTTTTTTTTTTACCATTATGCTCGCCCGTCAGTCGAATGACAAACGAGCATGCATTCTATCGAACAAATAAGGACAATTGTTCACATGTAAAATTTGGTATAACACTATAAAAACATCGACAATCGTAACTCGTTACCATCACTACGTCACAGACGACCTCTATCGATCCAGCATCCACGTAGGGTGAGACGCGTTCCTTTTTCGGCTTCAACTATAACCTCAGATGAACCATTGACCCTTTTTATTTTCTAATCTTTTAAATCGTTACAAGTTGTTTGATGAATATTTAACAGTAAAAAGATCTGAGTATGAAAAAAGGTCAAATTATTTTATAGAGTAGAAATAGATCAAATTTAAAGGTAGTAATATGGCAACGTTAATTTAACAAAGATATTTTTTATCGCTTATCTCAGCAATGATACAAATATTATTCTTTTTCTTTCTACAAATAGATACAAATTTTTCACGTGTGCTTACCATCTTGCCAAGTCAAGCTTAGTCCTAGTTGCCAAAAATGTGGCGCATAGTAGTCGAAAGTCGTTCGTTGTACATCAACTCACCAAATATTCAATGTTATCGAATAAATGAAGACCTTTGTCCAGCTGTGGACATTTGATAGTCTAATTGATACAATCTGGCGGTACTTTGCGGAAATCCATTATAATAAATGATATTAATAGTTATTTTACGTGTAGAGGCGAAACACGTGTCGTATTATCGTCGATGGTGTGTCTTTCCTAGAATAGTGGTGTTGGGAGTAGTGGTGTTTGGAGTAGTGGTATTGAGAGTAGTGGTGATGGGATCGGTGGTGACGGGATTAGTGCACGCAATTGAGGGAGGGCGGGAGGTGCTCTTCAAACTAGGATAGACACATCATTTTATTTAATTTAGCGGATGGTTGCGAAATAACTATTAATATCATTTATTTGATAGTCTGTAATGATTAATGCTGATGATGGTGATACCCTCAATTTCTTTAACTAAACGCTTATTGTATAAAGTACAAAATAAAAATAAAAATACTTTAAATAAAAGCACCTCCAGACTAACTAGTCAACGTACGTAAGCGAGTCTGTTTCACACTCCCGGCACTTCCTCCGCTGCTCTATTCAATTTTCATACATAAATATTTTATGAAGAGAGTTGCGTTATATATTCACTTTCGCACTTAATAGATTTTGTTTGCAGAAAAGCTAGCGGTAATGTTACTCGTGTTACTTCCAAGTTTGAAATTTATAAGACTAGAAGCTGCTAAACTAGAAAAGCAATTGGGCAATTTAGAATGTTATCACTATTTTCTACTATCCTACTTTTAAACTGATCTATTTTATATAAAAATAAATGTTTCTTTGTTTGTATTATACTCGTGTATTCATCCGATAAAGGTGACATTTTCGTAAGTTGTTATTTGAGGACCCGTGTAGGTTCTTGACAGGATTTTTTTTAATTATTGTTTGTTAATTTCGTTTTATATATTATGTTTTTATACCATTCATTCATGATTTTGACAATAATGTCCACTACACCGAATTTCGGTCACGGCGACCAGTCTCAACGGAGACTAGGCATATTCGCAGGACAGAATAATAGTGCAGAGGTGCACTCTCTATTCCCTCACTCTCATAGTCCGATAGAGAGAGAGAGAGAGAGAGAGAGAGAGAGAGATCAGGCGCGGGAGTAAAACACCGCCAACTGACCTCGGGTTGCTACTGAGGTTTTTCTTGACAGTAAATCCTAATAACTGATTTTGGATCGACCCGGGTTTCGAACCTTGGATTCCAAGTTCAGCTGTCGCAATTACAATTACTAGAACAACGAGAGCGTCAAATTTTTATAACAATAAACGTATTGCAATACATGTCTCTTCCTTCTGGGAGTCCGTGGGAGTCGGCGCCAACCTCTTGCGTCTTTCTGCCATCATGTCAAGCACTGGCTTATAAAAAATAAAAATAAAAAGATAGCAATGCTTGCGTCGCATTAAGATGGTTAAAGCCGTGATATAGTTAAATCCCTAGGTATATAGCTGTATACCGTAATATAGTTATATGATAATCACGAGCACGGATTTAGTAATAAAACCATAGAATACTATAATATACAATATGGCTGTCAACCTTATTTTGTACGAGATTCAGCGTCGCCGGAAGCACACATACAAGCAATTACCTCGTATTATCAGTTTATCACTACAACAAACCCGATACGCTGTGTTGACAGACGGATTTTAATACATATCTATTTGTAAATAGCGTGCAATTTGGCATTTTCTAAATAATTTACATGCGAAATTTGGAAACGATTGTAACGTCAAAACACATCTCGTGTTGACATTTATACGTGTGAATTGACGTGTTAGTGGTATTTTAGTGGCTACACGGGCTCCGCCCACTCCCCCGTTCTATTATCTATGTATATAAGTATATGTTGACTAAGAATTTTAGTCAAAATTAGTTTTGATTTTATAGGTTTTGAATTTTTTTAAATTAATCAGTACATTTTTTTCAATATTGTACTTTATACCATTATAATGTACGCGGCTGTAGGGTACTGCCGCACCTTAAACCTTCTGTCAAAAAATTAACATGAACAACAATACAATAGAAACTGTAGATCCAAGGTCAATGTTGCGAAATTAGTTAGAGGACTGTTTTTTTAATTCTTCAGCAGCTCTTTTAAAGTTGCCTACAGATTTATCTCTTTGGTCCCGAATTTTTTTTCGTTGTTCCATTAATTGCACAAGAGTTGCGATCAGTAAGCTTCACCACATGACGATCCTCCACAAATAACATGAACATTTTCTATACGAGTGTGCTGCTGTACATTCAGTTTACAATTATAATTATTTCACTAGATTAGTCCACTAAGATAGTTGGGAACCGCTGTCATATAACTATATTACGGTATATGTAGCTATATTCCTATCATCTTACTGCGACACTTGCATTGTCGCGTTCGATCTGAAGAGTATAGAAAGCTCTAGATAATCACATACCTTTAGTTTGACTGGAAGTCCAATTGCAACATCATATTTATAAAAGAAAAGTAATTCAAAGTAAGTAGAGATTTAATTTGATTTGCTCGCTTACTATTGTAATATTTTGACGGGCACTACAATTTTTTTTTCTTTGGCTGCATGTTTATGGACTAGTAACCACTTATGTCGTGTATGATCATCGTCGTGTCAGTTTTATAAAAACATATATGGGGAGGGAGGTCCAAGACAGCAGACATTTAGCGGATTTAAACCCATAGCTTTCGAGTTTGCAGACCGCACCCATAACTATTAGCTACTGTCTCTTCGAAAATTTTATACCGAAAAGTTATTGCATTTATCTTATTTAAAATAACCCATGTTTCGAGTGTCTTGTAGCTACTATGTTTATAAGGAGATGAGGTGTCTGGCTTTCTTAATTCTTAGTTAACTCGGGTTTCTCTCAGCCTTTAGTTTATAATTATAGTCTAGCCCATGCAGAAAGAGCTGACTATATCTTGAAGCATCCCAGTAGTAAACTTGAGATTGAATTTGATTTTATTAAATAGAGTATTCCAAGCTGGGGGTAGCAGTACATAACAACCTTCTCTTTTAAGATTAGGATTACCATGAATTATCCTTCGCAGTACAAGTGCTATTTCGTTTACGTGGTAGAGTTATATTAGTATCATAGTTGTAGCACGAATGGGTTGGCTCGATCGGGGGAGGACCACGCTCTCACAGAATACCAGCGTAAAATAGTAGCTTAATACTGATATGTTTCGTATGGTAAGTTAGAATGGAATAGAATAGAATTTATATTAATTTTTTCATTACAAACAGGTACAGAATTACTGATGAACAAACATGTTGAACTAGAAACGTATTGAACCTAGAGAACCAGAGACCCTTTTTACTAGAGACGAGGCATTATATCTTAGTCCTCACGGGTGACAACGCATCTGCATTTTGATTCGTAATCGAGGATAGATGTAGATGTCAATGGGCTACAGCAACCACTTACCATCAGGTGGGCTGTGTGCTCGTTTGTCACCCTATTCTATAAAAAAGGAGATAGGTAGCAACATTTTAACAACAACTCATACTAAATAATGGAATAGATACCGTTACCTGTCGACACATGTTAATCTATCCTCGATTAAAAATCAAAATGATGCCACGTTGTTGCCTTTGAGGACAAATATGTGATATCCTTTTACTAGTAAAGACAGTGTCTCGTTCTCCTCATACATCATTTGTTCACAGCGACATGGCATATACAGCCCAACTAGCACGGTAGCGTTAAAACAACCTGTATATCGTTCGTATATGGGATCCATTCGAGTATCAAAGTGTTAAGAATACCTGTAGCAGCGGTGTTATAGAGTGCTCTAACTCACTTATAACCACGAAAGAGGCCCACGATTTTACAGGTAAAGGTTATAGAAAGCCTGTAGAGCAACGGTATAAAGGTGTTAAAGTACCTACATAAGAGTGTTTATTCATCCTCAGCTATTACTTTAACCGGTATTACTGTGGTTGTAGATGGGTTAGTTAACACTCTGGGACATAGAAAAAACGTCGGCTAAGAATAATTTATCACTCAAAACTTCATTAGACCTATTAAAAATAGTTGTTTTACACTTTAACGCGTAATAGTTATATAAAATACTCTCAAGCTCAAGTCTCGTTTGAGAAATCCTATAAACGACATAATAAAATTGTGACAACGAAGAACAGCTTACCGAATGGCGAGACATAATTGACAGAGGAGTTATAATAAAGTGTTCAAGTTATTTTAGTTTGTGAAGTGAAAACAATCAGCCATTGTGATTTTACGGTAAGTGTATACTATGTTTTCCATCTCAATTTTAACGCGCTCAGGATTTGTTAGAGATTTCAAATAAAAGTTATGAAGAATAAAACAGACACCCCAAATTTGTATCATATTTATTCTTGCATCCTGGCCAGTGGCATGTTAAATTAAGTGGCATCAATGGAATAACAAAATTAACAAAAATAATGAAGTATTTTGTTGTCAAATATTGAATAATCCAGTCATCAATTTATAGGTTAGTTTACCAAAACAATGGCGAACTTACTTAAAGCTTTAGGTCTTCACTTAAGTCATCTATTACACACTTTGAGATACAACATCTTTACTCAAGAATATTGTGCAGTCTTTAGTATACTTAACAGTGCAATAATAGACTTGAATAAATATACTTACTATAGCCAAGGCAATACAACCGGCTAAACATTTTACGAACTGGATGGATTAGGGTTCTTCAACGAAATAATCAAAACCTGCAAGTATTAAAAAAAATCACAAAAAAACAATGTTTTGGTATTACTTAAACCGAGTAAATGATTTATATGGTTTGTAAGGTGTCTTTTTATTAGTTCGATTGTAGTATTATATTACACATCATAACAAACCACTTTTCCTAAGAAACATTTATTTTTAAGGATTGTCCAGGTTTCTATAACTTTTACTCATTACAATCGTAATATCTCCTCAGTTCCTTACTCGCAAAATAAGTCAGTCACAGTCACTCAGTCTTACACAGTCGACGAGTGAAAACGGACATCAATGCGTCAGCGGCTCGAGCAGTGTCGTCTGATCATCTCACTTTGATACCCGAAAATAAAACGCGTACAAGGTCAGTCATTCAATAACATTCATTATTTATCTTAACTTAATGTAACATAGAATGTTAGACTATAGGTAGATAGTGTAAGTTGGGACTTGTGCCGAAAGATTTGTTTATTTATATAATATTGTGTTGAAATAGGTACGTGGAAGTAGGTAGACCTTGTTTCTATGTAGGTATAGATATCTACCATATTGTTTAGCTCATCTTTATTTTCGCCCCTATGACGTGGTACTATTATGTACAAAAACACTATTGGGACAACTTTTTTGTTTTAACTACCCGCGACTTCATCCATATGGCAAATGTGACTTCGGTAAATCCAGTAATACCTAATAGTTTTTAAGTTTCTTAAGCACAAACTAGTAAGAAGTGCTAGTGCAAGTGTTTCTTAAGGGTTGCATATACAACTACGTACAATGTTATGATTTTTTTAATCGCCGATTCAATGTCACTTGTAGTTTCGTAACTATGAAAATTGAAATTATGTAATTGTTTTTAATTATTTTTTATATATGAACGTTCTTATTGGCCACAAATGCTTGCTTTTAGAGCCGCAAACGACATGATCTATGTTTATCAGGTTGTAACGAAATATCTAAGGGATACGTGTGGAGGTGGAGGATAAATTAAAGTTAACAACTTTCACCAAAATGTGGGTCAAAATAAAAAAATAATAATTGGCACGCTATGTAAATTGATGAAGAAAGATTTTCTCTATTGGGACAATTTGTTATACCTTGAGTAATTACGTATATACGTGTTACGTATGTTTTCCGTTGTCTGAATTTGTGTACTAAGTTGTTATTATTATTGTTTCAGCATGCCGTTCAAAGTTGTTCAAACCTTGGAGGGAAAGAAATATAAATTATTTACTATTCCATCGGGTTGGGAATCTAACAATATTCTCAGATATCCAAATAAATGCATATCAAAGTATTTAAAAGATGAAAATTCAACACCAACGCTAGACTGGGACGTAATAAAATGTAAAGTAAAACGGACCGATGTATTAAGCTACGAAAACGGAGAAAAGCTTGTATCTGAAATGCTGAAGCACAGTGATACGGAGGACGATGTCGATAATTATACGCAGCGGCGACGTTCACATAACAAATCTTTAAATCTGAATCCAATAGCACAAGATATGGTAAGAACTACATATTAAATGAAGGTTATGACTTTAGTAGCCTATAAAGAATGAATTAATGTTTTTTAAACATTTAGTCTATTTATTTTTAAACTCTTTGTCAAGTCTTGTTTAATAAAATTTTACCGGCTCTTTTTTGTTTCAGATGGGCAATGTTGTTTTGACTAACCGTAACACAGACATAGCGTCATCGTCCGCTGACTTGCCGATTGAATTAAACTATAACTTAGTTTATACCGAGGATATTCAAGCAAATTCAACAAATACATCTCAAGTCTTTTCAAATGATACTACACCTTTAGTACAGGATTCAGTAAGCTTTGACATCAGTAAAATGTTTGAGAACCAAAAACAAATATTAGATAACCAAGCAACTATTCTAAGCCAAATTTATCAAAATCGACAGCAGCAACTGGATAATAACTCGGCAATTATCGCCCAGATTCAGTCTCTAAAAAATGTGCAAAATAGTTTCATTCAAAAGGTGTCTGCTTTGTCTGTGCAAATGGAAGACGCAGTATTTCAAATAACTTCATCGTATAATCAAGACGTGCAAACTTTAAATAGCAGCAAAGGCCATGTTGAAAATATTCCAATATATGAAAAGCCAGTTGACAGCGCCCAGGAGTTAGATGAACTCGAAAATCAGTTATCGGACCCAAACAATAGAGACTGTTTGAAAAATAGATATTCTATACTTTGTTCTGGAGGTAAAGCTATAGACTGTGCTTATATGCTTGTTGATGTTATGTTTACAAGGAAATTTATTTGTGAGTGCTCATGGAGTGGGGGCAGCAGAGGTGAAGATTTGAAAATTCCTTTAAAAGGTTATAAACATGTCTTGTCTTTTTTCTGGAATATGGTGCACTATTGGGATCAGGAATATTCTTTAAAAAGATAATGAATTATTTTTCAAAACGATTTTGAAAAATGCCAAAAAAAAGAAAAATTGCAAAACTTGAAAGAGCTTCAACATCAAGGCAACGTTCGAAACCCAAAAATAATTTGAAACGTATGAAGTTTTCAGAAGAAAATGAGACAAATGTAACTTCTGATAACGGTGAAAGTGAGAGTGAGATAAACGAAGAAGAAAACACGATAAATAAGAAGAAAAGAAATGATTCAGTAGAAGAACACACAAAGGAAAATAAAGAAGGCGATGTTATAAAAAATATCTCAAAAGACATCGCCAAATATAATAGTAACGTTATAATTGGAAAGGAGACAAGTGTCTGAAATTGAAGAAAAGGAATCGTTACATTAAGCAATTATAAATATTTATTATATATTATACTATTTCGTTTGATATTCTGAAAACTATGTAAAGATTAAAGCTATTAGAGTATTATTTTTATCTATTTTTATTTTGTCATATGTAAGGCTATAATTGGAAATCGAGACTGATTGAAATAATTACTAGACATTACCGAATTTTTAAAAATATTTTTGTAGGTTAATATTTATTATGTAGATCAAGTTAGTAGATATACAATATGTAACTAAAACCTATCAGGATCATTATTCAAACGTATAGAAATAACTTTTTTGTAAAAACTCGAACAATATTTTTTATTTTAATTAAAAAAAATTGTATGCGAATTGTATGTGGTTTTATTACCTCTGCATTATCGGTGGAGTAAGAGGATTGTCAAATACCTCGCTTTACTAAGCTTTAGCATCGGCTAGTGTCAGTAAGAGGCAATAAAACGACATAAAATAAAATATTTTTTTTAATAAAATTTAAAAACGAGTTATTTCTATAGGTTTAAATACTGATCCTGATAACATACTTAACGGGAACCACAGGGTTTTTGTTACGTTGTATATACCTATAGGTGAAAAATATACCTACTAATACGTAAGGCTGTATTATCTCAAAACAATTACTTTGTTAAGTACAACATAATATGTTAAATTGTATTAGTTACCATAGTTAGTTTAGGTATACTTATTTGTTTTTTTATAGCAATCTAAGCTAAAGAAAGCATTTTTAATATTATGATGGATAAATAATATTCTCTTCATTGATTTTTTCATAATTCACATACAGAGTATTTATTTCAGAAAATATTGTGAAAGCAAACATATATTTTGTTTCTAAAAACCATATTTGTACAACAATCTTTTCTTAAATTTTTACTGTTTTAATAAAGAAATTTTCAAATTAAAGTTTGCTTATCATTTGAGTACCTACAGCGTATGTAATAATGGTAGAAAGTATATTATATCTTTATGACTAATACAAACTAATTTACATTTGATTTCATTTGGATTTATTACTATAACATCATCAGAGACAACATAAGGTTCTTTTACTTTATACATACTTAAAAACGATGACTTAATCGGTAAGTCAAATATGATATATTTGTTCAAAATTTTTTTACCACTTATGGTAACCTCTTTTTCACTACCAGGGGACAAGTCTTTTAATTCAAATATATCATCATTGTGAGCCATAAAATATTTATCTTCTGGCTTTAAAGAGAGGACAAAGTTTTTGAAGTGAATTTTACGATTACTTTTACTAGTTATCAAGTAGGGTACATTATTCGTGGTTTTTGCTGTCATCAAAAGATTAATTGTACTTTTCTCACAAATTCTCTTAGCAACTTGTGCCAGAGGTTTGTCACCCTGTCTTAACATTCTCTTGATTAAATATAATTGATTCTCAAATGGATACGCATCGAAGTTGTGAAGAGGGCCAAATTTTTGAACTTCGTCCACAATATGGAGTAAATTATGCACATTACTGGTGATATAATGAGAACCATAGAAATATTTATACTGATCTACAAAATGTTTCAGCATTTCTCTGGCAAGTGGTAGTAAAGTTGTGTAACATTTATTGGAACATATCGTAATAGAGCAAAATATACTCAAAAAGTGTTCAACAACATCAACACGAAGGATATCAGACAATATGATAACGCTTAAATAATAAAAAAAATTCTAATTTCACTTGCTTTCCAATAAGCGAGACAATCTATACTTCTTACTGCCCGGTGGATCTCAGACGGTAATTTACAGTTTTTTAAAAATGCCTCTAGGTTTTCAATATCTCGCGCACACAGCTTAGTCATATATGTTCCAAAATTGCCATCTCGCCACCCAATAAGCAGCCTCTTCATTATACCCAGATCTATGAGGTGCAAAGAATCTGCTACTGGAAAATCTTCTACCATATCAATTGGCAATTGTAGTAAAGGAGAATCTATTTTATGATGACCTCCGTAAAGTTTAGCTCTGAAATTTTCATCTGTTCTTGGAGAATCTTCCTTGGTAGAGAAGACTACAGTATGAGATGTATGCGAATATTCTCCAACCGTCGTACACTTTAAACATCCATGTCTTCCGTTAAAATTACATACACCTGAAAAAAGTATGTCACACCATTCAGCCAATACAAATAACTTAGAAAATTTGAAAAGATCGCCTTGAAATCTTAGCCTAACTAATTTAGTCAGTACATACGAGCGTTAAAGCAATGATTAAAGACTGAATACAGAACATCACAAAATTTAAATGAAAATTATTCATAAAATAATAATAATAATTCGTAAAATTGACTATACATAGTAATTTAGTTCGTCTATCACGATTATAACAATAATGTTAAAGTTTCAATACGGCCATAAATTAAAAATATTTACCTTTAAGGAATGCCCTTGCTGGAGAATCACAAACAAAACATTTGATTTTTATAGAAACAAGTTTCTCATCTATAATTATTCCATTACTAAGTAATGATTTCATCTCAGTTACAAAATCTTCTAAATATTCTTCTAATATTTTTGGTTTGCCTGTACCATAGTATATTCCAATTGTGAATACATTCCCCTCTGCATTGGCTAATATTGGCCAAAACTCCTTTTTGGCACTCTTAAATATTGGCAGACCGTCAAAATTAAAGATTAAATGAATGCTATTTGGAATGGGCGTGAAATCCTTAAGTAATTTCATTAACGGTTCAGTTATACCATGATGCCAATATTGTCCTCCTTCTATATTTTTAATACAAATTTCTTTTGGAGTACGCAAAACAGTGCGTGGATCTTTCGGAAGTAATAATGTAGTACTAACGTAGCCTTCATTCAAAATCAACAGAAGCTGTTTTAAAGCAGTTTGGGTAATATTGTTTCCTACGGACCACGTTTTTAATTGTTTAGTTAGTGCAGTAATTTTTTTCAATATCACTAAATTTTTCTTCCTCTTCTTCTTCATCTTCTGACGCACTAAGTGGTATGGAATCGAAAAAATTGTTATTTACTTGTGCTTTTTCTTGTTCTTGTTCTACGGAACCCTGCTGTGCCTCCACTCGAACTTGACCAAAATTACTCGTATTATGGCTATTTATATATTCTCTTTGTAACGAATCTTCTTTATTTTCCGTAATAACTGGAATACCAGAATCTAATCGGATATCATCATAACTAAGTGATTTGTTTATGTCATTCGTACCATTATTAAGTGAATCCAAAAAAATACGGCATTCCTGCATAATTCTTTTTTTCACTGCGCCTGTTTTCTTTTGTTTACTCCATCTTTGTAATCGTTTCATTTTAATGTAACTTAATAATAATACTTGGTAGAAAAATTTCTTCAGTTCGTAATAAGGTTGTTTATAACAAAAATTATAACAAATCGCAACTTTAGAAAGACTGCTTTTGAGTATTAATATCCATACTTGTCTTGTATAACACCATTACTTTTACAATGTATTTAAAGTGTATATGCCAAACACAATAAGCATTAGTAAAATTAAAATTATAGCTTAAAACTACATAAATGAGTTGTTTAACACTTTTAGTATCTTGTGTTAGTACACTCTTGACAAACTCTATTTTACAACCCATAGTCAATATAATACCTAAAGGCATATAAGACACTTCACGGCAACAACTAAACAACAATAAGTGTTAACGAGAGTCAGCGAGCACTGTTGTATAGATTTAGGAGCTACAAACAGGTCAAAGCTACAACTTCTTAACTATACTTGCTGTGATTAGCACTATTCTAACTCTTAAAGCAACCTAACATCGTTCATTAAAGTTCTAGAACCACTGTTGGAGCTAAATTTATCTTTTAACTCTTATATATGTCTTTTAGTTAGAACTGAGATAATTATTACTCAGTTAAACAGATTAAAGTTATATTAAAACCTGTAACTGAAACCAAAATGTTAGTTGGGAGAATACTATGTGAGAGCGTGGTTCGGTCTCCGGTCGAAGCGACATACTAGTAATGCAGCTATAAAACAGCTCCTCGTTTGTCATTGCACTAAAACCTCGATGTCGTTTGGTCGTTTTGAATTCAAATGTCTCTTTTAAATTAACCGCTTTTTATACTGGATTATTTTACTTACCGTCTGGAAAAAATAGGGTGTAACAGGTGATCGGAACGTGCCTATGACACTGATATTTTACAATATTTTTTTACATTAACAATAAAAATACTACCATACCTCACCATGACCACCATAAAGTGCCACTTACTCCACATCATGGTGGTGGGTGTGGAAATGAATTTTTTTTGGCCAGAACGCAACTTTGCGGCGTTTATACGCTAAAACTATTGATTTTACAAAAAAAGGGTTATGACATAAAGAATAATGAAAAAATTCTAGTTTAATTTATTATATAAATGTTTTATCTTAAATTGAGTCGGAAAGGAAATATCGTCAAAAATGTTTTTTGGCGCCATATTTCCAATATGCGGCAAAGGCAGCAGCAAAGATACGACGTGGCAAAGTAGAAACTCGGATAGAGAGATCATAAATATCTATAAAACTACCAATTTTAAAAACTCCCGGAAAAAACTCCAGGTAAAACTACCAAATTACTGTACTATATAATTACTTTCAATATAATATATATACGCGAACTTCATTTTTTATTAGGATTGGTACACCTAAGATATGTATATACCTAAGATGTGAAGCAAAGAAGTTGAAATATAAGATTTAAATATAAGTGAAACAAGTACATGGTGCATGTAAGAAATACTTTAGTTTTTATTTATTTTTTTACGTTTAGGCGTTGCATATTATAGTTTAGAAATAGTGGCAGACTTCATTTCCAATAAATAAATTCTTGTGGTTAAACACCAGATGCTGTTTTTAAATTGAAAAACATTAAAGTTCCTGTACTCCGTTCGAGAGCGGCGTTTACGTGAAACTGTTTTTGGCGTGGCACCAAGCATTTATATGAGGATACTTTGGAACAAACTACTGATAAATGTGTATTAAAATGGGTTCCAACAATTTTATAATACAAAGTGTGTTATTGATTTAAACATTCATACCAAGTTATCTGAAGAAACAGAGTAAGTTGTTTAGATTTATGTACAAAACTACTGCAGAGTGTTGGGAAAAGTTTGGTGATTCTATTCATTTCGCACTTCTATAAGATTCAATAGTTCATACTTTAGCCAAATTTAATGTTAAGGGTTGTCTTTGTGAAGAAAACTAATAAACGAGTATGACTGTCAGTTATATTAGATTCTATTTCAATTTGTCGCTCTGTATTACAAAATTTAACCTTATACGAAAGAATTGTACCTAGTATACAATACAAAAAAGAATGTTTCCGTAATATTTTTCGTACAAGTTACAATTACAATCACCAAACAATGTTTAAATACTTGGACGAATTTTCGAGTTTTTAGAAGTTATTTACAAGTTTTGTTCTTTGGGGAGGTACTGAAATGCAAAAAGAATCATTAAATAAGATATTTTAATTGATTTGAAGTAACTGTAGCATTTCACTGCTTATTTATTCAATCAAAAGAGGGTCAGATTGTATTTCTCTATTCCACGTCTCGAGGGAGTGCTCTACTCTCGATATGTGTACATACCTCAATTTCGCTACATATAATCGTTCTTATACTTTTAGCTAGGCATCAAAGCCATATTATTGGTAACGTTACAATAACTACGGACATTGATTAGTTCTTTTCTAATTGATTCACTTCAGATTACATAACAAAAAATGTTATTGAAAAATATATGGACTGCCGTCCGTTGTTCTGTGCGCGGGTGAGTTCTCCCTTGATAGAAATGTAAGCAATAGATTAAGATATATGGTATTAAATAAGATTCCATATATATTCTTAGGAGGATCCCTATAGATTTTTGTTATTGAACTCAACACCGTTTAAAAGTTATTAATGAAAGCCGATCAGATTCTCTGTTTTTTTTTTCTTGTAAAAATTATCGTCACTATATTCATCTATTTTAACTTTAATTTTATACATAATAAGCGTGTGAGGCGTGAACTTTTGGATTTTCTAAATAATTTAATAAGTTTTTTCATCTACATGGTAAAAAGATAAATAAGTAATTTTTATATAAAACGAAGTGCTGCGAATTCAAACACCAACACCGGGAAAAACAACTTAGGCACCTAAAATGTAATTGTGCGTGATCAATCATAGTCAGCCGTGGTATCTCAGATAGTTAGCGCTCGCTGTAAATTTCACAGTACACTAGCAAACCGGGTTCAATCCCCGCCGGCACCAATGAAATTGTTAATTGCAATTTTAAGTGCTGATTTACCACGTGCTGGGCGGTGAAGGAAAACATCGTTAGGAAACCTGCTTGTCTGAGAAATAAAAAAAATATTTCGAAGACATGTGAAGTTCGCCAACACGCATTGGGGCAGCGCGGCGGACACTTCCTTGCCCTAAAACCTTCTCAGAAATGAGGGGAGGCCTGTGCCCAGCAGTGGGACATATATAGGCTGTAACTTTAACTTTAACTTTTAATCATAGTCAGATGAACATGTTAACTGAATTGAATATGTTAGTTAGAATTTCGAATTTAGACGATATACAATGGTCGAAAATAACGCGAGGAAAGTACAAACTATATGAAATAAATAATTATTAAATTAAATATTGTTATAAACTAAATTAATAAAATATAATAAATAACATCATTCCACACTGAATCAAGGGTTGGATTTGAATTAGCTCCAATCACCTTTCAAAAATGAGAGAGGGCTATATACACAGTGAGAAAATTATTGGTATGACATCGAGACGCGGAAAAACAGGTCAAATTATTATCATAATGATTATTGCAATTAATTTATGAAGATGTTAGGAATTCCGGCATTTTATATTGAAATCTACAATATTCAATATGCAGGCCGAATGCCTTAATTTTCATCCGGTTGTCAGATCATTAAGATTCTTATTTTGAATGTAACTTTGAAAATACTCAATGATTTTGTTTAACAACGTCGTTAAGAGGCAAGTCATTAAATTATTGCAAAGCGAAATGAGAACTAGGCTTCAACAGCACTAGATTCAACAGAGCATAAAGTTATAAAAAATATTGGTTTTAAAAAGATATATAGTTTTATCATTTTGCTATACCTAAAATTTTATTGAGTTTGCAAATTTGTAAAATCTATTTTTTTAAATTACTTATTATAAAATACAATGAAAATAAACCTCGTAAAAATGGAATGAAACCTGTGCCCGGTAGTTGAGGGTATACAGACTATGGCCCTACTTTTTTACCTTACGGTGACAAAATCCAAATCCATCCACTAAAATAATCCATGAGTGCCATGGATTTTTTTAAAGATTAAGGGATGAATATCGTAACGAGTTTCTTCTTCTAATTTTCATTTCAGTTATTCTAAGTTCCTCAGTTATGTAAGTATGCTGCACAAAAATGTTTGACGTTTGGTTTTATTGTATTGAGAAAATTGAAGCATATAAAAATATTGTTATAGATGGTTGTAGGACTCCGAGTCCGTTTGGATAGATAATAAATACTTCTCTTAACTGTTGCGTCATTTAGGAAAAGTGCATATTTACTATTGTGTTTCACTTGAAGGGTAAGAGTGTCAGTATATTTATAGGCTATGAAGCCTTCTTTGATTTAAGTTGGTTATAGACGTTTTTGTAGCTATATACCGCATACATTACCCGATTTTGTCTCGAAGATATCGTAACATGCGACTACGGAAATGACAGAACGATGTTTCTTTCTTTTATAGAATAAAGGTGACAAACGAACACACAGTCCACCTGATGGTAAGTGGATGCTGCGGCCCATAGATATCCACTTTTATCCTCGATTAAGAATCAAAACGTAGATGCGCTGTCACCCCTTAGAACTAAGATGGATTGCCTCGATTCCAGTAAAAAGGTTTTCCTGTCTCTACATTCATCATACGAAACACAACTGCATTAAGCTGCGATTTTTCGCTGGAATCTGTGAGAGCATGGTTCTTCCCCGGAAGTGCCGACCAATTCGTGCTATAACCACAGTATAGCTGAAGTATGACCTCTACCACAATAATAATCCCATAACTTCCGATAGATAGTCGATAACTGGCTTGTTTTTGCCTGATGTGGAATGCACGGAGCGGTGATGATCAGCAGTGCCAAAGGTGTGGGACTGTGATTGTTAATTCGTTAGCTAAAAGGCATATCCTCCCTTCGAAGACAGAGGCCCAAGTCTAATAGTAGACTTTTACGGGTTGACGACAAACAAAAAGAAAGAATAGGCGTCCGTGCGGTATCCACTTACGTGTTAGAGCCACACTGCAGTTATTATGGTTGTAGCATGAATGGGTCGGCTTGACCAGGGAAGGACCACGCTCTGACAGAATACCAGCGTAAAATTTTGTATGATGAGTGTAGGGAACCGAATACCCGCTATACTGGAATCGAGGCACTCCATCTTAGTCCTCAAGGGTGACAACGCATCTGCATTTTGATTCTTAAGTGAGGTTAAATGTCTATGGGCCACAACATCCACTTACCATCAGGTGGACTGCGTGCTCGTTTGTCACCCTTATTCTATAAAAATAAACCACCAACCATTTGTATTTCAAATATTAAATTAAAAATTAAAAATTATATTAAATAACTTTAACAAAATTTTATATGCGTAGTAGGTAGAACCATTCTACAGCTATATTATACTTGTTGCTCGAATGAGTTGACTCGACCGGGGAAGGACCACGATCCCGCAGACTACCAGCGTAAAATAGCAGCGTAATGCTGCTGAGTTTTGTATTATGAGTGTAGGGAACCGTAGACCCTTTTTACTGAAAACGAGGCATTCCACCTTAGACCTCAGGGGTGACAAAGCCCTGTATTTTGGTTCTTAATCGAGGATAGATGTACTTATAGATGTTTATGGGCCACAGCATCCACTTACCATCAGGTGGACTGTGTGCTCGTTTTTCCCCTTTATTCTATAAAAAGATAGTCGTCCACACGGTATCCGTTTCATTTTCACCATATTTTTAAAAAAAGCTGCCAAATATTGATTTACGAACGATCGTACGAAGGATTAACAGATAAAAATGGATTTAGCTTCAGGCCGCACAAATCATCTAAAACCCTTTTGAATCGTCACATCGGACGTCGTCCCACGTTTACCGTTGTTGAACGAAAACGCTGAAACTGTCGAACATTTTTAACTCTTTGCCTTTTATTCTGGACGTTTGCTTTGAAAAGGCTTTGATTTTGTCTTCTTTTTATGGTAATTTTGTTATGTTCTGCGTGATTGATTTACGCATTTCATTTTTAAAAATAAATAAATTTAGTTGCGTCTTTTTTATAGTATAAGGTGACAAACGAGCACACAGTCCACCTGATGGTAAGTGGTTGCTGTGGCCCATAGACATCTACATCTATCCTCGATTACGAATCAAAATGCAGATGCGTTGTCACCCGTGAGGTCTAAGGTGGAATGCCTCGTTTTCAGTAAAAAGGGTCTCCGGTTCTCTACACTCACCATACGAAATACAGCGGCATTAAGCTACTATTTTACGCTGGTATTCAAAACTTGTCTGTAAAAATTTCACTATAGTAAGCGAGCAAACCACCTTCTATCTCTACTAGCATAAATGAAATTGTCGAGTGCATATATCTTAATATTTACCTTTTTTTAAATACCTCTGAAGTGGAAAATGTTTACACTCAACAAAAAGGCAAAAGACAATTGTTCGCCCGTATTTCATGCAGATGCCTTTGTCAATTTTAAGAGTTTGATGATTTTCTCATAAATCTGATCACCAGATCTAAATCTAATTTATGGGAAATATATGGGACATAAATACATGGGATACAAATATATGGGATATGCAGGAAGTCGATGGATGCAGGTGGCTCAGGACCGTGCTTTGTGGCATTACTTGGGGGAGGCCTATGTTCAGCAGTGGACTCGTGAAGGGCTGTAATGATGATGATGATGATATGGGACACCGCTGTGGTATCCCCTTTCTTATAAAATATAATCAATAAATAATATAACAAAAATCATCAAAATTATAAGCAACGTAATATTTTGAAGTACTAACTAAAAAATTCGGAACACAAAAAAGGTAAGACAGACGTTACATAATTTACTAACTTTGTATTATCTTCTCTATTTGCTCGGATACGAAAATCTTTTTAAAGTAGCAACATGATATGGTATTATGCACTTAAATAATGCAATAAATAAAAAGTGTACTCGAACCCCTCTCGAAATTTTATTCCCGAGGGCGTGACAGGAGAGGTGGATCTGTGTCTCCCCGAGCTATACTTTTTCATAAGTGTTCATAAATTCTAATCATATCAATTAGATGTCCTGGATTTACGGTATTTGCATATTTTCATTTACGAAGTTTAGCTAACTTGACCGACTGTAGACTATAAAGCGGCTATATAGTTGGTCAAACTTCTTTCCTGAATATTAAAAAAGAATGCGCCGTGTGGTCACTCCTTTTCTCCCGTAAGTGTTATGAGGTAAATGTGGGAAAAGCCATATCGTTTTTTTTAAATAGAATTAGAGTGGTAAGCGAGCAGTCTACCTGATGGTAAGTGGATGCTGTGACCCATAGACATCTACATCTAACCTCGATTAAGAATCAAAATGCAGATGCGTTGCGAACCCTGAGGACTAAGATTTCCAGTTCTCAGTAAAAAAGTTCTCCGGTTCTTTACACTCACCATTTGGAACACACCATTGAGCTGTTATTTGACGCTAGTATTCTGTGAGAGCGTGGTCCTTCCCCGGTCGAGCCGACCCATTCGGGCTACAACCATAATATAGCTACAACATGTCTCTACCACGTAAAAAATCTATTAGTTGGGGATGAAATATTTTAATAGTTAAATGTCAATATGTTACAACAGCTATATGAAATTGGTGGAATGAGAGACCGCGCGGGAAGCGGGCGGATGCACCAAATAATTAACGCCCCGAATATCTGCGCCGGCCACAATTAAATTGTAATTAATATATCGCCCGGTATCGCTTGCGCCATCCTTTAATTAATTTGCGATAATGAATTATCTTCAAGGCGGCACAGGACGCTGTAGCTGTACAAAGTTGGCTTGTGCTTAAAATCCAATCGAAACCGTTAACATTACAATATTTTAAAGTCCACAGCTGGACATAGATTGCCTTATAGGAGGGATTTTTGCTATAGTTGCCACATACGTACCCCTCGTTCAATTGCATGCGATAGTGGACGCAATTGACCGAGGGTGGGATGTGCTCTTCAAACTAGGTAAGACACATCATTTTATTCTATTACGCGGATATGAGAAAATTAATTTCTTAACAACTCTAATATAATGGATTTCCGCAAGGTAACGCTGGATTTTATTCAATGTATTTGTTATTAGTAAAAAAAAAAAACAACTTTACAAACGTTAACTTTCTTAAAATTATAAAGCCATTTCTTTTTATACGGCAGATATACATTATAAGTTACGAACGATGCTGTTAACAACGTACAGCGTATTATAAAATGTGACAAACGAGTTTCGAGTTAAGACTGGTCCACCTGATGCTAAGTGGATACTGCAAAGTTATGCCTAGAGCTTTCCTTGGTGGTAATTTAAATAGTATCATATTTTACGTACCTAGATACGTTAAAAACTTTTGTTTTATTGTTGCTAATATTTTTTTATTTATGTATCACCTTTTCGAATTTTCTTGTATCGTAGAAGCGTTTACGTACATAAACTGCACGAGGCCAAATATCCACTTGTTCCGAGCGGGATTCAAATCCGCGACCTTCAGCGCTCATTGATGAGCCACAGCTTCACCGAACTTTATGACCCTTATGAAATGAGAAGAGACCTGTACCCAGCAGTGGGAGGTATATCTGATATAAACACAACAGCCTTTCAGCTTTGTATACCAATTCTCGTGTTAATTTGCTGAACGTTAAAAAAGGTGATGTGTTGAAGCGCCATTTAGTGACGAGTTATAACAAAGTGGGTGCCATAAAAATATTCCCCATTAAAAATAGATCAAAATGCCGATTTTTGTAGCGATCGATCAAACGGTGTCGAAGTCAATTAATCACAAATGGCAGATCCCACTACATAGTGAAAAGCCCTGCTAACTTAATGTCCAGCATTCACCTTTTGTTCTATATCCTTGTCATGTCTACTATTCCTGTCTGTACTCATCTCAAATACGCGATCTCATCCACTTCCTCAACCAACTCTCCTTCTATTCTTATTTCATATAACTTGCTATATACATATATACAACCTTTTAAAACTTTTTACGTTGTACATACGTTGCTAGCAATTTGTACAAGGTAAAATGTGTGCTTAAATACTGCACTCCAAATAAACTCCGATATTTCGATACGATATTCAATATAGATTAAAAATAATACTAATTGAAAGTCACTCTTATGTTTAAAATACAAAAAGTTCGAAAATACTTCTGTCCTTCTGTCCTGGGAAGTACGAGCAAGAAACCCAGCGGGACATTTTAAAAAAATAGTTCACAATCATAAAAGTTATGTAATAATTAATCAATGAGTATAAGAGTTATATCTGCAGGAGAAGGCAAGGCAAGGACGATTAAGTACACGACTTGTAACAGAAAATCTTCGTGGTCGAAATTAGCCAAAGTAATATCATAATGGTGTTAGAGAACCCATAACTCCATTTCGTCCCGTGGGTGTCTTAAGAGGCAACCATGGGAAATGCTAGATATATCCAATGGGTTCCAATGGGATAACCATCATCATAGCGCTGGATGTAAAATAACCCCACCAGCGACTGGAAGGAGCAACAAAGGCTTGAAAGGTATTAGAAACGTTTGACACTGCAAACGGTATTTCGCCTACAATATATGACGATTAAGATAAACTCTCCCTTAAACAGCAGAGGCCTAAGTTCAACAGTGAACTTAAAGAGTGGATGAAGAGTAGAAGAATACCATAGTGTTATAAAGAGGGTGAAATCACCTGCGAAAATAAAGTTAAATTAATGGAAAGCAAAAAATCGTATTTCGATTATGGTGCAGAAAATCCTAAACCAATTTTTTTGTAAAATATGACTTCATCGCGGTTGATCAAAGCCTGTAAATCACCCGGTGGTCACGGTGGGACTGAAATGATTGACGTCTCAATGTCAAAGTTAACCCGGACAAGGTTTTTTAAACTTTAAACCTTAAAAGTTACGGAAAAAATCGTAAGAATAGTTTTATTCAATGTGTAGTGTTCGCGTAAATATAAAAATCTGGCATTCGTTCACACTGAACTAAACTAACTGAGGTAAACGGCATGTGGTAGTAATATTTATTGGCAGTTGTAATCGCGCCATTTTAATATAAGGTTTTAACACCCATCATTATATTTCTTGATTAAAGTTTTTTAAATATGAAATGAGTTTACTGGTATATTTTTAAGAAATTTATAGGAATGCATCAAGAAGTATCGACATTTTTAGTATATATAACAAGGCATTATATATTAATTGATATTATTAAATTATGAATAATCACAGGGACTACAAGCCAGCAAAGTAATTTTTGACATCACAATTTTTAATCAAAAAACTACGAAATTACACTAGAATTCGTTTTTGATACGAAGAATTGGTCCTTTTATATTGTATGGTAACATTTAACGAAGATAAAACAACAAAAATGTAAAGACAGAAACCTAACCGTATTTCTCGGAGCTTTTCATTTCGTTTACTAACTTTTAAATTGACCTGAAGCGTTAATGCTTCTTTACAAATAGTTAAGTAAATTTCTGAAAACCGCACCCGAGCGAACTTCTGTCCTATCACAGATCATTAAGGTAAAAGGTACAAAAGAAAAACCTATCTAACCGTCCTTATTCAATCTACTCCACGTTAATTATTTTCACCGCGGAATCTGCGGGATGGTCATAAGTTAAGACCCGCCTTTTCTATTCTCGTCTTTAATGCCAACAGCCTAAGTTAGTTTTAGCGCGGCGGTTACGAGATCTGTATGGTTATTTTTACCCCCCTCGCATCTGCACAGAAATCGATAAGTACCCTCTGAAGCACGTGTTAAAAATATTAATGAACTATTAAACCCGAACGCGTTCGATAATTTAAAATTCAACGATTTTGAAGTTTTTCACTTACCTTTGAAGAACAGCGACTGCTCACACCACAAGAGTAAAAGCGAAATATAAAAAAATAAAACAAGTTTAAAATAAAATAGTTGGATATTTATTAACGAAATCAACAGGATGAAATAGGAGGGAAAGGGTTCAGGGATAGAATAGGGGGTTTTCGAAATCTAACGGATAAAAATAAACGCAAGTGACATACACTCGCGGCGACGCGTACTGGCTCTCTGACTGTTGAACGCCTGGGGAGTGCTTTTATACCTGCAGCGGAGTGCGGCGGGGGGTGTGTCCGCCATTTTGGCTGGTTCCCATGGAGACGAGGAGATGGCCTATTATGGGAGGGTGGCGGAGATTAATTGTAGAGACAGCAGCGTAGTTTTTGCAATGATCTGAATTTACATGGAAAACTGGAAATCGCACTTTATTTACTATTGAAGGAAATAATAAAGAACAATATGTATTAAAATACTAGACGTTTATAAATACAATATAACTGCAGAACTGAGAATAATTTGCACTTTTTAATCATGTCAAATTTAAGTAATTATTGGAAAAAATATTGTTCAACATAAACGATTCAGCAAACTTAAGCGGTAAAACAATAACTTTAGTCACTCGATGTCTTGCATAAAATTAGGGGCGCGAGATCATTGTACATGCTGACCCTACAGGCCAGCGTTCGTACCACCCTCTACGAACGCACACAGACGCGTCTAGCACTGCACACATTTACATCCCCACCGCCCGCACACATACACAGGTACACCCGTTTTCAAGCTAGGAACTTGTGGCGTAATATTTCACTACGTAGCCCTATTTTCCAAACACTGTGTTTCGTAAAGTTTGAGTATTAAAGTCACTATTGTTTCACACATTCAAAATTCAGTGTATCGACTTACATGCTATCTCTTTCATCTGTATATAATTAGACGTATTCGCTCATATAGTTATCTCACTCAATCGTGTTCTAAGTTTAAATACAATTTTCTCCGTCAAAAGTTACATGTTTGCATTCCGATTCCTATGCCATGAACAGACTTCTATGAAATCCTTTTTTCAGCTAAGGTGGGATTCTTTACTAACTCCTGGTTTTATTTAATTTTATATATTTTAATTTATCTTACTTTCCAGAATTATAAACATGATAATAAAAAATGGCAGGCGCAAAATATTGCAATTATGGGGAATAAAAATAAGTTTTCGTATCCGTTTCTTATTGCCGGGGAACGATCCACCTATTTTACCTCACCGACTTTGCACCTTGTCTTTAATATTTCAGTGATGTTATTTCTAGTGATGTTAGTTTATTTATTTTAAACCATATTGTACAAATATTCGAGTTCAATTTCCAACGAACATGGCGCTGAAAATAACATAGTAACTTTCCGCCTGTTTAAATATTATATGAGATTTGTATTTGCATCTTTTTACCACCAGATGGCACAGTTAGTTATAAATTTAGAAACGCGTTTGTCCAAAACAGTTTTAGACATTTTATATGTAATGCTAGAACAAATAAAACTCATTTTAATCTTATTAACAGTTTATACTCATAATATAAATAAATTTTGTTACATAATACTAAATTTAGCTACTCAACAACAGATGGCGCTTTGATTTAAAATTAATGAGGAGTGATGGTATTTTTCTGGCTTGTGTAAGTAACTATTACCAAAATTCCGTATCAATATTATAGACGCGTGAATGATTATTTTAGTGATTTACATAAATTAATAGATAGGTATGTTATATTAGGTCAGACCCTTTTTACTGGAAACGAGACATTCCATCTTAGTCCTCACAGGTGACAACGCATCTACATTTTGATTCGTAATCGAGGAAAGATGTAGATGTCTATGGGCCGCAGCAACTTCTTACCTTGAGAATAGTGAAGTAGTACAACCCATAACATATTTTATTAATATACTTAAAAAACACCTTTAATAAGCTTTACATTTCAGCTATATATTTTACATTTTTTATTTTGTTAAATTTCTGTTGCTTCTGTAAATAAATAAAATAAGAGCAGCCCTACCGTAACTTTTTTAAAAGAGCTATTATTGAATTAAAGTTTTCTTCATACCATTAACTACATTTACATACATATTTGACATATATTGAGGTCAACGTGCCACAGCTTAAACACTCGTATTTAAAATATTAATTTTTTTTTTGAAATTAAATAAAAACTATTTTTGCCGCAGTAATTTTTTGTGGGTACAACAGGCATCAACAAAACATATTAACGGAGGCAATAGAGGGTTAAGCCAGACTAAAACCCCCACGGTGATCTCTAGCAGCGTATTCGGAATCAGGACATCCGTTTGGAACGCAACCGGGGCCAGTACACTACAACCCGAAGGAAAAGGCGAGCTCCGCCGGGGAAGATAGCCGGACTACGGGACATACCGAGCTGCTACAAAGGCGAACACTATACCAAAATGAAGAATAAAAAAAAAGAGTTCCTCGTTCCTCCTACGACAGCGTGCTCAACAGGGGAAGAACTACCTTCCCCTGTCGAGAAGACGACCAACATATACGCACTGCAGTTATAACACGCTACAGGCTAGGTTACTTCTCCCATTAATAACATCTTCTCTTTAAAAACATCTCCTTTACGAGTACATTATCCGCAAAATCTTTTTTTTAAATAACGTTAACATCGAGCTCAAAATCCACCTGATGGTATTGGGAATTAGGCATACATCTTTCCCCAATTAATAATCAAAATATAGATGCGTTGTCACCTTTGAGGTCTAAGATAGAATACCTCAATACCAGTAAAAAGGGTCTCCGGGTCTCTACACTCACCATACTTAACACGTAAGCTGCTATTTTACCCTTGTATTCTGTGAGAGCTTGGCACTTTCTCGGTCGAACCGATCGTACTGCGACACCGTCAGTCACCCTATCCTATAAATAAAAGAAAGAGTCAGGCAAGGTGTAAGAAGTAATACGAGCCAGGAATAATCAAATATTATATAATATCCAAAATTTTCTCTTTTATAGCTCTGTGTTCTTTCCATTACATTCTATAATATTTATACATTTAGAGGGTTATGCTCGGAGTTTCAACCATGATATCAACAGTATAACCAGAGTAAGCGATATAGCGCAACCAATCAGTTAGCTAAAGTGGCATTGGGCTGGATACCTCGAACAACCGATGGGGAAGAAAGGTTTTTGAATGACGGCATCATACCGGTATCCGAAGCATAGAGCGACTCCTATTAGGATCGCATTTACCACGGGGAGTGTTCAGAGGAATTGTTTGGATTAATTCCAGCAGCCAAATTTCACCAACGCACATCACGACAAAACTCACGTTACCAACCACATTATCTGAATGCTTGGCGGTTTACTACTACGCGAACTACTAGGGATTTTCTTCCCCTTACGACTTTTTGTGAAAATGTTTACCACCGGCGATTTTCCCGGACCGATACGACTTAGTAACTTTCAAAAAACCAGTTTACCCCTTTTTAAAAGGCCATGTGCGTTGCCGGCCTTTTAAAAAGGGGCAATTTCACTGGTGTAGCAGTTGTTCATGGGCGGCGGTGAACAATAACCGGTGGGCCTGCGTGCTTACCCCCTCTTCTATATAAAAAAAATTGATGGAATAACAATCTGTTACATTTTTATGTAAATGTTATATGCTCATATTAATACAATCTAATTTCTTTATATATTTGTAAACTGTGAAACATTCTCGCCAGCCAGGAGTTTACGCAATTTCCGCGCAATGTGGCTGGTTATTAAAAAACTTGCGCATGGAATGTGTTTTAAAAAAGCAATTAACGTAACGCGAGGTGCATTTCTCCCTCAACGTATAACGTCTGTTAGAATAAACGCAAAAAAAAAAACTCGTGCGTTTCGAAAAAAGTGAAGAAACCTCCCACTCATATGTAGCATTGTTTCGCTTGCATCGAACATGTTTTGATGCGGAAACTATTCCTGGAAATATTTCATATTGGAACTGAAATGGAGTAATTAGACCGGAATTTTCTTTTAAAGTGCGGATGAAAAATGCAATTGTTTGAACAGCATTTGTCTAAAGTTTTATTTTTTTTAAAACATGAGTTCTGGTCATTGGCATGTAGTTCCAAGTCAAAGTCAATAATAATTTTATTCAATTTAAGTACTTATTCAAATATATGCAACATAAAAAAAACAATAATAAAAACTAAAACTTAAATTATCATTTCTTCTGTTTTACTTGTAGGTTTATTTGAACATCATCTTGTAGAGAATAAAACACCTTAAAGAAAACAACTGCTACCGTTACTTCAGTTCTATACGGCCACGCTCTCACGGAATACCAGCGTAAAATAGCAGCTTAATGCTGCTGTGTTTCGTATGGTGAGTGTAGAGAATCGGAGACCCTTTTACTGGAAACGAGGATTTCCATCTTAGTACTCAAGGGTGACAATGAATCTGCATTTTGATTCTTAATTACGGATAAGTGCAGATGCCTATGAGTCACAGTATCTGTATACATTCAGGCGGATTGTGTGCTCTTTTGTCACCCTAACTCTATAAAAAACTACGCTGGTATTCAGTAAGTGCCTAATCCTTCCGATATCGTATACGATATCTTTCGATAGCGTATTTTGATTATGATACGTGGTAGAGGTAGAATCACGTATAATTATAATAATCACAACCAAGTCCAGTCAGGATTCTACACCAGCTCGCAATAAAATACGGTCTCGTGGGTCTTCTATTATAAGTACTCGATGAAAGCCGTGGTCGAAAATAACAACAGCAGGTTCTAATGCGCACAGGTAAGGCTATTTTTGTGGATTAACCCGATATTTTAGTTGACATTAACCATTCCAGTGAAGCCGTAACAGATAAGATAAAATGTCAAGACCTAGCTCACGAGACCAACATGTGGGGCGGTCTGCCGAATATATGATGATTTCTTAATATATTTCTTATTATATTCTTGATTTATGAATATAATATGATTTCTGTAGTCGTTTCTGTAAACGGATTAATACTAGTCAGCCACTCTAGTCGTCTGAGACGATTGAGACTCCGTCATGGTTCGCTCAGGGCTCAAATTCAGAAGGCGCTTCTCCTCGATACTGCCCGCTTCGTCCGTAGGTGACTTTTGTTTTCTGTTGAACCCGGTTTGCTGTTTGATATTTCCTGTTGAGGGCTTCCGTCTGAGTGGGTTTTTGTTATTTTACTATATTGTATATATTATGGTCACAGATTACCGGCGGTAATCCGTGATTATGGTAATATAATAACATTATATTTTACATACTACTATAATTATATTATTCTTAGAACGGACACGTATTGTACGACGTGTATGGATAACATTTTTACAGATGTTAAGTTCTTGCATAAACTAATAATTCAAAATTTAATTTCAGTTCAGTGTGGACAGTTGGTCTCATTGTCTTACATATACAAAAAACGGAAAAATGAGAAAGTTGTGTTCGGTCCGATAAATGAACATCGTTCGGAGAGGTTTAGAAGTAATATACTAAAAGGACTTCCATTTAAAAATAATGCTGATTATTTGTATTGTGGATTATTTAAAATTATAACTTGTGAATTTATAGAATATTTTATTTTAAAACTTTCTCTTTACACAGTCACAAATCATTAAATGAATGGGCGACAGTAGGCATTTATAAAAGTTCAACGAGCTTTATAACGAAAGATCAAATAATCATAGTGTTATATTTCGACAAGATCTCTATTACCAAGTTTAAATATTTATTAGACCAAAACTGTATAAAAAGGGTTATTAAAATTAAATGAATACATGGTTGATAATAACTGGGAAATGAGGTCCGCTTCCAAGCTGATTTTTAAATAAAATTTGTAAATATTTTGTGACCATTAACATTGTAATATTTATTTTAAAAAATTCACTGAAATAAATTTGGTAAAAAATTTGGAAAATCCAAAAATCCTCATAATCTCATTTGATTATATAAAAAGAAAAAAAAAATAGTTTTTTTCCGTATTTGAGACGAAAGAAGAGATCCATGAGAAATTTTTTTTTGTTGTAAAGTACCCGTTCTTTTTTACATTTTCATTAATTAAAATTAAACGAGACCAAATTACTCAAAGATTTTTAAAAGGAACCTGTGCGTTGAGAGTATAAACCTTATAAAAAAAGAATTATTTTGATACATTAATTCTACCGACCGTAATAGTGCGCCATCCATACATACAGCCATCCGGACAACCTTGAATTTTTTTTCCAATCAGTTTGTTTTACACTAAATACAGAAAATTACTTTTAAAAGTAATAGAAGCATGAAAACGAGTAATTTTTTTTGGTATATGGTATTTTTATTATTCTAAAAGTGCTACAGTAAAAATAAAGACATTTTTAGCTCAGAAAATTACTCGATTTCCATTAGGTGGGAGTAGAGCACTACCTCAACGCTTCGCTTATGAGGCGTGCAATATTTTCTAACCATTCATATTGGAATTTAAAAAATCTTTTTTTTTTATTCTTTCTTTCTTTAATTTTTATATCAATTATCAATTTTTTCACGACCAACCAGACGACAATATAATATAAATAGCCCAGAAAAATATTTCTAATATAATTTAATATTGACGAAGTCCAAACAAGAGAGACTGAGGTGATTGACATCCCGATAAGAGTTTGCTTGTGAACGATTCATTTTTAGCCTGTCCTATATATTTTTTTAAATAAAGAGCATACGGCGTGGTCTTGTACATGCAGCCAAAACCATAACCAAATTTTGTTTTAATTAAAAACCGTAAAATCGAACTATCGAAATAGAATCGAACTGATTCAGTCTATTATTTTTACAAACAACTCATGACCCCGGAGGGATTGTTTTCGTATCGATTTTGGCCGAAGTTCTCTATTCACGGTGAAAAAATATTATTTATCGCAAGGACAGATTTAGTATTAAGAATCCGCCCGCAGTCTAGTCTTGTTAATACTTTCTGTAAAGATCACAGTCGTTATTAACAGTCTACGGAACTTTTTCAACGGCGAAGTCGGAGCTGTTTCCGCTGAAAAAAAAAAAACGATCTCGCAGCCGACGATGCAAAATATTACCGCTACGTGTATTGTATTGTACGTCTGCGTATGCATTTTGTTTATCGTTCGCGTCTAACAGCACCTCGGACTTCGTTAATGAACATTTTTACGAATACCGCGACGCACAGCCGGAAGTAAAATTGACATTCAAGAAAATATTCAATGTTTTTATTTATTACCTACCGTTACCGTTACAGCTTATTAAGGTCCACTGCTGAGCATAAGTCTCTCACATGTATTTCTTTATTATAAGATTTTTTACTTATTCCTTTCCGTCCTTTCTCCCTGGATAGGATCTATTAATGCAGAATTTTTTATAGGATAGGGTGACAAACTAGCACACAGTCCACCTGATGGTAAGTGGTTGCTGCGACCCATAGACATCTACATCTATCCTCGATTACAAATCAAAATGCAGATGCGTTGTCACCCGTGAGGACTAAGATGGAATGCCTCGTTTCCAGTAAAAAGGGTCTCCGGTTCTCTACACTCACCATACGAAACACAGCAGCATTAAGCTAGGTACTATTTTACGCTGTTATTCAATGAGAGCGTGGTCCTTCCCCGGTCGAGCCGACTCATTCGTGCTACAACTATACTACTAATATAACTGCAGCATGGCTCTACCACGTATAAAATTTTTATATTTAATTTAAGGTGATCAAAGACAATTTATTTTAACAATATAATTATATAATAATAATATAATTCATAAGAAATTAATAACACTTTCTTTTATATATTTCTTCAGCCCAATCAGATGAGAATGCTTTATAATTAATAAAAGTCTCCTAGTTTTTTTTATAAGATAGGGTGACCAACTAGCACACAGTCCACCTGATGGTAATTGGTTGCTGCGGCCCATAGACATCTACATCTATCCTCGATTACAAATCAAAATGCAGATGCGTTTTCACCCGTAAGGACTAAGATGGAATGCCTCGTTTCCAGTAAAAAGGGTCTCCGGTTCTCTACACTCACCATACGAAACACAGCAGCATTAAGCTAGGTACTATTTTACGCTGTTATTCAATGAGAGCGTGGTCCTTCCCCCGGTCGAGCCGACTCATTCGTGCTACAACTATACTACTAATATAACTGCAGCATGGCTCTACCACGTATAAATTTTTTATATTTAATTTAAGGTGATCAAAGACAATTTATTTTAACAATATAATTATATAATAATAATATAATTCATAACAAATTAATAACACTTTCTTTTATATATTTCTTCAGCCCAATCAGATGAGAATGCTTTATAACTAATAAAAGTCTCCTAGTTTTTTTTATAAGATAGGGTGACCAACTAGCACACAGTCCACCTGATGGTAATTGTTTGCGGCGGCCCATAGACATCTACATCTGTCTTCGATTATAAATCAAAATGCAGATTCGTTTTCACCCCTGAGGATTAAGATGGTATGCCTCGTTTTCAGTAAAGACTCCGGTTCTTTACAATCACCATACGAAACACAGCAGCATTAAGCTACTATTTTACGCTGGTATTCTGTGAGAGCGTGGTACTTCCCCGGTTGAGCCGACCCGTTCATGCTACAACTAGAATTTAGCGGCAGTGTGACTGTACTAGGTATAAATATAGCCTAGATCATTCGCGGCATTGTTCTCTACCTCCTCGTGAAGTCTCATTACAATCGGTTTACCCGTTCGAAGTTTGGCTTCAACAGACAGAATTTAAAAATAATAATAATAATGGTTCATGTCTGCATGGAATGCAAATAACCCCTCCTGGAATGTTTTCTTCACCGCCGAGCACGTGGTGAATCAGCATTTAAAATTGAAATTATCAATTTCATTGGTGCCGGCGGGGATCGAAGCCGGTTTGCACGCGTACTGTGAAATTTAGAGCGAGCGCTAACCATCAGAGCTACCACTGCTCTTCTCTTCTCCTCTGATATAAATCAGTGCTTGACTAACATCCCACATGATTGTAAGTGATGATGAAGACCTTGATTGTAAATCACACTGTCTTAGGGTAACAAAAACCTTATACACTTTTTTATATTTCACATTACAGCCTATCCAAGTACACTGCTGAACATAGGAATCTGATATGGATACGTATATTTGCCATAGTTGCCACAGAACATAAAATAACTGTGTTTTTATTATACTGAGTTGTAATCGGGAAGATGCTGGTGTCCACCTCCCGTTCCAATATCTTTTTGTCGCCTCTAACGACACCCATGGGTTAATATGGTATAGTGGAGATAGATAGGGCTAGTGGATTCTCTCATGACGCCACTACTCAGCGAAGATTTCCTTTTTCTGATAAGTACACAAAATATACTGTATAAAGGTGTTCATCGGCATAATGATTTTTAACTTCCCAGTGGGAAGTTATTGTAATGGCTCCGATTTTGCAAATTGAAAATTTTAACATATCTCCATGTTTCAGAGTATGGTTTTTAAGAGGATGTTCGTGTGTGCACATGTATGTATTTATCTATGTATGTTCGGATTCAATTTTCGCCTCGTGCATCTCGAAAACAAAGAGTGATATTGACATGAGACCAGTTTCATTTAATGCATAATTATGTAACTTAGACCTCATTGAATTTTGAGCAAAATCTGTCAAGTCTTTTTTTGTGCCGAATGAAAAATTGTATAAAATATTAAAAAACATGATATTTTTTTATTCTTTGAACTGGGAAGTCTTGTGGACCTTTCGAATCACACCTAGATCGCTTTTGTTAGTAAAAAATCGTTGATATGCTAAATTTATTACAATAACAACAATATGGCACATTCTTGATGATACCTTTGTTAGAATGTATGCTAGATATTATAACAAAGGTATCTTTTATCAAATTGTAACCTAAATATGTCTTGTTAATAATGGACCAATAGAGTAAAATTTTTTGGAAGTGAAGATGATGGACGAGCATACAGTCCACCTTATGGTGTGTGGATACTCTGATCCAAAGATATCCTGCATTTATCATCGATTTAGAATTAAAGTGTGGACGAGTTATCATCGCCGAGGACTAAGATGGTTAACTCGTAAATTATCTAGTTAATAATGTTTTTAGTTTCCTACACTCATTGTACGAAACACAGCATCTATAAACTATTATTTACAAAAATAGAACAAGCTTATTCGTTAAGTAGGTACTACAAATTCAAATGTATAGTAAAAGTATCTCGTTACTTCTCTAAGAGATGCAATTAATGTTTTAAACAAAGTCTACATTAGATTGCAAAAACGAAAGGGCTACAGACTCTGTATAATGTGCTTCAGACCGAATTTCGGTCTCTTTCGGAATTTCGAAGACTAACTCCAGTCCGATGGAACGGCAATGGGCATCATCATCATCATTACAGACCTTCACAAGTCCACTGCTGAACATAGGCCTCCCCCAAGTAATGTCACAAAGCACGGTCCTGAGCCACCTGCATCCATCGACTTACTGCATATCTTACCAGGTCATCACTCCATCTAGTGGGGGGTCGCCCTACACTACGCCTACCGGTACGAGGCTTCCACTCGAGAACCTTTCTTCCCCATCGGTTATCGGTTATTCGAGCTATACGTCCGGTCCATTGGCACTTCAGCTCACTAATCTGTTGGGCTATGTCGGTCACTCTGGTTTTCCTGCGGATATCCTCATTTCTGAGTCTATCACGCAGAGAAACTCCGAGCATAGCCCTCTCCATAGCCTCATACGGCCAGCAGTGAAGGACGACGTCTCAGATCCGTAAGTCATCACTGGCTAAACGCACTGGTTGTACAATCTAGTTTTCAGAGATTGAGCCCAGCCGAATTGAATCCGTCGATTGACCTCTCGGTCGAAGTTAGACATACCTAGTCAGACTATTTGTCCCAGGTAAACGTAATCGTCAACAACTTCGAGCTTAGTGCTCTCAACAACTACCGGCATAGGGCAGCTCATAAAATTTTCAAGACAGAAAAAGCCAATAACTGATTTTGGCCCACCCGGGGCCTCATGGAATATTTTTTTTTATAGAATAAGGGCCACAAACGAGCACACAGTCCACCTGATGGTAAGTGGATGCTGTGGCATCCACTTTATTCTCATTTATCCTCGATTAAGAATCAAAACGCAGATGCGTTGTCACCCCTGAGGACTAAGATGGAATGCCCCTCGTTTCCAGTAGAAAAAGGTCTACGGATCTCTACACTCACCATACGAAACATAGCCGTATTAAGCTATTTTACGCTAGTATTCTGTGAGAGCTTGGTACTTCCTCGGTCGAGCCAACCCATTTGCACTATAACTATAGATACTACTAATAGGTATAGCTGAAGTATGAGTCTACCACGTAAGATTACGATTCGAGACGCATTCGCAAACCTATTCTACTTATTTACCCTTTGTACAATATTATTCAATACTACCTGGCCGTAACAAAAACGTTAAAATTAAAAGTATCTTTTAGACTTTTTACTTTTATATTTGTACCATTTTCTTTACGCCGTTGTAAAATACAAAGCAATTAATTTACCACTAGCTTTGTAAAAGCGTTTTGTTCCAACCTAGCTTTACAATATTGCTTACGCCTGTACACCGTAATGAAGTGCTCGCGGCCATTTGTCCGTCTGTCTGTCTGCAAACACGAAATCTGTTGCAGCTTAGCGTTCCGCTAAATGACTCGCGAACAATTTCATTATTGTTGTTAATGGCGGTCTTCTGACGTGTGAAGTTTATTATGTATTGTTTGTTTTATTCACTTTTTTGAAAGACAAATTGTTTTAACTTGTTTAAAGCTATTGATACCAAGGTAATTTCTATGTAATATCTTATGTATGTGTGATTGTCCTCGGTGGGATCAAGGTTCGAATGTTATTATTTATATTTTTGCACGTAATCTTTATATTAATACCGTTACTTTTACTGTTACAGCTTATTAAAGTCTGCTGCTGAACATAGGGCTCCCCCATAGATTACCTCATAGCGGGGGATATTTGCTATAGTTGCCACGCTTGGCAAGCGGGTTGGCAACTGCAGTTTTTATTTTTAGTCGCTATTAGGAAGACGCTGCTGCCCAGCTCCTGATTTGTTTCCCTCTGTCGCCTCGTACGACACCAAGGGATGATATGGGATAGGGGTGGTGCTTACACATCCACTCCACGGACTATATATTAATACGTGATGAGAAAACTCTATTGCGCCCTCCTTTCTGCCAAGGAGTGTCGCGTTCGTATACGGCTTAGAGATCTCTAGTCAGATTGTTAAGCCAGTTCCTAAAAGGTTGGGTTTAGTGGGTAAAAGTCACCACATAACCACGCAGCCGGCTGCGTGGTATGCTATGAGCATTCCCAACCTCTCTCCCCCGCTTTCCGGAGGGTTGCCTATATTTGATTCGGGCGCAAAAAAAAACTCTATTGTAAGATTTCGCATAGTTAATGTTTATGTGGAGGAGTGTAGACAGTTACAACGTATACAAAATATGTCTTACAAATACATTAACATACATACAAAATAATGCTTCATATTCCCAATGTCCAACACGTGATTGTCGCTTCAAACGAACGTCATCAAACGTCATAATTTGTTCAAGCCTATGTATGTACCTCCACACTAAGATTTTCTCCTGTATCGTGGGGGCAGTTCACAAACATAAATTTCACAAAGACAAACATCCAGACCCGAAACAATTACTTGTAGGCCATACAAATATTTGTTCCGTGCGGGATTCGAACCCGCGGCCCTTAGCGCTGTAACTCATTGCTAACGCATTGCGGCACGGAGCCGTCGATAATATTTGTTCAGAAGGAATCGGCGCTAATTAATTTTTTTAATGTTATCGTAATCGTAAAAAGTCATAGGATCTTTATAATTCGTATTACATCAAAACAGAAATTGTCAAAACTTTTTTATTCTATATAGATTATAAATAATACTTATTGAAAGTCACTTTTTTAATTTAACACCGGTTCGAAAAAAACGCTCTGTCCTAAAAAGAATTAGCAAGACACCTAGCGGGTCTTTAAAAAAAAGAAAACTTACTTGGTATGTTACAATTAACAATACATAACAAATAAGAAATAGCTTGGTAGCGATCACCCTTCGCAGGGGTTATTATCATTTATAAATTCCTTAATATTATAATAGCCCTTTTACACAAATATTGTCCGACAATTTAAAAAAATTGGCCCCTTTGAAAGTAATGATTCTGCAATTGAAATAAATGGTTGACCATAGCGACATATTTATCATCAGTAGAAATTTTATATAAATTTGAGGTGTAGTTTTTGTTTTTATGTATTAAATGTTTAGTCTTATAGGATTTAGCGGAGGTGTTTAAGTATTTATAATTTTACTTAACACAATCTTGGTAGGCGAATTGACGACCTTTTCAATTTTAATTGAGAATATTATAATATTGATCGTTAAAAAAAGATCAAAAGAGGATACCTTTTTTATATCATTAGGTGACAAACGAGCACACAGTCCACCTGATGGTAAGTGGATGCTGTGGCACATAGACATCCACATTTATCCCAAATTAAGAATCAATATGCAAATGCGTTGTCACCCCTGAGGGCTAAGATGGAATGCCTCGATTCCAGTAAAAAAGGGTCTCCAGATCTCCACATATACTCCACACATACAAAACACAGCAGTATTAAGCTGCTATTTTACGTTTGTCTTGTTTTGTTCACGATAATGAAATGTTTAAAGGGAGCCATTATTCTTTGACCGGTCGTAGTTATATGAAATGCCTGTTATTTCTCTTACCTTTTGCACTCCCTGGAACACATTAGTAGGTTTACTGTTGCTTGAAGCAGAAATACTAACAGTGGTACCAATACAGTAATTCGCTCGTTTGTTACCCCGGTATAAAAATATGGAATATAGCAGTATAAGGCTATAAGGCAACACTAAAAACATTTCTTTGTAACTGGTGAGCAAAGTAACCCGATACTACGGTAATGGGCAGTATGATTACATAGATTTACTCATGCGGTATGATCAGCGACTTGTTTCATGCATCAGCATCAAAAATAAAGATTAGACGCTGAATGCAATATTTATAGTAACGCGATACAGAAGCTTACGATAGTATAGTTTGCTGGATAAGCTTCACAATGGCCACACACCGAGTACGCTACGTGAATCGATATTGAAACAATGTAAGGAAATAAGTTATACATTTCGATGTTAGTGTGTATACAATTACATTTTTTTATTGAATAAGGGTGACAAACGAGCACATAGTCCAGTGATGGTAAGTGGATGCTGTGACCCATAGACATCGAAATGTATCAACGATTAAGAATCAAAACGCAGATGCGTTGTCACTCTGAGGACTAAAATGGAATGCCTCATTTCCAGTAAAAAAAGGGTTTCCGGATCTCTACACTCACCGTACGACAATACAGCAGCATTACACTGCTATTTTACGCTGGTATTCTGTGAGAGCGTGGTCCTGGTCCGGTAGAACTGACCCATTCGTGCTACAACTATAATATTAGCTGGTGTATACTGACCTGAAGTTTCTTTCGCCATTTCATCTATGGGCACAGGAACCTTGTTTTAAAACGGTAGTAGACTAAAATACATGTCGATGCTAAGATCACGTTGACCTGATGATGCCTCGTTTAGAGGTGAAACATGTGGTGTATTGTTGACGGTGGTGTCTTTCCTAGTGTAGTGGTGTTGGGGTTAGTGGTGACGGGGATAGGCACGCTATTGAGGGTGGCGGCAGGTGCTCTTTACACTAAGTAAGACAAATAATTTTTTATTTTTTTACTCGGATTTTAACTAAATAATTTTAACTCCAGATTTTATTAAAACACGTTTATTTGATTTCAATAAACTCAGAAATCCAGCATTACGAGTGCCCTAGGGACTGTTTTCAGTTGTTTCGAGGTAGGTATGCCCGATATAGAATTTAACGAATCTAGCCAATAGTATTTGCAATATTTGGCTGAATATTTTGTTGAATTCTATAAGTGTCTGGGCAAGGCTCCGGTGCCTGTTTTGATGTATTTTGTAAAGTATTAAGATAGTATAATTATACTTTTCTGAACTAGCAGATATAACGCATTTAACCCGGTTTCGAACCTAGATAGATAGATGTACCTGTCTGACTGTATGTACTCATTTGTCACACTTATTCTATATAAAAATATACACCAATAATTTATATCAGTAATATATCTACGGCGGGTTAAGGTCCAGCGACGGACATCCTCTCCATAATGGGAGACACACCCACGGGACATTTTACTATGTATATTAAAGTTACAGCCTATTATGTCCCACTATGGAAGTATTGTGTGGAGTCCAGGCGATATTATTGTAATACAGCCTATATATGTCCCACTGCTGCGCACAGGCCTCCCCTCATTTCTGAGAGGGTTGTAGGGCAAGGAAGTGTCCGCCGCGCAGTCCCATTGCGTGTTGGCGAACTTCACATGTCTTCGAAATATTTTTTCTTATTCCTCAGACATGCAGGTTTCCTCACGACATTTTCATTCACCGCCGAGCACGTGGTAAACCAGCACTTAAAATTGAAATTAACAATTTCATTGGTGCCGGCGGGGATCGAACCCGGGTTACTCGCGTTCTTTTACATTTACAGCGAGGGTTAACCATCTGAGCTACCACGGCTCTGAATAAAAGGGATATAATGATTTTTTAAATTTACGCCAACAGTACACATTGAATAAAACTATATAAACGGATTTTTATCGCGTTTAATAACTTATTTTAACTTACTTTTACGTCTGGGTGCATCGGGAATTTAAAAAAAAAACTAATAAAGTTATTAAATGCGATAAAAGCCGTAAATATAGTTTTATTCCAAAAGGGATATATTAATAAGTTTATGTGTATTAATAAAAGTGTATATATTATAGATTAATATTAACTTAATCTGTAATAATATACACGTATAAACACAATTTAAGTGTTTGTCTGGAATATCCTTATAATTGCATTTTATTGAGCTGATGGGTTATTCGCATCCTAAAGACATAGACAACCATTTTTTTTAATTCTGTCTGCCTGTAGTATGGCCATACTAATCTCCGAAGAGGCAATGTCAGGAGCGATCTAGATTATGTATTATTCTAGAAACTAGAAATTTATTAAAATAGATAAAATAAATAGTCTGTTATTAATTCTTATCTTACAGACCCTGGATAGGGTCTGTAAGCAGGAGCGAATTGTTAATATAAAATTTGACGGCTGCATGGCGCAGTGCCTTAGCAATGAGTTACAGCGCTGGGGTCGCGGTTTCGAATCCTATAATAACAAGTATTTGTACGGCCTACAAGTAATGGTTCCGGGGCTGGATGTTTGTCCTTGTCAAATTTATGTTTGTAAACGGCCTCCATGGTGCAGGAGAAAACCCTAGTGTGGAAGGTAACGTTTTTTAAAAAAATAAAACAAGCAGCAAGCTAAAGTCTTCTTGTAATGATACACAACAAACCAAATAACTATCCAAGGCACAATAAAATTGCAATTGCCTTGAATATCAGACCGACCGCATCACCCAGTGTACCTTGGGAGTGATCGAGACATTTGTTGAAGAATAAACACTTGATGGAGTACTGAATGCAAACTTTAAAGCCTACCACCAAATGGAAGACTATGAGAAAATGGAAGACCTTAATCAGCTTGGAGTTTTTCAAACAGCAACCGATGAATAAGATTATGTTTGCGATCAGAATTATCCACATAAGCGCGATAAACCACCACAGGATCTCGGCCGCTGTCCCATTATACTTCAGCAAGTACTTCATCTCCGAGTCTGGAAGACAAAAATACCCTGTCTTTATTCGGCCATATTTTTTTAATTATTACAGCTTAAAGTTACAGCGTATGTACGTCCCACTGTTGGCCACCTCCCCTCACTCCTAAGAAGGTTTTAGAGCAAGGAAGTGTCCGCTGCGCTGGCCCAGTGCGTGTTGACAGACTTCACACCATGTCTTCGAAATGTATATATTTTTAATTTCACAGACAAGCAGGTTTCCTCACGATGTTATAATGTAATTAAAGCTACAATAATTTAAGTGCTGATTTACCACGTGCTCGGCGGTAAAGGAAAAACTTTGTGAGGAAGCCAGTATGTGTAAGAAATAAGAAAAAAATATTTCGAAGACATGTGAAGTTCGCCAACACGAATTGATATATATATATATATATATATATATATATATATATATATATATATATATATAGCATAGTATATTTTAAGTTGATTTAGACTTTTAGTCATTTTTGAATATAGACTTTCACAATGTCACGTAAGGACTAGTGAAATATGGTCTCACTTCCATAAAAAAGACAATTCCGACCACTTCTTTCACCGGAGTCGAATCAGCGGCTAGTGCGAATCAGGTAAACCTGCGGTGAATAGAGTTGAATTTTAAAATTGAATTGAGAATTTGAATTTAAAACTTTTCTGCTAGTTCTAATCCTAGTTAAGCATGAAGGAAAATCGCCTATTTAAATAATTGTTAATAAATAAACTAATTAAAATAATTTTTAATTAATTTATTTATTTTTACTTCTTAAGAATACACTTTAATTATAGCCTTTGAAATCAGACTCTGATCCTACGTCTCAATTTGAAAAAAAAGGGTAACAAAATTATAGAAATAAATAAGGATAGAATGAACTTAATTTTATTCACTACCCGATTATCATCCCGTGGGTGTCGTAAAAGGAGACATAAGGAAACGAATCAGGAGATGGGCAGCAATTTTTTTTAGGTTTATGGCGTCTAGCATCTACTCTACATTCCTGGCTACGGTGGCGACCATGGTAACTGCGGGGCAGGGTGTGCTAAGAATCTCCGGTAGAGGTTCGGTTGTCACCTACGACGACTCGACCTGGCAACATTTAACGCACGTACCCTGAAGACTGACGAGAAGATCCTGGAGCTGGAAGAAGAGATAGAAAAGTTGCGCTGGAATATTATAGGATTATCAGAGGTCCGAAGAGAGGGGGAGGACACGGTGATTCTCGAATCCGGCAACTTGTTCTATCACCGGGAGGACGACCATCTGTCCCAAGGAGGTGTTGGATTTATCGTCTACAAGTCTCTCGTTAACAACGTTTTAAAGATTGGGAGTGTATCAACGAGGGTTGCGTACCTTATACTCAGAATCACCAAACGGTATTCGCTGAAGGTCATACAGGTTTACGCGCCAACGTCGGAACATCCTGATGAGGAGGTGGAGGAAATGTATGAGGATATTTCCAGAGCCATGCATTCCTCCAAAACCTACTACACGGTGTTGATGGGAGACTTCAACGCAAAACTGGGCACAAGAAAGAACGGTGAGCTGAAGTTAGGGAAATTTGGAATAGGGCAACGGAACCCAAGGGGCCAGCAGCTGGCCGACTTCATGGAGAAAGAGGGACTTTTTATGATTAACTCTTTCTTCCAGAAGCGGCCCCACAGAAAGTGGACCTGGTCGAGCCCTGACGGTTCGACAAAAAACGAGATTGACTTCATTATGACGACCAGACGCCAACTGTTCAGTGATGTCTCAGTGATCGCAAGGGTGAAAACTGGCAGCGATCACCGAATGGTTAGAGGCACACTGAACCTAAACGCTAAATTGGGGAGGTATCGTCTAATGAAGTCAACGCTCCGTCCCCCTCGTGCTCTAATCCAGAATCCCAAAACCTTTCAGCTCGAGTTACGTAACCGCTTTCAGTGCTTAGAAGATTGCAATGCAGTGGACGATATGAATGACAAGCTCGTGGAAACTGTCCGTGCGGTCGGAGCTAAGTTCTGCAAGACCCGCCGCAGAAGAATACAAAAACTCTCCGATCACACTCTTAATCTCATGGCTGTTAGACGGGAGATGAGGCTGCGATCGTCAACAGATTTGACAGCATACAGGAAACTGAACAGACAGATCACCAAATGTATGCGGCGAGACTTACGCAACTTTAATACTGCTCGTATTAAAGAAGCGATCGAGCGGAACCAGGGCTCCAAAGTCTTTGCCAGAGATCTGTCTGCTAGAAAGAGCCAACTATCAAAGCTGAAGACTGAGTGTGGCAGCATCGTTTCCGGGACACCTGAGATTTTGAGTGAGATTGAGAGGTTCTATGCGCAGCTGTACACATCGTCGTTGGAGCCACACGCAAGTGTGAGTAACGATCAAGAGCAAGTCTTATCCGACACTATTCCGATGATATCCCGGACTTCAGTCTGAGCGAGATTAGAATGGCTCTCCAGCACCTTAAAAACGGCAGGGTCCCAGGCGAGGAATGGAATTACAGCGGAGCTTCTGAAAGCGGGTGGAACACCGGTACTTGAAGTCCTTCAGAAGCTTTTCAATTCCGTCCTCCATGGTGGCACTACTCCGGAGGCGTGGAGCAAAAGTGCGATGGTCTTGTTCTTCAAGAAAGGTGACAACGCCCTCTTGAAGAACTACAGACCGATATCCCTTCTGAGCCGCGTCTACGTGCTGTTTTCGAGAGTCATTACGAATCGTCTCGCACGCAGACTCGACGACTTCCAGCCTCCCGAACAAGCCGGTTTCCGAAAAGGCTTCAGTACCATAGACCACATACATATCCTGCGGCAGATTGTACAGAAGTCCGACGAGTACAATCTGCCACTTTGCCTGGCGTATGTGGACTATGAGAAAGCCTTTGATTCCGTCGAAATTTGGGCGTTGCTACAGTTCCCTCCAGCGGTGCCAAGTTGACTATCGGTATATCGAAGTGCTGAAGTGTTTGTACAGTAGGGCTACGATAGCTATCCGAGTACAGAACCAGAGTTCAAAACCTATCCAACTGCAGAGAGGTGTAAGAAAGGGTGACGTTATATCCCCGAAACTCTTCACCGCTGCATTGGAAGACGTCTTCAAGCTACTGGACTGGAAAGGATACGGTATTAACATCAATGGCGAGTACATCACCCACCTTCGATTTGCCGACGATATAGTCCTTATGGCAGAATCGCTGGAGGACCTAAGCACAATGCTCAATGACCTCAATGGTATCTCCAACGGATAGGTCTTAAGATGAACATGGACAAAACAAAGATCATGTCTAATGTCTATGTCAAGCCGGAGTTGTGGGCACTATGCTCGAAGTTGTTGACGAATACGTTTACCTGGGACAAATAGTCCGACTAGGTAAGTCCAACTTCGACCGAGAGGTCAATCGACGGATTCAACTCGGCTGGGTAGCGTTCGGGAAATTACGACACATCTTCTCGTCAGGTATACCTCAATCTCTGAAAACGAAAGTGTACAACCAGTGCGTGTTGCCAGTGATGACTTACGGATCTGAGACGTGGTCCTTCACTGCTGGCCGTATGAGGACGCTCAAGGTCGTTCAGCGAGCTATGGAGAGGGCTATGCTCGGAGTTTCTCTGCGTGATAGACACAGAAATGAGGATATCCGCAGTAAAACCAGAGTGACCGACATAGCCCAATGGATTAGTAAGCTGAAGTGACAATGGGCCGGCCATTTAGCTCGAAGAACCGATAACCGATGGGGAAGAAAGGTTCTCGAGTGGCAGCCTCGTACCGGTAGGCGTAGTGTAGGGTGACCCCCCACTAGATGGAGTGACGACCTGGTAAGATATGCAGGAAGTCGATGGATGATGGTGGCTCAGGACCGTGCTTTGTGACATTGCTTGGGGGAGGCCTATGTTCAGCAGCGGACTTGTGAAGGGCTGTAATAATGATGATGATGATGATGATGATACTTTGTGGTATGTAATGCCCTGCGTTTGCGACTTGAATGATCGACCGAATGCCCGGTACGTACGTAGTATTTAAACCCACCACTTTTCGTCGTACAAAAAGGTTGCGGATCAGTATTTCCTATAGTATTCCAGCGCAACTTTTCTATCTCTTCTTCCAGCTCCAGGATCTTCTCGTCAGTCCTCAGGGTACGTGCTTTAAATGTTGCCAGGTCGAGTCATCGTAGGTGGCAACCGAACCTCCACCGGAGATTCTTAGCACCCCCTGCCCCGCCGTTACCATGGTCGCCAGGAATAGCGGGGCCGCCGGGGACTGGGGGCTGTCTATTTGTGTAATTCTTCATGGGGGTTAAATTTCCATAGTTGCCACGCTTGGCGAGCGTGTTGGCAACCGCAGTTTTTTGTTGTACGGTTGTTGTTATCAGGAAGATGCTGCTGCCCATCTGCCTGTCTCCCTCTGTCGCCTCTTACGACACCCACGGGAAGATATGGGGTAGTGGATATTCTTAACCACCACTACACGGCAACCATACCATAAAGTGTATAGTACTACAATTACAAGATTACAACGGTCTTTTGTTCAAATACTAATCTTATATTAATTTTATTTAAACAGTTACCAAGGTACACGTATTTATTTTAGTAAGATTGAGCTGACCGCACTTCAGTAATAGCGCCATCTACTATGTTGTATAGGTAAAGATATTTTATCGAACAAACATTGATTGACTCTCAAGGTGGTATGTAGAGTAGATGCTAGATGGCATAAACCTACAAAATTGCTGCCCATCTCCTGATTCGTTTCCTTATGTCGGCTTTTACGACACCCACGGGATGATAATCGGGTAGTGAATAAAATTACGTTCATTCTATCCTTATTTATTTCTATAATTTTGCTACCCTTTTTTTTAAATTGAGACGTAGGATCAGAGTCTGATTTCAAGGGCTATAATTAAAGTGCATTCTTAAGAAGTAAACATAATTTATATTCATTAATAGAAAATTATTTTAATTAGTTTATTATTATTACAATTATTTAGGTAGGCGATTTTTCTTCATGCTTAACTAGGCTTAGAACTATCAGTAAAGTTTTAAATTCGAATTCTCAATTCAATATTAAAATTCAACTCTATTTACCGCAGGTTTACCTGATTCGCACTAGCATTGTCCTTTTTTTATGGAAGTGAATATATAAACATAGAATTGTCTTTTTTATGGAAGTGAGACCATATTTCACTAGCCTTACGTGACATTGTGAAAGTCTATATTCAAAAATGACTAAAAGTCTAAATCAACTTAAACTACACTATGCTATATTATATTTACACTTTACACATAATTGTCTGAATTACATCTACCTAATGCACAAAATACACACAAATATTGCAAAAAAATGCACAAACGCAACGTGTCAAAAGTTAATAACTTCATTAATGTTATTAGGTAACTTAGTGAATAGCACGAGCACGAGTCACGAAGACCAAGTGCGTAATTGTTGCGTTCTAGAAAAAAGCAAATTCTAAACTTTCCATCTAAAATATAAAAAACATAAACATAGAGTTGCCTATAATATTGTTACGAGCTTGAGGTTCGTGACAATAAAAATTGCCGATAAAATTACCTAAATTAACACTTTAATTTACTTTACACAAATTAAAACTTAAAACACTAGTAATTAAACACACTAATTCACTTAATTCCGCTCCGAAGCTTCGCTTGTGTCGCCGAGTTCAACTCTGCCCGATCGCATCTTGCAGCGCCTACTTATATAAATTAGCAAAATATCCAGAATGTTCAAGTAAACACGCGCAAGGTACCGAGAGTTCGAGTTTTAAACTTCAAGAAGTTTAGTTCTTCGGTTCGAGACTAGATGGCGCTAGTGCGCCGATTTTAGCGCGTAACACTGCCCCCTCCTAAGACATGCTCGTCCCGAGCATTATCGGCCACATAATAACGCGCCAAGCGATCCACATGGACGATCTTAGGAGTCCCTCTTGCGCCTTTCTGTAACGGCTCCGCAATGTCAAGGGTTGTTCTATCCAGTGGTGCACCAACATTGTACAATTTCGGTGCTCCTCTACTACTGTGAGGTCGAGCGCACAACTTGTACATTACAAAGATTATTTCCCTTCAGTAGAGTTCGTTTAACTCCCAGATGGACTCTTGAACGACCATTATGGCACAGCTGTAGACATTCGGCACTTTAGCTTTAGGGACAACCATTTGCAAACGACAGCTGTCCCTTCGACCATTGTCCCATTTACGGCACAGGACTCCATCCTGAATCAGCAAGCTGTCCCATTGGGCCCAATAGCTTTTCGTGGTTGAACTCATCGCTGAGACGTCCCTCCACTTAGGCTTGGTAGCACGGGCCTTCATCCATCCCAGAATCGGCTTGATGTCCGGATCTTCCTGCTGTGCATGTCGTAGGCTGTCCTTCCACCCGTTGCTGAGGTGGTCTGTCCTGAGCATCCTCACGGATACCACTTCCTTACTCTCTTGCCTACTACAATGGTTGCAATCTTCAGGACAAGGTCTTCTTGTCAATGCATCTGCGTTGCCGTGAGATTTCCCGCTGCAGTGTCTGATAGTAAAGTCGTATTCCTGCTGCTGCTGGGCGGTGCTGTTAGCCGCACTTCCTTTCTGAGACCGTTCACCTTCCCTTCCTAGGGTGTGCTTAGGGCAGCTGCACCGAAGATGGCTCCTTTCCCCACAGCCATAGCACCTAGGGCTGTATCTTTTATTGTGGTCGCGAACCGTAACTGCTGTAACCTCCCTAGCGTGAGGTGAACGATGATCCTGTCGCCGCCAGGCAGTGCCGTTAGCTGTACTACCCTCTCGAGATCGATCAACTCTCCTTTCCACGCTTAGTTTAGGGCAGCTGGATCGAGGATGGCCCTTTTCCCCACAGCCATAGCACCTTGGGCTGTATCCTTTGTTGCGGTCGCGAACTGTAGCTGCTGCAACCACCCTGACGCGATGGGAACGATGATCCTGCCGCACGGCTTCCACTTCCAGTGCATGGGCCAAGGCGTCCTTAAGCGTCTCGTGGTGCCCGAGCCTCACAGCAGCTCTGACTTCCAGGTCGCGGATGCCGTCGATGAATGTCTGCACCAGGTTCCCTTCAATGAGCGCAGGTACAGACCGGTATGCTTTTTCGCACCAGCTTCTCCACTTCTAGAGCCCACTGCTGCAGGTTTTCGTTGATGCGCTGCACACGATCTTTAAGCTGCGCACGAAAGACGTGTTCCAGGTGAGCGTCACCATATCTCGCCTCCAATGCCTCAAGGAGTTGCTCATAAGTCACTTCCTCACCGAGAGCTTCCAGAACTGTTAAGGTTCGCGCAGCTAGTGTGAGAGCAGTCATGGCCTGACTTTTATTCCAGCCGTTCGCCTTCATAACAGCCTCGAACTGGATTTTGTAGGCTGACCAGGAAGAGGTACCGTCGAACGGTGGCACCTTGAACCCACGTAGCGAAGGTGTTGTAGCTACTACGGGAGCTGTAGCTCCATCTCCAAGTTTGAGTTCGTCCAGTGATTTCTTCATGTCAGCCATTACGTTGTCAACCCGATTGTTTACTTGGTCGATTCGGGTTTCAGCTTTCTCGATTCGGTTTTCAGCTTTCGCGATTTGGCTTTCAGCTTCCGACAGGCGCTTGTCACGCTGAGCAACCCTATCCTTCAGCTCCTTTATCTCCTTCCCGAAGGTAGCGTGAAGGTCCTTCATGAGGAGCATCTGTTCCTCCTGTCGGCGGGCCTGTTCCTCTTGTCCGCTCTGCAGTGCTTTTCACTGACGGACCTGTTCCTCCTGCCCGCTCTGCAGCTGCTCTTTCAACTGACGGACCTGTTCCTCCTGTCCTCCTGCCCGGGCGAGCCTGCTCCTCCTGTCGGCGAGTCTGCTCCTGCAGCATCACCATCAGAGCACCTAAGTCAGGTGCTGCAGATGTAGGAGCTACCGACGGGCCTGCAGCCGGTGGCTGGCCCGCCGACGTCTGCGGCGTTGCATCAGCAAATCTTCGTTGGTCCGTCTCCTGCTGGCGTTGACTTCGGGTACGACACCCTCCGTTTCCTCCTTAGGTAAAATCAGCATTATTTTATCCCACTTCTGACACCAATTGTTACGAGCTTGAGGTTCGTGACAATAAAAATTGCCGATAAAATTACCTAAATTAACACTTTAATTTACTTTACACAAATTAAAACTTAAAACACTAGTAATTAAACACACTAATTCACTTAATTCCGCTCCGAAGCTTCGCTTGTGTCGCCGAGTTTAACTCTGCCCGATCGCATCTTGCAGCGCCTACTTATATAAATTAGCAAAATATCCAGAATGTTCAAGTAAACACGCGCAAGGTACCGAGAGTTCGAGTTTTAAACTTCAAGAAGTTTAGTTCTTCGGTTCGAGACTAGATGGCGCTAGTGCGCCGATTTTAGCGCGTAACAATATGATCATACAAAAATGCAAGTCGTGTGTCTATTGTCCTAAAAATCATTTAATTTTTTTTAATTTGACAACTCTCACAACTTCCCTCTGTCTGTATTGTCTCTGTCTGAATAGTGTGTTGGTCCCTACTTTAACGTATGGTAGTGAAAGTTGGGTGTGGCAGAAGAAGCACGAGAGTAGAATGAACGCAGTAGAAATGCGGTCGTTAAGGAGTATGTTAGGGCTGAATCTGAATGACAGGGTGAGAAATTGTGTGATAAGAGAAGAGTGTGGTTTGCAAGATGATGTTGTGACCAAGATTAAGAAAGGAATGCTTTGGTGATTTAGTCATGTGAAAATAATGAATGAGGAAAGAGTGACAAAAAAAATTTGTTGCAGAAGTAAATGGCAGAGTCGGAAAGGGACGTCCTAGGCAAAAATTTATCGACAAAATTAGCGATGTATTGAAAACGGGCCAAATTAGGGGTACCCTTAACCGACGAGCATGTATGCGTAGGTATATGGATTTGAAGTTGGCGAGAGAGGTGTGTCAGGATTGTGCCAAATGGAAGTCTGTAGTCTCTGCCTACCCCTCTGAGTAACAGGCGTGAGTGTTTATGTTTTATGTTCATGTAGCACAAATGGGTCGGCTCGACCGGGGAAAGACCGAGTTGTCACAGAATACCAGCTTAATACTGCTGTATTTTGTAAGATGAGTGTAGAGATCCGGAGACCCTTTTTAACTGGAAACGAGGCATTCCATCTTAGTCCTCAGGAGCGACAACGCATCCGCGTTTTGATTCTTAATCGAGGATAAATGTAGATGTGTACGGGCCACAGCATCCACTTACCATCAGGTGGATTGTGTGCTCGTTTGTCACCCTTATTCGATAAAACAACACCGGCGCTAGACCACAAAACAATTACCATCACTTTCCTGGGGATAAGTTTTCGTTTAGGGAATTGTTTAAGTGCTGAACCAGGATCCAACCAACGTGCTGAGCACTTGCGATTGTCAAATAGAATCCATTTTATGTCGCAGGTAACAATGCGGTTCAAAAATTCCTTCATTTGAGTTCGTGGGACATCCACTTGTCAAACTTTTTTACTTTACCAATTTGACGCAAATTGACCAATATTGTTTTCGTGCTAACGTCGAAAGATACTGCTAATTCAGTCGTAGTTTGAGTATCATCAGCTTCTACAATCACCTTCAAATCCTCATTGTCGATCAAAGTTTTCGGACGACCACTGGGTTCATTTTGCAGGTTGAAATATGCAGAACGGAAGCGGGCAAATCATAACAGATAGTGCTTTCGATTGTAGTATTTGCTCCCTAAACGTCGTTTATGTTGTGTATCGCTTGTGCCGCGTTGATGTCACGACGCGAGGTACTCATGTCATGATGACGAAAAAGGTTAAAATGCGAAGAAAACATAACGCTAATCAATAAACAAATATCTAATTGGAATTCTTAACCAAAAAATAAATTACATACTTTGATTTGAAATGGCCAGGACTGCACAATGGAAATTTTATAAGTAAAGACCTATTATAATCGATACTGATATATTTACACAAAATAACAAAATCAAATGTTAAATATAAAAACGAAGCCGACCACGATTCTCACCAGAGTTACTTAGTCGCAAAGCAGTTCTGAGATAGTCATCGGTGTGTAAAAGATAGTTCGCAGATCCGGCAAATTGACTTGTCGTCTACAGTTGTGATATTTTTGGGATCCCGCCAGCACGTTTTGCTTTTTTCATATTTTTCATTGTATTCTTTTAGAAATTATTTTTAAAATAGTATTTCCAAATAATCCCTATCTTTTTTATCTGTAAGTAATTGTGTAACTTTTAAATGATTTGACCGATTAATGTAATATTCTCACATTACATATATCCTGTAAAGACGATGGCGTATCTATGTAATGATGATCTATGTAAGGATCAGATAGGTGGTGCTGTAGCCAAGTTGTTTTTTAACAAATTCTAGATTATTGAACCAAAACGACTAACATACAATATATTTTGTCGAGTTGTTGTCAAAGAAGAAAATCACAAAATGTAGAATCGATTAGTGATCGTGTCTTGAAGTCTGGCAAGCTTGGGTTTAGTTTAAATTTTATTAATTACGGGATCCTAAGCAGATGGTAGTACCCAGCATATTGAAATTATGATGTTTTTTAGTTTCAATAGCCTCAAGTGTCATCCTTGGTAGGAATCGATGTTCTTTCGCTAGGATTTGTGGTCTATCAAATCTGATGTAATGGTGGGGCCCTCATAGGATTCAAAAACTCTAAATCTTAAGAATTAAAAGAAGTTCGGGTGCTTTGGACACCCGAAACTTTGGAAGTTATAAACAAAGTAAATTAAACGCGATAAAATCCGTACAATTAGTTTTAATCAATATGTAGTGTTCGCGTAAATATAAGAAATCATTACTCCTCCTTTCCTTATTAAAGTTAAAATATAAAGTCACAGCCATTCTATACGTCCCACTCTGGTGCTCAGAGATGAGACATCTCATTTCTGAGAGGGTTTTAAGGCAAGTTTCCATCGTCCTGCCCCATTTCGTGTTGGCGGACTACACATGTCTTAGAAATATTATTTGTTTCGCAGATATGCGGATTTCTTCTCGGTGTTTTCCTTAGTACGTAACTGTAATTAAGTAAAAATACTTATTTTAATTTTGGCCTGTTTATAACTTACTTGTATAGAATAGGCGTGATAAACGTACACTTTTTCCACGGCGGCCTGCCTCAACGGAGGCTAGCCAACGGCGCAGGACAAGATTATAGTGCCCAAGTGTATGCGCAAGCACAGGTGCACTCTCTATTCCCTCACTCTCATAATCCGATGGGACGGTAAACCGACACGACCGGAGAGAGATCAGACGCAGGAACAACGGCTTTACGTGCTTTCCGAGGCACGGGGGTGAGACACCGCCAACTTCATGACTATGGGTAACTACTGAGAATTTCTGGACGGAAAAACTCGATAATTAATTTTTTGGCCCGACCCGGGATTCGAATCCAGGACCTCATGATCAGCAGTCGCACTACTACAACCACTAGACCAACGAGGCAGTAACAACATATATACAGTAAATATATTGAATACGAATTAAGTATTTGTAGCCACCAATAATATAAAAACACGACATTGTATACCTCGGACGTTGAGAAAACAAAATGGCCGGGTTAGAACCTCAATAAAGTTTTATTGTGTTGACCGCCGTGTCCGACAGTCGGTAAACATGGAACAATATTCTCGACACCTCATTTTGATGCATGAAGTCGCTGGACCATGGCGGAGTTGCATCAGAGATATTAAAGAATTATAGATAGTGCTTGTCGCCTTTCGAAGTTTAATACTAATGGTGTCTAATTAGCACGTTTTGACGCATATTTAAGAAGATATCTGGGTAATAAAAAATTTGAGAAATAAGTTTTTTACGATGTATTGCTGTAGCGTTGACAACGGAAAAGGCCAATTGCAACTCGGGTTGATTATACCTAAGAAAAATTGTCGAAATCACGTTTTCCATTTCTTACTTTTCCTGTAGCTATACTCGTAGACAAAGGTCAATGGCGAACTGCCAAACAAATTTTTGTTGTCATTTTTTCCTTGCATCTACAAATGAAAAAAATATGTAATAAATAGTGCTTTTAACTCTAAAAAATGTTTTATCAGTCATACTACTGCAGGAAGTCTGGAATTAAAAATATTCCATTTTGAACAAAATTCACAACAACAGGCTTTATTGTATAAGAAATTCACCTGCCTTAATTGGCAAATCGTTACAAAAACAACAACTACATGTTATAATTTCCAATTATAGTTAAGTAGAGTAATTATTAGCATGAGAGAATACTAAAATAACGCATTGACATTGAAATAACGCTGAGAAGAGTTTTGTAAATAAAATACATATAAGATGAAGCTGTGTGCCATAAGACCTTTGCCTACATTATTTGGCGAAACGTAACAACTACAATAACTAGTCAATTTAGTTTTAATTATTAATGATTTTTGATTAGATAATATTTAAACTATTTTTTTTGGTATCTGTACCACTACACATACATAGACGCTCAATAATTCCATTAACAATTTGCCACAACCAGGGTTCGGAACCGGTTTAAAAAAGAGCGGTTAATTTCCATTAATTAATTACCTGTAAATATATCGCTCTTTCAACTATCCGTAAAACAAGTAACCGGCTTTTATTTACCCTAAACAATAAAGGTTACCGTTTACTTACGAACAAATGAACAAATGGTTTTGACACCCAAATTAACCGGTTGATTCCGTAAAACGTAAAGGCAGTTATGAGCGGGACCTCAAAACGTAAAACTATCTGATTTAGTTTGATTTGTATTTTTTCCCAACATAAAGCAAGACACCATGAAATCCACAGCTCAAATTGAGCAGCTAAAGAAAACATGCCGCACAAGACGTCTACCACCAAAATTATATTGCAGTGCTACACGAAACTCTTTACAGAGAACGGTCATCCATTTAACTTAATTGAAGATAAAACGTTCAGAAATCTAGTGAAGTCAAAAACGGACTTAACACAGAATCAGCACCAAGCAATCAATATTAGAAAGATACGATCCAGTATACGAGATATGGCTCACGCAATCGAACTAGACGTTACATCTATTGAGTTACGAAGATTTCTAGATCTAAATATACAGCAGTGAGTTGTTTGATGAATCTGACATCGAAACTATCAGTGACTATAACTAGAATGGGAAGACAAAAAAATATATATTTATATAAGCTGGAAAAATGTAGTTTTGGTGAAACCGTCGGCAAGTGTTGGTGTTGAAGTTAGTAGTGTAGTAGTTAAATATCAGTTAATAGTTTTATTCAAAGAGACATGTAAATAAAACCAAGTACCAGCTCATCTATATATCCATATATATATATATATATATATATATGTATATATATATATATATATATATATATATATATATATATATATATATATATATATATATATATATATTATGTGTGTGTATATATCTCACAGAATACCAGCGTAAAGCGTAATGCTGCTGTGTTTCTATGGTGAGTGTAGAGAACTGGAGACTCTTTTTTACTGAAATCGAGGCATTCCATCTTAGTCCTCAGAGGTGACAACGCATTTGCATTTTAATCCTTAATGGGGGATAAATGTGGATGTCTATGGGCGACAGCATCCACTTACCATCAGGTGGACTGTGTGCTCGCTTGTTACCCTATACTATATAACAAACTACAATATAACTACAACGTGTTTCTACCACATTTAAACAACCTTTAAAGGTATAGGATATCCTTACTAATTAATTTCAGTAACAGTGCAGTTAATTTCGTCTGTGTCCTTTCACTCTATTAAAAAATATTTTTCGTAACATCTTGTACATCATGGTAAGATCGTACATGGTAAGATATGGTTCAATTCCTCATTAATGAGATGTGAAAAATGGTCATTTCTTTTGTCCTTTAGAATGCTCTGAATAAGACAAACAACTTTTTTTTATCGTGTTTAGACACGACTTCTTGTTTTACTTTATCTCCCTCTGAAGTGTTACTCATTATTGGTTTTAGCAAATACGGAGTTAGAGGTTGGTCCTAATCACGAGCTTCTAATTCTAAAAAATCTGGATATCTGCTTCGTTTGAGCCATAAAAAGAACAAATACTGTAAGACATAATTCCATCAACATAATAAGAAATCATGTGTTCTATTAAGTAGGTTCATCAAAGTTATTAAAGTAAAGATGCAAAGCGTAATTCTAGTTGAAAACATTAAATATAATTAAACAGTCAATATAAATGCATACGGTGAAATTAAACTAAATATCGAAACTTAATTTTAAAGTGGAGATAACTCACAATTAATTCAAACAGAACTTACCTCTGTTATTCATATTATTGCGTTACGAAAGATGACTAAAAGATATACTTTCTTAAAGATTTTTATTAAATGTTTAAGAAAGTATAATAAGGTACTAAGAAAAAATACAATTTTTAAAAATTTTGTCTGGTCTGTCTATTTGTTCTGGCTAATCTCTGAAATGGCTGATGAAATATTAAATCAAAGTATTTTCGTAATTTAGGCTTTTTTTGCACTTTAATACTATATATTCTATTATAGTAACGCTTAAAATAAAATATTTTTGCTTATAATAATGTTTGTATGCGACCGGCAAGATAACTCTGACGCATATTTTCGTAAAACGCTATGGAGGGATTGTCTTCACTCTAAAAAAAAACATCATTAAAAACTATGATTTGGCGTTGTAGAGACTAGTGTAGTGTGGCTCCATGAAATTATATATATTTGTGTTAAGTGTGGAATAAGAACAGTATAATTAAAGTCTTAAGTAGAGAAACACGTCTTCCTTTTATTTAACAACCGTTCAAAATTACATGGCGACCCTGCCAGTCGGTGCGTGCGCGACTCCGCTCGCTGCGTGCACCGGCTGACCACTGATAGTAAAATTATAATAAATACGTAAAAAAATGTATATTAAAAATTATTACACATTCCCGGATTGAGAAAATTAATTAAAGTCGTGTAGAGCCAGCCATCAAAAAGTTATATCATTGTGTTTAATATTTACAAAATAAAATTAAAATATAAGAAGTACAAAATCAAAAGGCAAAGATGCATCAAAAAGGATAAGAGAAATAACTTTTTCACTCCGGATAAGAAGAATATTGGTTGAGAAGATCTAAATTGAAGTACGCAATGGTGTTCACATAGGAAATTTTACACTATCAAGATATATAAACAATTTTCAAAAACTCGTAACAACCAAGAGAAACAAAAAAGGAGATATTTATCAAAACATAAAATTATCAAGAATTTAATCGAGTGGCCAGTTTTTAGGAGGATTGAATTTTTTGTGTACTCCATCTACAAGAAAACAGAAAGTATGTTATATGCAAGAAACAAAAAAAATAAATAGAGACTATAATGTGAAAAATATGCTTGATGTATCTGCAAAACAATTACTGTAAAAAATGTAAATTGTATGATTATATTTTAAGGTTAATAATTTTAAATATTTATCTCTTTTAAAATTCTAATTTCATAAAATTAAAAAATATAATAACTTTAGTCACCAATCATATTTAGAAATGTTTTTTACCAATTTTGTTTACTCATTTTGTTCATTTAATAGACGGAACACTCTCAATAGAAAGCAAGTGCTACTTGTATATTCATATCCTTATTATTATGGCGTGATTATTTTAATTATCTATTTTGTTCTAAAATATTTAACATAATGAATGAGAAAAAAATAGGAACTTCATTATATTGCTATCAGATAAACGACAACTCAATTAATACATTTTGTAAAAGATAAATTGATCGATGAATAATATTAATTTAAAACGCAGCTTAACTTAATAACACAAAAGAATTTTAACTGATATATTTTATTAATAATGAAAATTGCAATATTTTATACAGATATCAGATATTATTTAAGAATGCATCGAAATGTAATATCATGTTTTCTTTGTACATATTAACATTGCGCATCAAATTCTAAACAATGCTGACGTGATCTTTTGCATATAAGGCATCGGAATATTACACGTAGTTGATACAAAATGATGCATTAATATACACTACTGTTGTCTCCTGATTTACCTTCAAAATATTGACTTTATACTTTTTCATTTACTTTATCTGCGATTAAAATCCAGTATTCAATTGATAAAAAAAGACTTGATAAAATAAACTATTATTTTGTAATACAAAACTGTATAGTAACTGTATACTCGATACTTTTTTTTTGAGATAATATGATTATTGAATTTATATAGTAAATGGAAACTCTAAGAAAAATATTAAACAACTTATATAACAAAAAAAAATACGAAATAGGATTAATTACGTCAAAACATATAGTTTATGTAGTATGGAAAAAACAATTGTTTGTGCCTTAAAAGTATAAACTGTTTGCATAAAAGAGTAAAAGAAAGGATAGGAAAAAAAGGGTTAAGTTAATTTATAGAAAGGAAACTGTATGAGAATGTTGAGGTTTTGATATGGATGTGTGAAAGTTGAAGATAGACTGCGGCAAAGAAAGGAATACTTATATAATAGTATGGATTTCAAATGTATATGTAGGATGATGTAAGTGATATTTAGATAAATTATTAGGAACTATGCAATAACTTTATTGGAATGAAAGAATTAGGCTATCGAACATTATCTTAGCCAATGTTTAGGGCCCAAACTCTGGTTATGTTAATAGCCCGATATGCTTAATTGAAAGGCGATAGAATGAGATTGAAATAATATAAAAGTAACCGATACAGACAAAGATTTATGAAGATAATAAAAAAAGATGACCTTGAGAAATAAATGATGGAGAGATATGGAAACGTCCATCACTGGTAACGCATATAGTCCTCAAGCAGGGTATGCTTCCGGGATAGGATGATAAAATAAGGATTTACGGGTACTAGGGAACAATACCTTCAGTACAAGTGATTTACTCATATTAGTACGGTTAGGGACCGGAGAAGTCTTAAATTTGTTACCTTTAATAATGGTACATTGAGGTCACATCCTTCGTTGGATCATGGTGCGAACATAGTTTTCCTCTGTGACAATTGTTGGAGTCCTTTAAAAGTGACTTAAAAAACGTAGACCTCGAGGTTGTGCGCACAACCCAAGTTACACTATTACCTTGCTACAGTATGAAAAAAAATTTATGTACCCATAAAATAAAATGATTAAAATACCCAAGTAAATGGGGGGCCATATGTATGTGTATAAAGTACCCTCATGATAAATATCATGAAATGAAATATAATTGAAGTGAATTGAAACTCCGGTTCCCGATATTTAATAAATAAATACATATATGTGTGAATAGAGAGGAATAAAGCTAGCTAAATGTCAAAATATTAATTAAAAAAGAGAATGTAGGTACAAGATTTATGAAAAGAAATGATAATAAAAAGGCCTAACAATCTACAAAAAATACAAGGTAATAAGGGGATCCCCGACCAAATCCATAGGGTAGACTATAGATATCAAAATTGTTCTTCTCAATGTTTAAATAAATTAATGTTTTGTTACATAACTGTTACAGTGATATTTTAATTTCTTTTGTATACGCTATAATTAACATCATAATATTTCTAACAACGTTAAATTAATACTTATATTCATGTTATAATATATTGTTGTTATCGTAAAATTAGGTGTGAATCACACCGTGTGGTCAGAGTTCGATGTAATCGCAAACATTTCCGTAAACGTACTTTGGAATTTAAAACAAAGGTGTCTCAAATCGCTAGCACTGCTAAGATTGCAATTTGTATTTTGATCTATTTGTTGTTATGGTAGTCATGACGACTTATGTCCCCATTATTATTTCTTTGTTCTCTTAATTTTAATATGCAATATAGTAATTTATTTTCGATTTCATTATGTTTAACTTTTAAAGATTTTAAACTATTATAATTTATTACTTTAAAATAGTACTTACTTGTGTAGATTATGAGAATATTTACTTCGTTTAATACAATTTTGAAACTCATTACATAATGTATATAATTAATTGATTTAAATTTTGTTGTGCCCATATTGTGAGTCCCAATCCCTGACTGACAATAATGTAACTAAATATTATACTAGACTATAAGATATAAATTTGTGAAAGACGTACGAAAATTTATGAATAAGATATGGAATACATAATTATAAATAAAAAGTATTGACAGTATGTAGGTGTGAGCAAAGGAAATAAAAATTATCGGAGGTTAGCATATCCATATACAATCGGCCTGATCAGCTGAGTGTTTGGAAAACCTAATAACCGATTAATTTTTAAGGTTGTTCGGATACTATAAAATGCGGGATGAGTTTTAATGTATTGGTAATGAGGAAAATGAGAGTTTTCCTTTAGAAATGTATAGTAATATTGCCCATAATCTTGATCATGTATGTATGCCGTGCCGAGAGAATTTTTATAATTTATATTTTTATTAGAATTAAATTTTATATTTAGTTTTATAAGTTAAAAAAAACAAATGTATTAATTTATTTTTTTTATTTTTTTTGTCGATGGGAGATGTAGTATGGCTCCACGAAATTATATATATTTGTGTTAAGTGTGGAATAAGAACAGTATAATTAAAGTCTTTAGTAGAGAAACACGTCTTCCTTTTTATTTTATGTATCCTAGTTAAAAAAAGGATTGATTTTTAATGAACTGTCATTAACAAAAAAATATGCGTCGCAGAATACGTTTGAAGTCTGCGGCATTGAACTAACGTGTATTAAATTAATAACTGTCTGTCTCTACAGAACACCCCAATTAGATCCGACCCAGTTTCTATGCACACTAAATAATCTCTTACACGATTTAACTATGAAATACCGATCTAGAGCACAAATAGTATTGGCTGGTGATTTTAACATAAACACATTAAAAAGAGACAATATCACTAAAGAACTACAAGATTTATCCTATAATTACAATTTAAAAATACACATTGATGTATCCACACGAAAGTCATCTTGCATCGATCATATTTTAAGTTATATTCCGAATGCAACTGCAGCAGTACTACCACTTCATCTATCTGATCACGACACAGCGCAATTATTAAGGTTTCCTTTAAAACGCGATATACAAAAGCATGCGATATAAATTATATTTATAAAAGAGATTATAACAAAGATAATATTAGGAAATTTAGAGAATTTCTACAAAAAATGTATTGGTCAGAAGCGTATGCGGCAAATGATGCTAGCGTAGCTTTCAGTAGTTTTCATGATTTGTTGTGCCTTTTTTTATAATCTTTGCTTTCCAAAAGTACGAATTAAAGTAGATATAAATAATAATAAAAAACAAAATTGGATAAGTAAAGGGATCAAAGCAAGTTCTAAAACCAAACGATTCTTAAGATATAAGTATTACAGGAAAACAAATGCTGTTAATAAAGCTAAATATATGAAATATTCCAAACTATTATAGAAATGTATTCATAATTCAAAAAAAATTGCCAACATAGTTTATAAATAAAAATGACAAGTGTAAGGCCACGTGGAACATTACTAAAAAGGAAATAGGTAGCTCACGTGACAAAAATGACATAGAAAAAATTATAATTAATAACAGTGTTTTGACGGACCCAATAGAAATAGCCTCTGCCTTTAATAATCACTTTATTAATTCGACGCACGAAACAACACATACAAAAACAAAAAAAATGCTAAACAACACTCATAACATCAACACTATGTTTCTCAAACCAATGTCGGAAAACGAAGTTAGAAGAAAGATAATGTCGTTAAAAAATACTAGATCTGCAGGCTATGATGACATAAGTACAAAAATTCTAAAAAATTGCATCGACGAAATAGTAGGAATCTTGACCCATTTAATAAACCTATCATTTTCGTGTGGAACTTTTCCAGATCCATTAAAGTTATCCATTGTCAAACCACTATATAAAAAAAGGAGAGAAACATATCGTCAATAATTATCGCCCAATAACATTGATACCTATTATGTCCAAAATTTATGAAAAGTGCATGTACAAAAGAATAATCGAATTCTGCAACAAATTTAATATTATATTTAACGAACAATACGGATTTCAAAAAGACAAATTTACTACGTTGGCCGTTTTTTCTCTCCTAAAAATAATCCTATCAAATTTGAATAATAATCACTTAACTACAGGGCTTTTCTTTGAACTGTCTAAAGCTTTCGACTTAGTTTCACACGACCTACTGCTACAAAAACTTGAAAAGCTTGGGATTAGAGGGCCCACTCTTCAGTGGATATCACCATACCTCAGTAACAGACAGCAATGTGTTACAATTATGAAAATAGATGAAAATAAGGATTTTATACCGTACTCGTCTGAATATAGACTCAATAGGTATGGCGTTCCACAAGGAAGTGTGCTTGTTCCTATTTTATTTATATTATATATAAATGACATTGTTAATATAACAAATCATAAATGCATATTATTCGCGGATGATATTTCAATAATTGTGACTTCTAATAAAAAAAGATAATACTATTAATGACCATGAGACTGACATAAATAACACTATAGATAAATTAATTGAATGGCTTGATATAAACAATTTAAAAATAAATCTTGACAAATCAGTATATATACAATTCAATAAATGTAATAATAAAAAATATAATATTAATCTCAACATACCAAAAATAAAAGCAGTAACAAATACAAAATTTCTAGGAATAAATATAGATGAAAAATTTAACTGGAAATTGCAAGTAAACGATGTATCTACGAGATTAAATAAATTTGCATACGCCCTTAAACATTTAAAAAACGTTACCAACATAAAAACGGCTGTTCTGTCCTACCATACGTCGAGTCAATACTGCGCTATGGACTTGTAATCTGGGGTAATAGCACGGATCAAAATAGAGCATTTCGCGCACAAAAAAAAATGTATTCGAGCAATATGTGGGCTTAAACCAACTGAATCATGTCAACTGTTGTTTAAAAAACTTGACTTATTACCCCTACCATGTCTTTATATTTATGAAATATGCATGTTTGTATGGAAGCATAAATATTTATTTAACACGGCGGATAATGTAAACCCTCGGATGCGGCGAAACCCATACAAACTCATATTAAGTGACAATCCTAGAATAAGTAAATATAATAAAAGCTGTTTATCTATGGGTGCTGTAAAGTTTATATAACGAAAATTACCAAAGTTAATATTAAAATGTTAAATACTCGAGTATTTAAATCAATGTAATTACTGGAATACACTAGTATATAAGAATATAGCATTTGGACTATATTAACATAGTTATAGTACGAGAAAATTTTTGGTACTGCTATGTTCTCTCTAGCAAAACATGATGTGAATGTATATTTGTATTTTCAACCATGTTTAAGCAAATAAATATTATTATTATTATTTGGGGTATCTATATAGTTTTCTCATCTGGTTGGGTTATATAAATATATAATTATAAATTAAAATGAAACGATAAATATACATAAATATAAATAAAATAAAATAAATACAAAAATACATAAATAAATAAAAGCCCAACCAGATGGAAGCCCTCGGCAGGGGAGACCAAACGGCCGAGGGTTAGGAGGAAAGGGAAAGAAACCGGCGGACGATGCGGGCGGTATCGAGGAGCACCGCCTTTTGCATTTGAGCCCGGAGCGGTCCGTCACGGAGTCCCAGTCGCCTCAGGTGACCCGAGAGGCTGACTGGGATTAGCCCATTCGCAGAGACGACTACAGGAATAATTTCGGCCGGCAGACCACCCCACATATCGGTCACCTCGTGAGCCAGGTCCAGATATTTTGTTCGTTTATCTGTTTCGGCTTTCACGAGGTTCTCGTCATACGGAATGGTAATGTCGACCAAAAATATCCTTGACTGTGCCCGGTCCATCAGCACAATATCAGGCTTATTCGCAAGAATAGTCCTGTCTGTGATGATGGCCCGGTCCCAGTAGAGCCTAGCGCGGTCATTTTCGAGCACGGCTTCCGGTAAGTACTTGTAATACGGCAATTTCCGATCCACGAGACCGTATTTCAGAGCGAGCTCCTGGTGTAGAATTCTGGCTACTAGGTTGTTCCTGTGCAAGTACTCAGAGTTAGAAAGCGCCGAACAACCGGAGATGACATGCCTAAGTGACTCACCGGGATGGCGACAAGCTCGACAGACGTCGATGGTGCCATCCTTTAGGATGTATCTCCGATAGTTGTTGGTCTTAATAACCTGATCCTGTATTGCACAGACAAAACCCTCGGTTTCCCCAAAAAGGTCACCGAAACGTAGCCAGTTGAGGGAGGCGACTGTATCTACGAAGGGATCATGTAGAACCCTGTAGTACCTCCCGTGGAGCTCCTTCTCCTTCCATACGGTCTCCCGGTCGGAAATGCTTTGTACTGCCGGGTCTTGCCATTGCTCGTTGGCTAAGGATAGAGGGGTAAGTCCTTTATCACTAGAAATGACGTCATTATAGAATGGATCATCCGATCTCACCAGGAAGTAATTACGGAGGCTGTAGGAGGCGCACACTTCGCGATTATGCATGGTGAGCGCGCTCAGGAAGCCACGCCCACCATGCTTTCGCGGCAAGTACAGCCTCATTACCGACGATCTCGGATGATGCATCCTATGGGACGTCATGGTAGTGCGGACTTTTCTATCCAGGGCGTTAAGTTCGGTCTGAGTCCACCTGAGTATGCCAAAGGTATACATGAGGACAGGCATGACCCAGCCGTTATATGCGTGTGCCTTATTCACACTGGACAAAAGGCTGTTAAGCACTTTGGTCAAGCGTGCATAAAACGTGTCGCAAACTGACTGTTTCATACCAGCCTCATCGATACCGATGTTCTGTGACATACCCAGGTATCGGTATGTTTCAGCCTCGGAAAGGGTCCTTAAGTTGACGGGCATAGATAAGTCTATGCCCTCAGAGTTAGCAACCCTACCCCTCTCAACATGGAAGACCGCACGCTTATCCGTCCCCAGCTCCATTCCAATAGAATTGCTAAATTCACAAGTGATGTTTAGCAATTCCATAAGATGGGAGCGACTGGAGGCGAATAATTTGAGGTCATCCATATAGAAAAGGTGGGTCACTTTTGTACCTCCTTTCCGAAGCTGAAATCCCCTCCCGGAACCCTGCAGTAAAGTACTGAGAGGGTTCAAAGAGAGGCAGAACCAGATTGGACTCAGACAGTCGCCCTGGAATATACCCCTTCTTATTCTTATGCGGCTTTCCGCAGCCGTCACCCGCTCGCCTAGATGACAGAGGATCGTACTCCACTGCCCCATACACTGCTCGAGGAAGTCTCGAACTGTACAGTCAATCTTGTACAGCTCGAGGACCCTCTTTAGCCATGTATGGGGCACCGAGTCAAATGCCTTTCTGTAGTCTATCCAGGCGGCGGAGAAGTTCCGACGGTTGCGTTTCACCACTTTGCCAATGACCGCGTCAATGAGGAGTGGTTCCTTGGTTCCACAACCGCCGCCCCGACATCCATTTTGAGCGCGCGACATCACCTGATTTGATTCCAGGTGACGAGTGATTCTCGCGCTCAAAATGGATGTTAGTGTCTTGTATATGGTCGGCAGATACGTGATGGGGCGGTATTTGCTCGGGTCTGTGGTAACCTGGTCTTTAGGAACCAAATGCGTGATCCCAGTAGTGAAGAGGCTCGGGAGCGACTTCTGGTTGAGAGCTTCTTGGAACTGTCGGGCGAGCACAGTGTGACACACCACAAACCCCTTCAGCCAGTAGTGATGCAGCCCGTCGAGTCCCGGACTTTTCCAGTTCGGGCCCCTACGGACCGCCTCAGCTACGTAATCAGGTGTTATAATGACGGGGTCCAAGGGCGTTATACTCGCACACTGACTCGCCACAACTTCCGTCCAAGGGCCCTCGCTGTGGTTTATGGGCTCTGACCACAGGCCGCGCCAGAATGCTACAGTGTCGGCCTGATTCGGTGCTGGGCCCGTTCCACTTACCATTGGTCGCTCCAACGATTTATAGAGCCTCTTCTGATCACTCTGGAAGAGACGATTCTGGTTAAACCGTGTCGACCTCTCGGTATATCGCCGAATCCGCTTTCCCCAAGCAGCGATTCTCTGCTTCAGGTCGTTTATGCGCTCCGTCAGTTTTTGCATTATATTCGGCTGGGACAAACTAACATTTGTCCCAGCAAATGCCATCCTGACGGTGCGCACAATCCTTGGCCTGTTGTTGCCTGACCTGAAGCGTATCAGTCTGCCGATGAGGGCCCTAGCCTTTGCGATACGTTCTTCAATTCTTATTCTCCAGGCTGGGATAGCGCTACTTTGTCCGGTAGCGCGTCCAGCCGTGGAAAGTTTGGCGCCTATAATACGGCACACTGCCAGTGCGGCGCCAAAAAGAATTGAGTCCGTCTCGCAAAGGTCCCGGCTGGCTTCCAAATAGGTCACCAGCATTGGGTTCAGAGCCCTCACGACAGCCCGATTCCGCTTGCTTAGGGCTATGCGGGGAAGTCGCGGTCGATTTTCGAAAGGCGTACTGCGCGTTTCCACAATCGCCTCTTCCAATGTACTCCTCATATGCTCTAATTCCAGTTCCTGGGCGACTGTTCCATCATCGTTTGAATCAACCACAACTGGGGTATTCACGGCGGCATTCACGTTTGCGGGTTGCTCTGCAATTTGTGGCGCCGCATCCTCAGCCGTAGCATTTTCATCCGATGAGGGAACAGCCTCACGTCGTAGTCGTGCGAGTTCGGCGACATCAAATATATTTGAGCGCAAGATATACCGAACCCGGTCTGCCAGGTTTTGCTCTGAGACGGTTAAAGATGGCTCCAGCTCAGCAAAAAGACGATGCATCCTAGCCCGATACGCCAAACCTCCAACTTCTCCCCCTTTCGCCCTAAAATACGCCCGCAATGCGTTAGTATTCATTTCGGTTGTCCATCGCATGCGGCGTACTCCACCAGTGGCGGGTGCCGATTGCTGGGCCCGCGAAGACCCTGCCGACACCAAGCCAGCTGGTGGGGATGATGGATGCGAGGGGCTGATGGGTGGTCGTGCAGCACCTCTCGCTCGGCTGGCGGTTCGCATGCTGTCGCGTCCAGCGCCAGCTCCAGACGCGCCCTGGCGACCTCCAGGCAGCGGTCCTTTGCGCGTTTTTGCATATTCCATCATCCATAAAAGTGGGCGTCATTTAACGGGAGACGCCCAGACCCGGCGCCGTTTTATGGTGGGGCCATGTGCACAAGCGGGCCTTTGCGCCTTTAATTTTTGCCGAGGCACGGCACTAACACCTCTTGGCAAGGTGCTGACTGACTGCACTGACGTAGTGGTTTTGTCACATAACCGTTACGTCAGCGGGCGATGGGGTCGTCACTTCCCTACGCCATTTATTATTATTATTATTATTATTTAACAACCGTACAACATTACACTAGACTAGAAGACTTCATCTTTCTAAAGCCATAACTTTCTGCATATAATCTGCTCAAATGAAAAAAAACCCCTTGAAAAAAAAACCTAAAACATTAATTTTTCGATGCGAATCGATTATGCTTTTAATGTATTTGTGAAAAGAGAAATAATAATCATGTTTTTTAATATTCTAACGTTTTATTAGAAAAGAATGACATATTATATTACTAGTTGAAAAAAGTTAGTAAGAGAAAAAATAATTTATTTAATTAATCATAACTTTTCCTTTTCTTTTGTATAGCTCTTTTTTAAGGAAGGCTTTTCTTTTCAGAAACAAAAGCTAGGGGTAAAAGAATTATACAAAACTCACTATTGGTATTTTAATTAATTGAAGATTTATAACCGCGTGGAATGTAGTCTTAAGTGTAAAATAATATAACATTACGATCATTTGCGGCTGATCGGTGAAATAAAGCAGTTTGACAAATGGATATTTCACGAACTGAGTGACGCGCTGCAAGAGGTCAAATAGGACACGGGTCTAGGCTTGTGGCATATTACTGAATTAACGTAGAAAGGGGAGAGTTTTGAGTCGAATTGTTACCAAAGATGAGAAGTGGATGCTACTCGTCAGTCGTAGCGTTCATCACAGTGCTATGATCATGGCATACAATATTCTCTAGTTCGATCCGATATTTCGTTAAAAATAAATCAAAAAATTTTGATCCGAATTGTTATCATAGATGAAAAGTGGATCCTACACGTCAATCGGAGCGTTCACAGGGATCATACCATAACATATCAGACCATACCATACCAGTTAAGTCTATATTTAGTTAGCAAACAATAGGGGACTGATGGCACCTTATTAACGATTTTATTGCAGTAGGGTAATATCGCGCAAGGCAAGGATCAGTTAAGAGAGTTGACAGCTCCGTGGAATAGTGGCTTAGCAATGATTTGCGGCGCTTAGGGTCGCGGGTTCGAATCCCGCACGGAACAAGTATTTGTATGGCCTACAAATAATTGTCTCGGGAATGGATGATTGCCCTTGTGAAATTCATTTACTTAAACTGATTCCACGATATAGGGAGAAATCCTAAGGTACCATTAAAAAAAAGGAAGAAAAGAGAGTGTCCTAATATGCATTTAGATTACATTCACTTAATGATTTCTTATATTTACGTGAATGTGGTCTCTCTTATATAGGACAAACCAAAAGATCAATTAGGACCCGCGTAAAAGAACATATAGCTGATGTGAAGCATCAACGTTCCGGGAAGTCTGCAGTTTGTGATCATATCCTAGACGGCCCCAACCATTACATCAGATTTGATAGACCACAAATCCTCGCGAAAGAACACCAATTCCTACCAAGGATGATACGTGAGGCTATTGAAATTAAAAAACATCCTAATTTCAATAGAGAATGAGGCTGGGTACTACCACCTGCTTGGAATCCTATAATCAATAAAATTAAAACTAAACCCAAGCATACCACTGCAAGACCTCAGGACATAGTCAGTTCATTTTGCATAGATCGGACCATAAACAATAATTAAAAAAGCTGAAGGTTCTCCGGGTTTAACAATGACATCGGGACGTCAGTCATCTCAGTCCCCCCCGTGACCATGGGTGCTGGAAAGCGCCCGAAACGTCGGGAATTAAAAATAAAAAAGTAAAAATAAACGCGATAAAATCCGTAAAAGTAGTTTTAATTACATTCACTTTCTAATTTCTTTCCCATTTGTGCTTTGAAATTCAAACGTCAGAATTACCATTTAGTATAGTGCGATACCCACTAGAAACTATTTGGTGTTGTTACCTTTTATTACTCGCCTCCCAAAATAACTATGCCTCATATGTAAATATCAGCCACCGATAAAGCCCGCCCCGTCCAGGAAGTGATGCGAAAATGAATCCAAGTTATACATACGATACAGTTAGCAGTTGTCAGTTTAACCGACGTGCAAAGAGGGTTATGCTATCACAGTTCCTTTAACAATGGCGTCTGTGACAACAATGAGCTACTGGAAATTGAATTTTCAACGTTTTACTCCGCGTTATCACGGCTGCGAAAACTTTGGAGTTAATCAATTTGATTAATGATATAAAGGTCTTTTTTAAAAAATCAGGTCGTTGCGTAGTGGAATCCCACCGAGATAAAAATAATTTTTAATAATTAATATACATTTTATCAGTCGTTATAATTAAGTTATTTAAAATTATCCCACTTTATATGTGAAAAGTATTTCATTTAACTGTACTTAATAAGGTACGTCAGCTGAAAAGTTCCTTACATAACATAGTTTGGATGATTATTAAAACAGATTATTATTAAACAGTTGTCTTTCAAGATTATAATATAATTTTACTAAAACCTTTTTACACATTAATCTAAAAATCACAAACGTATAATTAATAATTTTAACCTTAGGAAGGCAACAGGGGTGACCCGTCACCCCACTACTCGAAAAAAGTTTAAATATTTTAATAAAAAATAAAAATATAAATTTCTTTGCAACTTTCCGCTACTTTTTGTTTGCGGAAAGTTGCAAGAAATTTTTTTTTTTTTTGGCCTTTTAAATATTTTGTTCGTGTTGTTTTTGTTTCTCTCCAATGCTCGATCTATTTTTCAATTGGAGTGAATGCAATCAGTTACGTACGTCAACGTGTTACAGTAAGTTTTTATTTTTGTTGTATTGACATTGGTGGGGTGACTCGTCACCCCTGTTGCTTCTTACGTAAGTAAAATTTGTTTGTAATACTGTTCTAAATATTTGGTTTTTGAGGTGAAAATGGCTTCGATTTCGGATGAACAGTATCGAAACTATTTGCAAGTTTGTAACTTTGTATGTGGAGTCGATACTTTCAACAAAATAGTGTATACGTATAGTTCGGCTAGCAATACCAGACGTAGGCCGCTTCTCTAATTCTATTGTACGCTGGATCAGGCTGGTGTCAATTCAATGTTGCTTTATATTGACACTAAAGATTAGAACACTCCTTCCAACATATTCCGAAGCAGTTGTTTAAATAAATTCGGTTTACAATTGGCGCAACCGCACATGAGGGATCATTTGAGTACAAATTTGCTGCGAGTATTAGGAGTCATTTTACGTGATATTCGAAATATAACCCAGAACCCTCCTTAAGGTAAGCCCGGTGCAAAGTTGCAGAAACAAGCAAGATGTGCACGGTGTCCAAGAAAACGGAACAAAAACTTAAAAACTTTTGGCCAAAAATACCTTTAGCCCACTTGCGCTGAACATCGCGAAGATATTTGCTTGATCTGCGTTTAATGCCAAAAAATTATCGGTGCAATAAACACTATTTTCATATTCCTAATTATATTAGCGATTGGTTTCGTAATAAATAACTTTGGTTTTCTCAAACATTGCAGTTTAATTTGAATTTAAAAAATATGGGGTGATACGTCACCCCTGTTGCCATTTGTGTATGCAAAATAAAAAGTGCTGCCTGCCGAAGATTAAATTTAACAAAGTTTTTCTTTAAAGACTATTCGTCTACGCTACTTAATGGTATGTTTTATTGCATAATGTTATTTTTAATGGAATTCTTCTATATTATAATTATATTATATTATATTTCAATTAATATTATAATAAGTTTTAATTGATATATTTATTTTTGGGTTAAATTAAGCCAATGTTCGTACAAAGCAAATATTAATTTTAATATAAATTTCACAGCAACAATAGGACAAGTAACGTTACTGGAAAAAATTCTAAGGCATAGCTTACTGAAAACTCTTTTTTTTATTTTTTCTCTGTATCTTTTAAACCACACAGCAGCCGTGAATGTCATGGCGAGTTCTAAAAAAGATAAGCCAGATTTAATCCTAATTTGTTACTACCTAACTGTTGCTGTTATTAGTTAAGTACAAATAATCATCCTATATACTGTACTCGCAAGAAAAAGAAATTAATTACAAAAGTGAAACTATATATTCCGTAATGATCAATTAAATTTATTGTCTCGTAAATAAAATCTAGTTGATACTAATTTAGAACTATAAGGTGGTCGATATTATTATCATAAAGGAACTCGATAAAGACTTCGAAATAAACCAGGCGCAATCTATACTATGCTTAAGAATTCCACTACGTCACATTTGGTTTTCCGCTAATAAAATACGTTGCGTATATAACGTGATGTATGCCACTGGCACAGAAACAAACTTCTAAATTCAATAGTTTCAATGTAATTCTATATTACTTTCAATTTATATTCTTAGCACTTTTTCTAATCAGCGACCAAAATCGCTAATAGCAGAAAGAATATTACTTACCTCAAATAGTCAAGTTCGTAGTGAAAAATGAAATCAGGACGATGGGCACTAATAAAATTGAAAAGTGTAATTTTAGTATTGATATATGTCGTGCGCGACAGTAAAAAAATATAGCGAGATGATCTTTGAAGAGTTTAAATATTTTGGAAAGGTGTGATGTTCGTTTAATTTCATGAAGAAGAGATAATAGTCCCACTATTCTAAGTTGTTATTTTATTTATAAGTAAAAATATTAGTATTTTTTATCACCATTTTTGGTAGGTAGGATGGTCTTTGTAGAAAATAAACAAAAGCAGACACGACTGCTTTTTTGAATTTTGAATATTTTATATTCCGTAATCGCGTACTGGATCAAATGTGATATGGTTTTTAGTCTACGATTTTTTTTATAGGATAGGGTGACAAACGAGCACATAGTCCACCTGATGGTAAGTGGTTGCTGGAGTCCATGGACATGTACATCTATCCTCGATTAAGAATCAAAATGCAGATGCGTTGTCACCCGTGAGGACTAAGATGGAATGCCTCGTTTTCAGTAAAAAGGATCTCCGGTTAAATCTGGGTAGATCTGGCTTTTATTAGATAAACAATAATAAATCAACGCGCAAAAAGCTGCGGCCACTTTTATGTTATATTGTTACTGTTCAAAATTATTTATGAATAATCAAAAAAATGTCTTAAGTCTAAAGTCTATGTTTCCGCGAGGCAAAATACGCGACAGGTTCAGTTTGAAACAATAAACAAAACAAGTAATTGAAGTTGGTGCGAGACTCACTTATACAACTTCTATTGTATTAATTCCGAATAGATATTACAAGCAATGAACAGGTGTGTCATACGTTGTCTCATATTTATGATTAATATTCTTAGAGTACGTAATTACATTACATCTATATATTATATATAAGCGAAATACCATTGACGAGTCGCGTCACGATATCTCTAAAACTATACACCCGATTGACTTGAAAGGGGGACGCCCATTTTCGGCCATGGAACGCCCAACAATGTGAATTTGTTAAAAAATTATATCTTTATTTATGGTTATTAATCGCGGTATTCATTTATCCTCAAACAATGGGAATATTTTTGCACAAATTAAAAGTACCGGAAACATAATAATAAAAATTAGGTAAATCATTATGTCATTAGTTTGTGAATAAAAAAAAAGTGTTGCCAATCACAAAACACATTTAAAAAATCGATTCTCTTTTTCGATCGATTATTTACGGTGTCATCATTACAGTGCTAATATAATTTTTAAATAATTATGATGTTACGATAATTAAACAAGCGAATTACTAGCTGATTTCTAATGAATTCTTTAGAGAGTAACAAATGCTACGGCACAATTTAACTGTTAATCTTAACCGATCTTCTTTGAAAACAGATAAGAACTGTTATTCTTATCTGTTTTTAAAGAAGATCGGTTAAGTTATTCTTATCTGTTTATAACAACACATTTAAAATAGAATCATGTTATGATAACGAAACAAGTTAGTTTCCAGCTGATTTACCATGAATCCTTTAACCTTTTGAGCGGCAAAGTCGCCTATACTTGACCAACACCTGCGGGCCCTGAGCGCCAACGACGTCTATAGTTGACAAAAAACCCGGCTCCGAAAAATATGAAATATAGATATTGTAAAATTATTACAGGTATTTTAATTCTACACTCCTCAAAATAGTGTTGCATGAATAAGTCAACTAGCGCCATCTAGTGTCAGGAACGAGAGCGAGGGGAGCATTGAGAAAATGACATCACAAATCGCTCAACTGACAGCGCCTAGTCGAAACTCGAACGCTCGGTACCTTCCGCGTGTTTACTTGAACATTCTGGATATTTTTTTGCTAATTCAAATATATAGGCGCTGCAAGATGCGATCGAGGCAGTGTTGATTTGGGCGAAACAAGCGAAGCTTCGGAGTGGAATTAAGTGAATTAGTGTGTTTAAATTATTAGTGTTTTAACTCTAATTGTGTAAAGTAAATTAAAGTGTTAATTTAGGTAATTTTATCGGCAATTTTTATTGTCACGAACCTCAAGCTCGTAACAATTGGTGTCAGAAGTGGGATAAAATCATGCCGATTTTACCTAAGGAGGAAACGGAGGGTGTCCGTACCCGAAATCAACGCCAGCAGGAGACGGACCAAAGAAGATTTGGTGGTGCAACGCCGCTGACGTCTGAGGGCCATCCGCCGGCTGCAGGCCCGTCAGTAGCTCCTCCATCTGCAGCACCCGATTTAGGTGCTCTGATGGTGATGCTGCAGGAACAGGCTCGCCGACAGGAGGAACAGGCCCGTCGGTTGGAGGAGCAGCTGCGGGGTGGACAGGATGAACAGGCTCGTCAGCAGGCGGAACAGGTCCGTCAGTTGAAAGAGCAGCTGCAGAGCGGACAAGAGGAACAGGCCCGCCGACAGGAGGAACAGATGCTTCTCGTGAAGGACCTTCACGCTACCTTCGGGAAAGAGATAAGGGAGGTGAAAGATAAGGTTGCTCAACATGAAAACCGCCTGTCGGAAGCTGAAACCCGAATTGACCTAGTGAACAATCGGGTTGACAACGTAATGGCTGACATGAGGAAATCACTTGACGAACTCAAACTTGGCGAGGGAACTTCAGTTCCCGTAGTAGCTACTACACCTTCGCTACGTGGGTTCAAGGTGCCACCATTCGACGGGACTTCTTCCTGGTCAGCCTACAAAATCCAGTTCGAGGCTGTTATGAAGGCGAACGGCTGGAATAAAAGTCAGGCCATGACTGCTCTCACACTAGGCCTGCGCGACCAGGCCTTAACAGTTCTGGAAGCTCTCGGTGAGGAAGTGACTTATGAGCAACTCCTTGAGGCATTGGAGGCGAGATATGGCGACGCTCACCTGGAACACGTCTTTCGTGCGCAGCTTAAAGATCGTGTGCAGCGCATCAACGAAAACCTGCAGCAGTGGGCTCTAGAAGTGGAGAAGCTGGTGCGAAAAGCATACCGGTCTGTACCTGCGCTCATTGAAGGGAACCTGGTGCAGACATTCATCGACGGCATCCGCGACCTGGAAGTCAGAGCTGCTGTGAGGCTCGGGCACCACGAGACGCTTAAGGACGCCTTGGCCCATGCACTGGAAGTGGAAGCCGTGCGGCAGGATCATCGTTCCCATCGCGTCAGGGAGGTTGCAGCAGCTACAGTTCGCGACCGCAACAAAGGATACAGCCCAAGGTGCTATGGCTGTGGGGAAAAGGGCCATCTTCGATCCAGCTGCCCTAAGCGAACCCTAGAAAGGGAAATTGAACGATCTCAGGAGGGTAGTGCGGCCAACAGCACCGCCCAGCAGCGGCAGGGAAACGAGTAAAAGCCAGAACTGCGGGGCGGGTGCTGGCTGATGTTAAAAGAGCCCCAAGGATCTCGATCTCACAAACCCATGATGGGAACAGCCTAATCATAAAGGGCGAGATCAACGGAATGCCGTGTAAGCTGACCATAGACACTGGAGCCTCTCGTACGGTTGTTAGTTCCCAACTTATAAGTCAGTTCCTTGGGGACTCCGCATACAACCGAGAACGCCTTAATTTGGTAACAGCCACCGGTCAGCGTATACCCGTCCGTGGAGAGAAGGAGATGGAGTTGAAGCTAGGCAACGTGATCTACCTGCATAATGTCATCGTGGCTGATATAATGGACGACTGCATCTTAGGCCTAGACTTTATGAGGAATAATTGTTGTGAGATCGACGTTAAGCAAGGTGTTTTGAAATGTGGACAGGAGGAACTTTTTATGGAAGGTGCGTTACCAGGGAACGTGTACAGCATCAAGAAGATTGTTCTTCCGCCGAGATCGGAAACGATTGTTCCGGTTAGTCTACCTCGAAACGCTGGGCAAGCTCACCGTTGTGTACTTGTGGAAAGGGTAAACAATGACCTTCCATGGAAAGTAGCTCGAACCTTGGTCAGGACCACTGACATCTCAGGAGTACGTGTGCTGAACCTTTGCGACCGGGAACAGATTATAGAAAAAGGCACACTGGTTGGTACTTGTGAGGAAGTGGATTGGTTACGTCAGTGCCAATATATATCGAGTGGGACCCCCAGCAAGGATTCAGAAACGAGAGTGACCACACTTTTGGAAGACTGTCGCAGTGTTCTGTCCCCGAACGAATTGGTCAAGGCGAAGAAGTTGTTACTCAAGTACGCCGGTGTATTCTCATCAAATGATGCTGACATAGGAAAGACTGGCCTAGTTCAACACAAAATAAACACAGGAGAGGAATTGCCTATCCGTCAGCGGCCAAGAAGATTGCCGGTAGCACGTGAAAAGGAAGTGGAAACCATGATTGAAGGAATGGTGAAGGATGGTGTTATTGAACCTTCCTCTAGTCCATGGTGTTCACCAGTGGTGCTGGTGAAAAAGAAGGATGGCAGCATGCGGTTCTGTATTGATTACCGCCGTCTGAACGACGTTACAAAGAAGGACAGCTATCTCTTGCCAAGAATTGATGACACGCTGGACATGCTTACAGGAGTAAAATGGTTTAGCACGCTGGATCTAAAAAGTGGCTACTGGCAAGTTGAAATTGACCCTAAGGACAAGGAGAAAACTGCGTTCTCGACGGGAAAGGGTCTGTGGCAATTCAAAGTAATGCCGTTTGGGTTGTGCAATGCTCCAGCAACGTTTGAAAGGCTGATGGAACTTGTACTTACCGGGCTAATTGGCGATGCCTGTCTGGTCTACTTGGATGACATCATCATCGTGGGCCGTACGTTTGAGGAACACCTTCAAAACCTGGAACGCGTGCTCATGAAGATTCAGAGTGCCAACCTCAAGTTGAGCCCGAAGAAATGTTCACTATTTCAACGGCAAGTTAACTTTGGGGTTTGTAGTATCGGAAGAAGGTATCCGCACAGATCCAGAGAAAATCGCCGCTGTCAAGGATTGGCCGGTTCCAAAAGACAAGACGCAGGTTAGAGCATTTTTGGGTTTGTGCTCCTATTACCGGCGATTCGTGAAGAAATTTGCAGATATAGCCAAACCTCTGCACAAGCTAACCGAGGAGAAGCGACAGTTCTGCTGGGATGAAAGTTGCAATATCGCATTCCAGGAGCTCAAGGACCGTCTGTGCAAAACACCTATTTTGGGATACCCTGATGCAAGCAAAGAATTTATAGTTGACACAGACGCAAGTGATATAGGACTCGGCGGTGTGTTGTCTCAACGGAATGGTGACCAAGAGGTCGTGATAGCGTACTTCAGCAAGTCGTTGTCAAAACCGGAAAGGAACTACTGTGTCACAAGACGCGAATTGCTAGCTGTGGTAAAGTCGTTGCAACATTTTAGCAAATATCTTCTGGGACAAAAATTTCACTTACGAACTGACCATGCTGCACTAAAATGGCTATTGCAGTTTAAAAACCCAGAAGGACAAGTTGCGAGGTGGATTGAACTACTGCAGGAATACGACTTTGAGATCGAACATCGCAGCGGGAAATCTCATGGCAACGCAGATGCATTGTCAAGAAGACCTTGTCCTGAAGATTGCAAACATTGTACTAGGCAAGAGAGTAAGGAAGTGGTATCCGTGAGGATGCTCAGGGCAGACCACCTCAGCAACGAGTGGAAGGACAGCTTACTACATGCACAGCAGGAAGATCCGGACATCAAGCCGATTCTGGAATGGATAAAGGCCAGTGCTCCCAAGCCCAAGTGGAGTGACGTCTCAGCAATGAGTTCGACCACTAAAAGCTATTGGGCCCAGTGGGACAGCTTGCTGCTTCAGGATGGAGTTCTGTGTCGTAAATGGGAAAACGTTCGGGGGAGACAGCTGTCATTTGCAAATGGTTGTCCCTAAAGTTAAAGTACCGGATGTTCTACAGCTGTACCATAATGATTGTTCAGGAGGCCATCTGGGAGTTAAACGAACTCTACTGAAGATCCGAGAACGGTTTTACTGGGTCCACTGTCGAAACGATGTCGAGGACTGGTGTCGCAAATGTACAAGTTGTGCGGCTGTAAAGGGACCTCAGACTCGTAGTAGAGGTGCATTGAAGTTGTACAATGTTGGTGCACCATGGGAGAGAATAGCCATTGACGTGGCGGGGCCGTTTCCGGAGAGTGAAAGCGGTAACAAGTATTTCATGGTTGTGATGGATTACTTCACTAAGTGGCCAGAAGTCTTCGCCATTCCAAATCAAGAAGCTTCAACAGTTGCAGATAAACTAGTTCATGAAGTCTTCTGTCGTTTTGGAGTACCTTTAGAGATTCACAGCGATCAAGGAAGGAATTTTGAGTCTCAAATATTCCAGGAAACTTGCCGAGTTATGGGTACTCATAAAACAAGAACGACTTCTTATCACCCGCAATCTGATGGAATGGTGGAACGATTTAATCAGACATTGGAGAGGTACCTAGCAAAAGTTGTAGACAATCGGCAACGAGATTGGGACAAGCACATACAACCGTTTTTGTTGTCATATCGAAGTTCTGTTCACGAAAGTACAGCAGTGACACCAGCTTTCGCAAACTTTGGAAGAGAATTACGGCTGCCTGCAGACCTGATCACCGGGATACCACCCGATGCTCCACGCAGTATAACCGATTATGCAAATGACTTGCGGAAAAAAATGAATGACGTTTATGAGCACGTCAGACAATCGGGCCAGCAAATGTCTGAAAAGATGAAAACCCGGTATGACCGCAAAATGAACAACAAAGGTTTCGACGAAGGTTCACTTGTGTGGTTGCACAATCCAGTCCGCAGCAAAGGGAAATCTCCTAAGCTTCAAGCTAAATGGGACGGCCCGTACCGGATTGTAACCAGGATCAACGATGTGACCTACCGGATACAGAAAGGCGCAAGAGGGACTCCTAAGATCGTCCATGTGGATCGCTTGGCGCGTTATTATGGGACCGATAATGCTCGGGACGAGCATGTCTTAGGAGGGGGCAGTGTTGCATGAATAAGTCAACTAGCGCCATCTAGTGTCAGGAACGAGAGCGAGGGGAGCATTGAGAAAATGACATCACAAATCGCTCAACTGACAGCGCCTAGTCGAAACTCGAACGCTCGGTACCTTCCGCGTGTTTACTTGAACATTCTGGATATTTTTTTGCTAATTCAAATATATAGGCGCTGCAAGATGCGATCGAGGCAGTGTTGATTTGGGCGAAACAAGCGAAGCTTCGGAGTGGAATTAAGTGAATTAGTGTGTTTAAATTATTAGTGTTTTAACTCTAATTGTGTAAAGTAAATTAAAGTGTTAATTTAGGTAATTTTATCGGCAATTTTTATTGTCACGAACCTCAAGCTCGTAACAATAGGAATAACCCAGCAACATGTGAGTATAAAAAACAAGTCTTCTAGAGCCACAAGTACTAAGAAACATTGAACTAATAAAAATGGATTTTTATCTAAGCAAATACTATGTCCAGCACGCCAAAGTCGTCTATGGTTGACCGCTAGTGTCAAACGCGGGAGGCATAGATTTCTTGAAAACTATCCAAAATTCAGCTCAATGGTGTTTTTTTTTCTATTATTATTGATATTTGAATAAAATTAAAGGTTATAAACATAAAACTATAATTAGCTACATGAATAAAAAAATGTTATCAGATTATCTTCGCATAATAAATCTAATATCTCAACTCTAGCGCATCTTTAGCGCGTCATCGAAAATCAGTTCACTGGGCACCGTGATCAAGGATAGACGACACCCTGATGACGTCATAAGTGATTACCGAGAAAAGTAGAGCAATGCAACATGAACGATTCCTCAGAACTCATTCGGATTTTGGAAAGCGTCGATGATGATGAATTTTGATTTTTGATTGATGAATTGAATTTTTGATTGATTGGTGAACAAATATGTTTATTTATTCCGTGACCAAGATTTTAGTATTATAAGGCTGATTTACCTAGTGCGAATAATTATATACAATTGTTGATTAATAAATAATTATGTACCTTTTTTAATAATAATACAAAATTACAATTAATGTTTTTTTTACTTAGGGTGTGAAGAGCAATTTTTCATTTTGTGTTGTGCCATTTTCTTTCTCAGTCTCAAAATCATCTAGCAGCATCAGCATCATATCAAATCCCCATTGTCATAAGAGTGTAAGACTTTTCTTCTGTGCGTCACTTGGCCTACGCCTTCCCCGACACATAAAATATTATGAATCGATGTCTGTATATTTCGGTTAGATCGATTTTGAAATCGATACACAACATTCTAAGAATGTTTCAAAAGGGAAGGTCAGCTACGCCGTTGTCGTCCAGTCGCGACAGTGTCGTCATTAGGATGGAGAGTAGTGCTAATGTTTACTACTATTTTATTGTTATTGTTTGTTTTTTATTTATGTTTATATGTACAAAGTACATATATAAAAAGAGTGGAAGACGGCACAAGATTAAATAAAACATACAGTTTATTAAGAGTCATTTATAGCATAAAAAACCAACAAAAACAAGTTATTTCACGTTATCGATATATCAACTCTTGGCAACACTATTTTGTTTTGGCGCTTTGGCGTACAGGACACGGTAATGCGTTTTTGGCGTGGCGCTCAAAAGGTTAAAGCTTAACAAAACGCAACTGCACAATTTTTATCAATTTCAAGACAAAAACAACCGTTGTTATCGGCTTGGTTGAAAACGTTAACAACCGCCTTCACATCTGTAGTTATGATAATTAAATAAGCGATTTAATAGCTGATTTACAATGAATTCTATGCAGTATAACATAACGCTACTGCACAATGTAACTGTTATTCTTATCTTTTCTTAACAATACATTTAAAATGAAATCATGTTACGATAATTAAACAAGTGAATTTCTAGCTGATATACCATGAATTTTTTAGAGCTTCATAAAACACTACTGCACAATTAACTGTTCTTAAAAATACACTTAAAATAGAATTTAAATAAAAAAGGAAGATACATTTTAAAAAGCGAGCAGAAGTTAAAACACCTCCAAGATTATTCTCTTTTTATGAAATTATTAATCGAATAATAATCGAATCGCTATGGATATTATGATGTTATGATAATTAAACAAGCGAATTACTAGCTGATTTACTATGAATTCTTTAGAGTACAATAAAATGCTACTGCACAATTTAACTGTTATTGTTATCTGTTTTAACAATACATTTAAAATGGAATCATGTTATGATAATTAAACAAGTGAATTTTTAGCTGATTTACCATGAACTGTTTAGAGCATAACAATACGCTACTCCACATTTTAACTGTTCTTAAAAATACGTTTAAAACATAATTTAAAAAAATAAAAGAAAATATATTTTAAAAAGCGTGTAGAACTGAAAGCGAAACTCAAATATTATTATTTTTTTCATTAAATTACTAGTCGAATACAAATCGATATCGTTTCGTTGTATTTATGTTAGTTATGTGGCAACATCAAATCTGACAGCTATAGGAAATATGTCATGCGAAATGAAATCACAATTCAACAAGTAAAAAGGTACTAGTGAATTCACAACTAAATAGTTGCCATTGTGTTATTTTGTTTGTTATTTTTCAAATAAATTCTCAAGAACTCATATGGAGTGAGATTGTCGATCACATTATAGTGTGACAACAGTTAAAAGTAAGTGTTCAACAGTTTTTAATTTATTAATTCTAGTGCTGATATTTGATAGTGATGAATGTATGAAATGATGAAGTTGTTTTATTTTTTAACATATGCACAAGCTATACCTGACAAACAAAATAGCTTATTTGTAACACGGCGATAAGATTAGCTAGCTAACACCAGATAGTTACGAAATGGACAATTTTTATCAAATACCAAGAAATAAGACAGTCGATTTTTAATTGTTTTTGGACTACTGGTAGGCAGTCAGTCCTTAATTATTAAATAATATGGGGCATTAAGTTTTAAGTAACATTTACCTATATTTGAGTTTAAAGTAAACAAATCTATTTTATTTTGTTCACTTTGTCTTATTTTTTTTATTTAATATTATTTCAGTTGCCATCGTCATCGCGTGAGTATCATGATTGCGAAGGATTGATAAAGCAGCAACACGTTAAACTTTAGAACGGGAACCATCTGAATCATCTAGTCCATCCTTGTAGCAATCTAAAGTGAGTAATGTATTGAACTTAGAACAACAAAGCTTAGATCATACATCATACAATATACTGCTGCCTAATTTTCTAAGAGCACCACTCACACAAAATCAATGTTTTTTCCTGGTTGTAACAATTCCAATCAACTCACTGTTCAATACAATTACTATGTACCTCCAGAATGTAGAATCAGTAACTACCATTTAAATAGTAACTCTTGGTATTTACTTTTAGAATTAATATATAACCATATTAAAACATTTAGTGTAGCACAAATTATAGATTTTTCTACATTATTGTAAGATAATATTTACCATCATATAGAATTTGAAAATATTTACAATATGCCCGAATATACTGTACATTATTATCTACGCTTATCAAAGGCACAATGCCAATAAATTCTGTCTGAAGTGCCCAAAATGTCAAGTAAACATAGTGGATGCTTTGCACTTGCTGTATATTTGATAAAAGTAAGAACAGGAGATAGTGATGAATGCATATAGGCATTATTGCAAGTACCAAGAAACAAATTAGAGCGGCTCATGAATATGGCCCAAGAAATATTAAATCAGGATGTTGTTCCTATGAATTTTATCCATCGTTACCACTCTCTGTACAAAATTCTATTCAGTAATTATGATATTATATCTGAGGCAAATAACTTCTTAGCTTTCCTAGATGTTTTTGTTATCCAAAATCCTAACAACATCATAGGTCACACTGTGTATAGAAAAAAGACCCATACAAACTGATATTTAAGCGGTGAATCTCACCATAATCCTTCACAGTTAGTTACCATGAGCAAATCTTTGTTACAGAGAGCATATGGGATCTGTGAGTACAAGCACCTGGCCGCGGAGCTTCAGCACGTCAAGCAGGTTCTGCACAAAATCAAGCTTCGGGTCCCACGTCTTCGTCACAGTGACCGAGTGAAGCCGACCGCAGTTGAGCGTGTGCCTGCTGTACTACCGTATGTCAAGGGTGTCACCCCAACCAGATAGACATACATCAGATTTGATAGACCACAAATCCTCGTTAAAGAACATTAATTCCTACCAAGGATGATATGTGAGGCTACTGAAATTAAAAAACATCCTAATTTCAGTAGAGAAGGCGGTTGGGTACTGCCACCTGCTTGGGACACTATAATTAATAAAATTAAAACAAACCCCAAGCATACCACTGCAAGACTTAAAGATAGAGTAAGTTCAATCTGCGTAGATTGGACTATAAAAATAATAATAAAAAGCTGAAGGTACTCCATGTCCCAATACTGACATTGGGATGGCAGTCACCTCAGTACCCCGTGACCATGGGTGCTATAAAGCACCTGAAACGTCAGGAATTAATAATAATAGTATAATAATAATATAGCCATTTATTTCCGAACTTTGGGGTTACATAATATTTGTGTTTGAGTTCCTATTGTAATACTAGTTAAAGTAAGTCCCTCTGTTCGGTGTGCCTTTTGGCATAGGCCTCCAAAAGAAAAATCACGCGTCGGGAATTAAAAGTTAAAGAAATTAAAAGCAATAAAATTGGTAAAAGTAGTCGTTAAAAAGCTGTATTTGTGAAAATAAAAAGCTTTATATCATAAAAATCCCGACTTTTTTTAAACCAATTCCTTAACCATTTCATTATTTTAATTGCATATTATCATTTCCATATGCTTTTATATGTGGGCACCCATGGCCGAAGTGTCTATGAACAGTGGGCATCCCCCTTTAGTATAGTTACTCGTTACGCGAACACTACTCATTGAATAAAACTATTTTTACGGATTTTATCGCGTTGTACATCGAACCGTTTTCGCTAAATCACCGTTCGTAACAATTTTTATTTGCCTGATTTAAGATCTTAGCGCTTCCTCGAATGTCCTTTTTTGTTGATATTTTGACACACATAGGAATGAGATATATATATATATATATATATATATATATATATATATATATATATATATATATATGGTCTCTGCATCTCTTCACGAAATTTAAATATGTTAAATATCTTGTGCGCTTGGTTTTAAGATCTCATCCGCGAATTTTATTTGCTATTACCAGTTCGTACGGGTTTACATAATGATTTGTTAAATTTACGCGAACACTACACATTGAATAAAACTATAATTACGGATTTTATCGCTTTGTACATCGAACCGTTTCTGCCGTATCACCGTTTGTAACAACTTTTCACTTGCCTGATTTAAGATATTAGCGCTTCCTCGAATGTCCCGTAAATATAGTTTTATTCAATAGTTACTCATTTCGCAATATAGACGCTCACTAAGAACGGATTTTGCGATAGTTGCATAAAAAAATATCTTGATATTTTAAATCTACGTTGTTATGGTTATCACGATAATATCGTGCTCCCAGCTATGCGAGCGAGTATCAGATAGTACATAGTATGTACTGTTGTCAAAAAGTTACACTTTTCAGTAAAGTCACGCTGCAGCTATTATTAATAGTTGTAGCACGAATGGGTCGGCTGGACCGGGCCAGGAACACGCTCTCACAGAATACCAGCGTAAAATAGCAGCGAAATGCTGGTGTATTTCGTTTGGTGAGTCTATAGAACCGGACACCCTTTTAACTATAACCGAGGCATTCCATCTTAGTTCTCAAGGTGACAACGCATTTCCATTTTGTTCCCTATTTGTGGGATACTGTTGAGTTGAGGATAATACTGACACAACGCCGAACTCGTTGTGGGTTGTGATGCTCACTACACAGCCTGGCGAAGCACTAACATCAACGAAAGAAGTGAGTTACTTTATGATTTTCTCATCTCCAGCCGCCTGGTATGCCTAAACTTTGTACACCAACCTTTGTAACGCGTGCTAGGCAAGAGGTGTTAGACATTACTACCTTTGCTACCAATAACATGTCCAGTCGGATAAATGACTGGCATGTTAGTAGTGAAAATTCAATGTCTGATCACAAACACATTAGGTTTGTGATTGGAGCATCATCATTATATAAAACCGTTGCTTTTAGGTATCCAAAAGCGACCTCCTGGGATATCTATAGAGATAGTGAGGAATTTGGAAACGCATCAAAACGATTGATGGCCCGGAGTTAGCTACAGTATCCGTAGGTATCCGTGAAACCTTCGAGGAAGACTTCAACATGAAAAGTTTCTTGGTGGAATACTAAGCTAAAAGAACTTAGGCAAAAGACCAGGAAACTATTTAACAGGACTAAAAAAACAAAGAGTGAGATATTTATAGTGCAGTCTTAACCGAATATAGTAAAGAAATAAGGAAAGCCAAGAGAGCATCGTGAAGGAAGCTATGCGAGGAAGTTAAGTCTTTGCTTCGCAGTGCAAGACTACACAAAATAATATCGAAAGCTAAACCTAATCAGATCGGGCTTCTTAAAAACTAATAGTAACTTACACTTACACTAATAGTGAAACAGAAAAATTGAAGTTACTACGTAGCGTCAACCCATTTTCCAGGGTCATATAAGACTTCTGCCTTGAATTCTTTCAGAGCCCTACGAAGGCCTTTTAATGAGGACTAGTGTAGGGCTACAAAGATAATAAGGCCAAACCTGGTGCAGTGGGCTGTAGACTCCTTTAAACCGTTTAAAACAAGCACGGAGGATGGAATAGTTCCCATCCAACTACTATATCCTTCTTTCTATATAGGGTATCGATATCCTTCTTCCCTATTTGGTGAAAATCTTTAGAGCAAGTTTTGCGTGGGGATATATTCCAGAACGATGGACAATTGTCAAAGTTCTATTTATACCTAAGGCTGGTAGAAAGGACTACGCTTTACAAAAGTCCCTTAGACCTGTAAGCCTATCTTCCTTTCTTCTTAAGACATTGGAAAAGGTTATAGATAGACATTGAAGTAATATGTACTTACGTACTAGAACAGCTATTTCAAACAAAACATGTGCGCTACTCTGTGTTCGCGCGTTTGGTTTTTTTATCATAGAATAAACATAGGTAGAATGATCAGTAGGTAATAATAGATTGTATTGTTAAATAGGTAAATTATATCGAGAACAATTTTCAAATTTTGTCATTTATTTTGTATATTATATTTGCTTATTTAATATTATATTACATAATATTATATCACAATTACATTTTAATGATATTTTTATCTGAATATTTTAAAAGGTATCTATGTCAAATATAAAAAAAACATACATACTTACTTACTTACTTATCTTCACGCACAATCCCTAACGGGGTAGCCAGAGAGAACAGATCGCCAAGTGTCACGATCCTTACATACCTCTTTCGCTTCTTTCAGGTTCATTAACTTCTTCATACATGCACGTCTAGGTATCCGAGTAATCTTGACCTTCCCCTCTTCGAGCAATTTGCTCACATGGTCTTCGAAAGTTAGTCTCGGTCTACCTCGACACCTTTTAATATTTACTTTCGCTCTATATATTTTCTTCACCATTCGGTCTTCACTCATTCGCTCAACGTGCCCAAACCATTGGAGTACGCCATTTTATCAAGTATCAATTTTTGTGATAAGTTCATCTTTCAATCCTGCCATATTGCGAATCTCTTCGTTTCGCTTTCGATCGGCTATGGTAACGCCACACATTTTACGAAGAGATCGCATCTCCACTGCATTCAACTTGCTTTTATGCTTCTTCTGGCGTACCCAGGTTTCGCTGCCATATAACAAAGTCGGTACCAACACTGCGTTATGTATTGCAAGGCGTGCACTCTTTACCAAGCCTTGCCTTTTGACTAATGCATTCAGGGCACCATTGACTTGATTTCCGGCAGCGACGCGCCTATCCACATCTAAATCACATCTTCCATCCCGGCTGAAAGCACTCCCCAAGTATACAATTTCATTTACCTGTTCTAGACGTTCCTGATTTACCCATATTTCACATTTCGTTCTCTCTTCGTCCTTTTCAAATACCAGAACCTTAGTTTTATTAGCATTCAAACTTTAATTTCACATTCCTCCATTCATACACGTGACTAATGCCTGCAGTTCTTCTGATGGTGCAATAAGCACTGCATCATCAGCGTACAGCAGACAATTTACTTTAATGTCACCCAATTTCACACCCAAACAGCTATTTTTCAGCTTCTGTAAACAGCTGTCGAGATACAGTATGAACAGCCAGGAAGACATGACACAACCCTGTTTTACGCCCGCTTGGACGCTAAACATGGGTGACAGGTCATGCCCTACCCGCACACAGGCTTTACAGTCATAGTAAAGTGAATGCACAGCCCTTAGCAATCGACCATCCACACCATATCCCGGCAACAGTTCCCACATTTTCTTCCTTATAACCTTATCAAATGCTTTCTCCAGATCCACAAAAGCACAGAAAATCCTCTGTTTAACACTCAGAAGCTTTTCCGTGATCATGCGGAGAGAAAACATTTGATCCGTGCATCCTCTTCCAGGTCTAAATCCGCATTGTGCCTCCCATAAGAATCTTTCCGATTTCTCCTGCATCCTACGTGTCAAAACCTTCGAGTAAACTTTACTTGCTAAACTGGTCAAGCTGATCGCCCGATAGCATCCGCAGTCAAAATGTGAACCTTTACCTTTATATAAAGGCACAATGACCGCGGATCGCCAATCATCCGGGACATCTCCCGTCTGCCAGCACAAGTTGCACAGCAGACGAAAGCTGTCCCAGACGCGAGGCCCACCGTACTTGACCGTTTCAGCAGTAACTCTGTCTAGTCCCGCAGCCTTACCACATTTCAAACTTCGAATCGCACGTTAAATCTCTTTGATGCTGATGACCTCAGTGTCATCGAGATCCGTGTCTGGCGTGCCTGTCATGGCGTTACCCCCGGATCCTTCACTAAGATCATGACACGCATACATTTCTCTATAAAATTCCACTTCATCGCTGCATGATGTCCGATTTTTCTGAGAGGACGTCATTGGTTCTCGAAAGCACTTTGTTCATTCTTAAGGCTGTCGCACCACTTCGGGACCTTCCAACCTCTTTCCAGAAGAGTTTGGAGTTTTCCTTAAAGTTGTGCGACTACATCTCGTCCGCTTCTATTCTACACCTTTCACGTACTTCCTCAATCAATGTTTTCGCATGAACTTTCTGCAGCTTATATCTTTCTTTCATCTTCTCTCTCATATGCTTATCGTTACTAGAGGCCAAGTAGTCTAACCATGTTTTTTCTTCTTTTTTACAGCTTCTCTCACTTCATCATTCCACCATGCATCTCTTCTTTTAACAAAAAAAATACTAAATGTATGTTTAACAAAACTTATTAATATAAAATTTAAATTACAAATATATTTATTTAAATTAGAATAAGAGTCGTTCATAAATGCTGGGCACGCGAGAGTTAAAAATGGACGAATTTATTCCACTTTGACTTAATATAAAAGAATAACGAGCAGATATAAATATAAAAAATTGGCCGAATTATGATAACTCATATATGTTTCTACAAAAAAAAAATTGTGTATAGTAATATATTCGTCCTATACTTAATTACCCACAGAAATGTCGCATCTGAACAAATTAATTCCATTATCTATATTACATGTCACAAGATGGCGTCTTAGGAATAACCTGTTTTATTATTTACTTTTTTTAAAATTTTTAATACTTTTTTATTCATTAAGTATCTTATTAACCGATGAAAAGTAATACCTTGGTTATTACTGACATTTCTCGAATTATTTGCGCAATATCTAAGTATACACGATGACATATTTTTATCAAGAGATTTTTTTTAAATCAACACAACACGTGACAACCCTACAAGCGCCTAGCGAGTGACTGATTAAAGTGCGGTGCATGCACTGCAGTTGAGTGGAACAGAGTAGCTGAATGCAGTGTCGCCTCTAGTACGTAGTACATAATAGCTCAATGTAGATAGATATATAAGTAATGTAGCTTTAGCTACGAGGCCCATATATTACAACCAGAATGCTTACCGTGAATGAAAATCTACATCTGACATTTAAAAATGTTGACGCCACAGCCATCAGGTGGGTGAAATCGATGCTCTCAAACAGAAAGACAAAAATAGCGCCTTTTCAAACTTCGATTATATGATTATGATGATATGGGGCTCGAAAGTGAGCCTTGCATCAATGGTGACGCCTAAATATTTGGCTTTTGTTTGCCATGGGACAGGGGTTCCTAACATCCTGTTTGGCGGAGTGCTGGTGAGACGGCGTCGTTTATATTCGAAGCAAACGGCGGAGCTCTTCTCCGGGTTTACGTCGGTATGCCATTTTTGGAACCAAGCTCCTAAGTCGTTAACTGACTTTTGGATCCTGTTCCGAATCTGTGGCAGTGAGTTGCCTTTAGAGTAGAGGGCTGTGTCATCTGCCAAGAGGGCTAGTTCAACACCGTTCGACGGGATAGGGATGTCATTGGTGAATAGTATATATAGGAGGGGGGCAAGCACAGAGCCTTGAGGGACACCGGCTTTGATTTGACGAGTAGAGGATAGCGTGCCTTCGTGTCTAAAACGAAAGGTACGATCCTTCAAATAGGAGGCTACAAGGCGAACGAGGCGGTCAGGGAGGCCTAAGTCGTACAATTTCTAGATTAGGCCATCATGCCAGACTCTGTCGAATGCCTTGGAAATGTCGAAAAAGACCGCGATGGTCTTTTGACGACGAGGATAACAACCGCTGAGGATATATTCCACTATGCGGTGAACTTGCTGGGGGCACGAGTGTTTGGCACGAAACGCGAATTGTTGAGGGATGACAAGAGGGTCGACGTCTGTGGGAAACAAATGGCACCTCATGCGCACGAGAATAACACGTTTGAAAAGTTTGCCCATGGCCTTGAGGAGGCTGATGGGACGGTGATTGGAGGGAAGGTGGTGTGGTTTGCTTGTCTTGGGAATGCCAATGACAGTTGCCTCTTTCCAAGAGGTGGGAAAGTAGCTGAATTCGAAGCAGGCGTTGAAGATTATGGCCAATAAGGCGATCACCTGCTCCGGAAAGTGTTTGAGGGCTTGGTTGGAGATGCCATCCACACCCGGTGCTTTTTTGGGCTTAAGTCCTTTGATGCTATATGAAATCTCATCTTTGGACACAGTGATAGGGTCAGAGGCGATGGGGGGCGAGTTCCGGCGACGGTCCTCGTCCTCCACTAGTTGGATGTGTATGGGGTCAGTGGGTTGTGAGCTGGGAGAGCATTGAGCGGCGACGCTGTCCGCGAAGCACTCAGCCTTTTCTTCGTCCTCAAAGGCAATAGAGCCTTCGGGACGAGACAGACGGGGAGTGTGTGTGATAGCGTCTATCCGGAGGGCTCTCGCCATCTGGTAGTACGCTGTGTGAGAGGGGGAGATTTTCTCCATGAGATTGCCCCTTTCAAGGTCTCTGAAGTCTTTGAGGCGGTAACAGAGTTTGCGTTGAAGGCGGTGGGCTGCGAGTCTATACTCGGGAGTGGGATAGCGTGCAGCTCTACGGAGGGCAGCTTTTTTTGGCTTTGAGTAGGTTGCTAATATCTAGGGGAAGACTAGTTTTAGCAACCGGGATAACCTTTTCATTCTCTTTAAGAGAGGATGTTATAAGAGAAGTGAGATTTTCGACCACGGTGTCTATTTTCCCCGTACTGTCGAGGACTGTTGTGGGAGGGTCCGGAGACTCTGTAGCCGAGGCTAGAAATTTCCTGAAGCCCTTCCAGTTGGTGTAGTTTTTGGAAGTGGGAGTTGGAGTTGGCTGATGGCCAAGAAGGAGGGATACAGGACGGTGGTCGGATCCTAGATCATCGAGAGACATGATTGCTCTAAGGTTAAGGGAGACTACTTTAACTAGAGCAAAGTCTAGCACGTCAGGAGCGTAGTTAAAGTTGTCGGGATAATGGGTGACAGCGAGGAGGCGAAGAAGTGAATAATTTTTAATAGAGAGGCCTTTAGAGACCTTAGAGCTGAGGTGGGTGTCCTGAAGGGAGGTCGGCTTCGCGATCTCGAAGAAATAGCCTAAGCTCTGAGAGGTTATTTCGCGAAACAAGCTAAAAACCTTTTGGTTTGATACGACCGTGCGATATTGCGGGAGCAGAGGGCTCCAGCATAGTGTTATTACAACAACCTTAGTAGGTCGATGTGCTCAGCAAGAGCAAGGAGATGGTCCTGAGGGGACTGAGCAGCGCGCAGTTTACGCGCAAGGATAGAGATTTCCCCTATATTGATCTTATTCATAGTGTTAGACACTAGGCTTAGATCATCTACTATAGGATCTGCCTGTTTTTGTGGGTCGGCGGAGGGCCGCGGGATATTATTTTCCTTTGGGAACCAAGAGTTTATTGGAAAAGACGCTGGTTGGGAGAGCGGAAGGCTCATAAGGGGCCGTGGAGGACCCTGAGTGGATAGGGGCCCTGAGGGGGCCGATAGATGGCCTGTGTGGGCTGAGATGAGCCCTGAGGGGGCTGTGGTAGGGTCTGGCCCTGGCGGGGCATGCGGCTTCCAAGAGCCGGGAAATTTCGGTCATTGACCTGGGGTGGAGCTTTGTGGCTCAGAAGTGGGCGAGGAGCGCGAGGGCAGCCTCTAAAGTTGGCCAGTTTGTCCGCATAGGACACATGCGGGTGGAGATTCGGCGTTTTTGGGTCGAGGGCACTCTTTCGAGTGGTGGGGTTCTAGGCATTTAACGCACCTGGGTGGGGCTGAGCAGTTGGCTGCCACGTGCCCATAGAGTTGGCAGCGGTGGCACTGCGCTGGGTAACCGCACCGGTGTGGGACTTCAACCTTTACACGCGACAGGCCGCACACAGTGCGCACCTCGCGGAAGATGGCCTTCGCCTCCGGCACATTGGTAAGAACGAGGAGGGCGAGGTTAAATCTCTCGCCCCTGTTGCTGTGATGCTGTGCATCTTGTGCACAGCCTCTATGGGGAAGCCTTGGGACTTAAGGTCTTCCAGAATGTCCTCGTTTGCGAGTTCATATGGAACTCCGCGGAGGACCGCCTTGATTTTCCTTTCTTCGGCGAGAGCGTATGTGTGATAGGACACACGCCCGGCCGTGAAAAGACGGGTTATATTCCGGAAGTCTTCTATAGACGCCGGCATTATTTTAATGGCCTCGCCGACATTAGTGGCTTGGTCATATTTGAAACCCTTATCGTAGAGGGTTTTGGACAGTTGTGTAAACTTCGCCTTGTCTCTGAGAAGGACAGGGGGCGGGACTTGGCGTTTAGCCAGTTTGGGAGCGCAGCGGGTTGCTGGCTTGGCAGTAGTGTCTTGCGACTTAGAGGGGACAGCGTTTGGGGCTGCGGAGGTAGGGGCAACGATGGGGGCTGCGGAAGTTGTGGCAGCGGCGGGGGGTGCACGAGCGGTGGCGGCGGCCGCCGGGGGGGGGGGGAGTGCGGGAAGTCGCGGCGCGCTTCGGGCCGCGCTTGGATTTCACTAGCGTGAAATGGGCTGAGTCGGTGACCGTTCCTTCGGAGTCGGATGTCTCCGGGGAGCCGGTGGAGCTGTGGGCGGTCCCCTTCCGGGAGGAGGAGGTAACGGACGTGTTGTCCGAGTGCTCCATATCGGAGTCGAGGGACGCGGGCGAGTCGGTCTGCGGGGCAGCCGCTTGGGTCGCGAGGAAAGCCGCGACGGCGGGCGGGGGGACACATGCCTTAGGGGCAATGGGAGAAAAGGCGTTGACGAGAGCGGTCTCGTTGAATTGGATGGGTCGGCCTGTGGCTTGGACGAATTGGGTGACCACGGCCATGAATTGGCTCGCGAAATTGCTCATGTTATCAGCTGCCACCTCCTTGAAGTATGTATCTTTAAGATTTTTCCATTTTTTTTGCACATCAGCTCCTGTAAAAGAAATTAAAATAAGGTAATTGTTGTGTAGATAAATAATAAACTATAATTTGTTTGAATTTTATATTATTGGTGTTACATATTTTGTTGTAATTATTGCAGGTACTTGGCTTCAGGAAATAGCTACTATTCGCTATATTACGAATATCTAATTGGTATCTCTACAATTGGTGAAATTATAGAAGACACGTGTGAAAGACTATGGTCTTGTTTACAATCTTTATACATGCCAGAACCAGATGAAAGAACTTGGTAGCAGACATGTTGATAGACATGATTTGGACAGGGGGGGTGACGATTTTAATCTAAGAATATAGAGGTCCCTTTTCTGAGAAGAATAGGGCTTTAGGTGGCAGATGGGGAGGAATGACGTTCTATTCCCAGAAGCTAGCTAGGGACCCCCCTATGTTCTGTCAAGAACAAGGGCTCACTCTGAGAAGAGCAAGAGACGTTCTTCCAAGAACAGTAACAATAACAAAGTAACAGTATAACAATAACAGAAAAAATTAAAAATAACAAATCTAACAAAACAATAAAGCAAAGCGCGCTCGAACCTCCCCGCCGAAGCGAGGGGGCAAGAACGATGCGAAAACAAAGGAACTCACCGACAGCGTCTGCTCGGCCGGTGTTAGCCGGGGAGAGCGGGGCGCGCGGGCGAGAGGTTGCACTACCGTATGAGGACGTAGCGCGGACTGAATGCACTACCGCTCGGGGGCGGTGCGCAAACGGAACTCACGAAAGAAGTAAAATTTTCCACTGAAGTTAAGTACTTGGGCGTAACAGTCGACCAAAAACTAACGTGGAATTCTCACCTTAGCAACGTATGCCACAAGGCAAAAATGACTTTAAGTAGGTGCTGTCGTTTGGTCGGGAATAACTGGGGCTTGCGTCCCAGTATGACCCTTTAGCTGTACAGCAGCATAGTGCGGCCGATTCTCCATCCGCCTCCACTGTCTGGTGCAACAAGGCCAACCAAAAGATGACTGCAGACAGACTAAATAGTCTACAAAGGACTGCCTGCGTAATGGCAACTGGAGCTATGCGATCGTCGCCTGGAACCGCTCTTAGTGCACTTCTATGCCTAACGTCCCTTGATCTTTATCTAGACAAGGTGGCGAAGGCTATTCTGTAATAAGTATAATAGTAAAATAAAATGAAATAAGAACCATCAAATCCGGTAGTAGGTAGTTTCGTGCGTTTCCCATCTGTATGGTTCACTTTTCATAATCTATGATTTTCATATAGAAATGGCAGCCACGTGGGGCAGCGGCAGTAAACAGTAAGAAAATTATCAAATACAATTAACCATATAAAAAATATTTTTTTACCCTGAGATTTTTTCACGTATTACGTAACGTAATTTTTTGCAGATTTTTGACCCTCCCTCCCCCCTATGTAACGCGCCGTAGCGTTTTATTGTACCCCTCTACCCTCCCTAAACGTTACGTAACACCAAAGTGACCATTTATACCTAAAAGTCATAATTATGTTGCGCAAAGTACCGAAAAGTCGCTAAAATACCTTAGTTCGTTACTGTTTTAATCGCGTTTGCGGTGATAATAAATAAAACAAAAGATTTCTTAGTCGCAATAAATGCGTATATTGTTTATTTTATTTATTCATACTGTTATTTAATAAACAATCACACATAATGTAATAAACATTTGCTTAAGTTTAAAATATTTTAAAATGGGCTCGAATTCGTGCTAATAAACTTTTACTACTAATCTTACATTTAATTATTTTTTAAATTAATAATTTAATTTTTTTAGTGGTATTATATTAAAATATTTAATAAATAACAAAAAAAATTGAAATTAGAATAAATAAAATATTAAAATTATTTAATAAAAAAAAAATTTAAAATATATTATAGGAGTTAATTAATTATTTTATTCGGAAATGGGGTACGGGTTATAATGGTATGGAGAGGGATTTATTAACATAAATATTTATTTAGTGGGGAAAAATTTATTTATTTTTTAAGGAAGGAAGGATAATTACTTTTTAGGTGCGTCGTTTTCCTGATTGGCCCTGTCCTTACATACATTTTTTGGCTTCATCCACCATTGTTCTTCTCATGTATTCTGCTGTTTTAGCTTTTTTTACTAATAAACTCTTTAAATAAAATAAAATATTTATTTTAACCTTTGGCAACGCTATTAAAGACGTAAACCTAACTAAAACAAAACATTTTAGTCAAAATAAAATTGTATTTATAAAAAAAAAATTTAGAATACAATCAGCCAAAATAATTCAAATAAGTAGGTATGTTAAAAAAATAATTCAATTGGAGTTACTGCTCTTCTATCCACGGGATTACTAGCCACTCAGACTGTTTCATTACTGACATCCGGAGACCAGCTGAAGAGGGTTCCAGAATTGTTAAACCACTTGCATCAACTTCGTCTTCGTCGAGCGGATCGTCGATTGCAGACGAAATTTTACAGCGGCGCACAATGTAGCTCACTTGCAGGGCTGGCAGCAAGTCGCTGTGGCCGTACTCTACTATCACGACGGTCTTAGGCAGTCTTGCCATTTACTTAACGACTGCGCATTTGCACACTCTTGTGCGATGTGAAATAGATCCCACAGGTTGGACATATTCTGTTCTTGAGGTGGGATTATACTGATGGGCATAATAAATCGTAAGGTATCTGCTTAAAACCTTCTAGAAAAGGCGACAGATCAACGGAGAACCGCACAACAAGTGACGAAAACTTGCATGATACTTTGTCTAGTTGACTAGGTACCACGAGTTTGCTTAGGGTTTGAATAATTGGGTAGGGCGGTGGCAGGAAAATATTCGGAAAACAGATTTCATTTCACTCCTCAAGTGGGAACAGCAGGATTCGTCCGTAAATTTAATCACTTGCAAGAAATATTGTGATTCACGGAGGTGATTGCTAAGACAACGCCTGCAAGCTATCTTCGGGCTTTCTATACACTGCAATGTGCTTCTACGTAAACACTAAAGAATACTGACAATGATAACAAAATAAAACGACGTACAATCAATGATTTCAAAAGGAAGTATAGGCCCATCTAAATATTTTACTCAAAACTTTTTCATACAAAAAAAATTAGCGCATCTGTCATAATACAAACGTCATATCATAAGACGACGTAACCAGGGTCGGATTTCGTAGTATAATTATTATCCAAATTGTACCATTATTTCATAGTTTGTAGTATGTAGTATCGTAATAATACTAAGCGAAAATACCATAATTTTACCTAAAGGTCGACTTGTAATATTATTGGGTCCTTTTACTTTTTGATATTAACCTTACGATATCCAAAATTTCTGTATTGTACACGAGTACCGCGTTTTTTAATAAAATTTGATTTAGCTCCCTTTCTGGTCAATTGGTGCTCGATCGATGCATTTATGTTGCATCTTGATATAACTATAATGACTACCACGATAAACACTCTAAACTCTAAGCAATTGGTTTGAAAATAGAATTTCAAAATATTTTATGAATCGGATTTTCAGATTCAATTAAGCAGAAATGGTTTCATTTGTACTCTTTTCAATTTACTCTCATTGAATATAAAATATATTAGGTACCAATATTCAAAATTTTACTTATACTAAACTCTTTAGAAAAAAATTAACTCTTAAGAAATAAAAATAAAACCGGCAAAAAACAGAACGTATAGATAAACTAGACGCGTGACAACAAAATCCCGGCAAATGGAAAAAAGAGACATGAAACGTCAAACGTGATATAATTTTTGAAAAATAATATGTCTAATTTTATTTTCCATGTACAATATTTTTGAGGGTCTGAATTCAACCCTGGTCTAATGTTGGTAACGTAAAATAAACTAACTGTAAAATAAAACTTCAAAAATGCGTTTATATAATAATTAATATTAACAAAATGAATATAAGGTTATTTTACCGATGATACGATATCCCATGTTCCTATTTAATCTTTGTATTGTAATTTTTGCACCCTTTTACCACGCAACTAGACATTTATGAAAGGCAAATCTGTCCTGCGCGCGCACCACTGTCGACCGAGTCGCGTTGGCCCTACACTGTAATTTTAGGGCCAGCGCACTGGTCCATTTTGGTTGTTCGGTCGGCCCGGTCCTTACGCTAGTAATATATAAGTCAATGCGTACAATACCGTCGAGGGACTCCCCGTAAAAAATAAACGAAAAGGGTTGCTCACTTGGAAAAACAAAATAAAAATGACGTAGTACAATCGAGGGAATCCCAATAAAACATAAACGAAAAGGGCTGCCAACTTGGGAGACTAATTCTCTAGCTTTTTATTGAAATAAAAAAATATCAATCAAAACATCATCAATAAATTACCTTAAATTTAAAGAAATAATCGAATCAAATTAACAATGCAACGGGAAATTTTCAGCGATTAACATTAACATTTCAAAAAAAAAAAAAACGAACGCTCGCAACGGCGTGTGCCCTCACATCATGTGTACCCGTTCGGGATGCTGTCTCGCTGACATTAACTTTTTCTGTTGTTGTCTCGCTGATTCGGCATTTTCCAGCGAAGGGGCGTGTCGTGCCACGCATCACGCTTTACGTAATTAATTAATTTGCTTGTTAATTTGCTTTTGTATTAAAATTCCTTGTGCCATGAGCATTGATTGTGGTATTAAAAAGCTCTATTTCGAGAGTGAATGAGACTGCTTTGTGGCTTGATATTGTGCATAGTGATTCATCTATTTGCCAGTCTTTTATTCGATGGAGTAACGGCGCCTCTACACGTTGGCCAACACAGAGGCGAATTTAGTGGCCAATAGCATTGGCCAACGTGTAGAGCGGGTGTTTAAGCTTCATTGGTATGTACTGGAACGATGGCCCACAAGTTGGCGCGAGATCCGTGTGGTGTCGATTTTTTACAAAAGATCAAAGGATTGTTGGCAGAGTTTGGTCGCCGCGTCCACACGTTGGGCGCACGTTTAGTTTGCTACAAGCTCCCAGAGTGATTACACGCATCTAATTTAAATTTTATATTAAGGCTTTGTAGGGTGTATGCCCCAATTACCAGCCTTTTAGTGCCAATTTCAACTTTAAACATTCCTACTACTTTAATTAGCGCTAGATTTAATTATTTTTAAACATTTGTTTTATATTGATAAGCTATTTATCAAAAAAAAAAATAATGAACATTTATATACAATCAGATCGAGAACAATTTTAAAATGAAAAAAAAAGAAGCACGTCGTTTATACGTGGTAGAACCATGCAGTTATATTAAAAGTATAGTTGTAGCACGAATGGGTTGCCTCGACAAGGGAAGGGCCACGCTCTCACAGAATACCAGCGTAAAAATAGTAGCTTAATGATGTTGTGTTTCGTATAGTGAGTGTAGAGAACCAGAGACCCTTTTTAAAGTACACGAAGCATTTCATCTTAGTCCTCACGGGTGACGACGCATCTGCATTTTGATTCGTAATTGAGGATAGATGTAGATGTCTGTGGGCCACAGCAACCACTTACCATCAGTTAGACTGTGTGCTCGTTTGTCACCCTATCCCATAAAAAAACGTCGATTTCTTATAATTTAATCATCATCATCATTACAGCTCTTCACAAGTCCAGCTTCTGAACATCCTCCTCCGCAGACTGCCACAAAGCATGGTCCTGAGCCACTTTCCTTGTCATAAGTTTTTCATTTATGTTCTAAGTTATAATTAGTACCTATTATTAAGTCAGTGTTAACTATATTTATTGCTATTGTTTTTGTCTTTCAAAAAAAATAATTAAATTATCAAATAAATTATAAGGTGTTTTTATATACATCAAATGTCTGATACAAAAGCAAGTACATGTTTTGCTAAATTTTGAAATCAAAACCTAATTTTAAAACATAGACTAATCGGTTATAACTCCTTTTTTATAACTTTAAAATAAGTTAAGTTCTAATTAATGGTATTTATTCCAGTTAATGATGCATGTAAAGAATAAAAAAAGCTAATCGTATATCGTATATCTATTTACAGCCCCATTAATATGCACTATTCTTTTATAATTATTTTATAAAAACGTTACCCCCACACTAGGATTTTCTCCTGTATTGCGGAGGCAGCTTACAAACATAAATTGCACAGGACACACATCCAGACCTGGAACAATTATTCGTAGGACATAAAAATACTTGTCCCGTGCGGGATTCAAAACCGCGGCCCCCGGCGCATGTTCTCCAGACCGAATTTCGGTCTGCTGAAATTCGGTCTGGAGAACATTATTATTATTATTATATGGGGATTCTATTGAATATAAATTAAAATATCTTAAATATTCAAGCTGTTCCACCTTCACTATTGAAATTAACAGGATTTTTAAAATTTAAATATTGTTTTATATGAGAGGGGACAAACGAGCTTACGTCTAACCTGATGGTAAGTGAATACCGCCGCATATGCATAACTATGCATACGGATATACGCATATGCATACGCATAACTGCAACATTTTTAGAAATGGGTAAGCTCTTTTCTTGAAGGTCTCTAAGTCGTATCGGTCCGGAAAAATCCCCGGTGCTAAACTATTCCACAGAGAGGTCGTACGCGCAAGAAAACTCTTAGTGAAACGTACGTACGTACAGTGGTGGACCGCCAAACATCCAGATGGTGTGGGTGGTATAAGGAGTTTTGCCGCGACGTGCGTTCATGAAACTTTTGTTAATACCGATAAAATACACATTGGCACAAATGTGGGAGGTATCATGAACAAAAAATAAGTCAGTTTCAAAAAGTAAGTTAGTTTATGCAAGAAAGAATTACAGATGTAAAAAAATACACTCTATTCTTAAATACACTCTATTAACAAACTTTTATAAAAGAGTTCCAATCCCGGTTCTGAATAAGCTATCGATTTTAAATTATAGGTTTGAGAATGTTTTTTTTATTACTACTTCTTTTTATTTCTGCCTAAGTGTCCGTGTAGGTACCACAAACTTGCCTATATCTGCCGCCAAAAAGTAGTGCTTGCAGTGTGGCCGCAGAAAGAATAGGGGAGATCTCCCCGCCGGGCAAGGTGTTCCGCCCGGGGAGCGGCCAACGCTCCGTGTGATAGTTCGGAGATGTTCTATATATACTGTTTATGATTAGGAATTTTCATAGTGCGATTTAGGCATCGGTATGTTTTGCTTGTGACGCGACGGCAGCGCCACCACATCACCCCCCTGCTCAGACCGGAGGTCGACAGTGCAGTTCGATTGACGGTGCGTCCTTAATGCCGGTGCATGCTGTGTGCGTAAGGGCAAGTGACACCGGTGCGAATGATATGCCGATGTGTAATGCATACCGTACTACGCATTAGCAAGTGATGCCGGTGAGAACGATGTGCCGGAGCAAGTGCCAGAAGTCTGCCTTATAAATCTGCGGTGAGTCGAGATGAAGACAGGCTGGACTGGTTTGCAGGAACTGAAGACTGCAAAAGACGATTCTCAGTAGTGAATGGTAGGAGTTCTTGAGAATAATACTGAAGGCTTGAAGTTGTAGCTTCCGAAGGTTGTTGGTTGCGTGTTCAGATCACGTCGGGTGGTCACCACTGTGGCCGAGGTAGGAAAAGGGGAGATCTCCCGCCGGACAAGGTGTTCCGCCCGGGGAGCGGCCAACGCTCCGTGTGATAGTTCGGAGCTGTCCTATATATACTGTTTATGATTCGGAACTTTTGATAGCGCGATTTAGTCTTCGGTGTGTTTTCATGTGTGGCGCGACAACAGCGCCGCCACAGCAGAACTGTGTTACAGTCTGAAGGTAAGCCAGGAAAATTACAGTCTGTAAATCATGACGCCTTAGTTCTCAGAGGTGACAACGCATCTGTAGGTTAATTTATTTCGTCAAAGTAGATGTCAAATACCAAGGGAATAAGTAGATATTTACTATCCGAGCTTTCAAAGTGAGTACACTACTTTAGAAGCAGGAATGGATAAGAGGGTAAAACTAAACCACGCGAACACCTATGCATAATAGAATAAGGTTATGGAAGGGGGGGGGGGTTCTGGCACAAGTATTATAAATCTTAATTAAGGTATGTGAGGGTAGTATAGTCACCTTAAGCTTTGCCGTCCTATAAAACCAAAAAAAAAGAGGAGGTTAGAGACAAAACAATAAAGCCATATACTATAACTAATATATTAAGAAAACAATAGCAAACAAGTTTCGGCAATAATTAGAAACACAAATACTAAATCAAAATACTAAATTCGACTATCGTGTAGTGTTCACGTAAATTTAAGAAATTAGTATTAAAATATTTACTATAATTTCAAGTGTTAAAATGGCGTCGATAAAGCAGCGCCTTTTTAACACTTAAGTATTTTGTTGACTGATGAAGAGCTATCGTATCACAGGTCCATCTATATAAACAAGACTGTTGTTTTTGAGTTATAAGAAAGTGACCATGTTAACCGTATGACCATATTACCCTCACGTACTATATTTATTTTCATCTATTGCAAACTATGAGATTCAAGCACGATGTTATACATCCTATAGTCGCCTCTTCACCCCATTAACAAAATGGAAGATGGACTCGCATACATTGTCATCTTACGGCCATAGGCCTTTCATCTAATAAATATTGGTGAATACAGTAGACCCCGAGTAATCCGTTATCTTTGGCTAATCCATCCCCCCTTGTAATTTTACATGTCTTCAACTTGTAGGTAGATTTGAATCACGCTATGAATCCGCCACGTGGGGGTGGGGAGGGTAATACAGTGACAAATAGGTTACAATTAGTTCGCGCCACCACGAATCTAACTTGACGCGTAGTTTCAGTTCATATGTAACTATGGTAGCGGCCTAGCGGGAATTCATTTTTACTTTTTAGGTATTCATTGTGCATCACATGACATTTTTATATTTTATTTATTTTTAACATCTTTGACTGCCTCGTTGGTCTGGTGGTTGTAGTAGTACGACTGCTGATCATGAGGTCCTGGGTTCGAATTCCGGGTCGGGCCAAAAAAACTAATTATTGAGTTTTTCCGTCAAGAAATTCTCAGTAGTTGCCCGGAGTCAGGAAGTTGGCGGTGTCTCACCCCCGTGCCTCGGAAAGCACGTAAAGCCGTTGGTTCTGCGCCTGATCTCTCTCCGGTCGTGTCGGTTTACTGTCCCATCGGATTATGGGAGTGAGGGAATAGAGAGTGCACCTATACATGCGCATACACTTGGGCACTATAATCCTGTCCTGCACCGATGGCTAGCCTCCGCTGAGGCAGGCCGCCGTGGCCGAAATTCGGTCTGAAGGACATTATTATTATTATTATTATATTTTATATTTGATATGTATTATAAGTTTATAAGGTACTCTTTATCAAAACGTTTCGGACTACCAGGGGGCTATGGAGGTACACTGTAGTCCGACAAATTCGATAATCCGACACCGCCTTGCAAAACGGTTGTCAGAATACCGCGGGTTAAGTTTACATATTGAATTTTGTAATTTAACATACACTTACATATCATATGTAAATAATTAAATATTTTTGTGACTAGAACATTTTTGCTTATTAAAAGAAATTTCAAAAGCAAAAGCACATGAGTCCCTTAAACCAAATTCCAACAATACCTGTTAAAATCACACGAATGAAATGTTTCCTATATCACAGAGACAAAAGCACCCCACGGAACATACGGTGGCGTTATATTACACGTGTAACAGTTCACAACAGAAGTGAGACACCGGGATGTCAGGCGACGTGGCTCTAACAATAGAACTTCCCGCGCTTTATTATCGACGGCCATTTTGTTTATCGTTAAAAACTTATAACTGTAGTAAAATATTAGAGTGAGATCAGATGCTAACGTCTTAGTATCCTTGAAAGTTCAATCTTTTATAATTAATTAGTACAATTAATATAAGAATTTTGTTGTCTGTAACTAGGGTTAACTAGGGTCAACCATACTTTATAATAACGTATCCTACGGTGTTTCTGATAAATATACTTTACACTTTTGCATAAAAATAAAGTATGCGATAATACTTTAATTCGAATCTTTACTGTAATGCGCAATACAAAACACTCCCATAAGTAATTTTTGAATAATTTATCGATTTTATCGATACCTCAGCTTTCACTGAAAGAGTTTTTTCGGCGATGAAAGTGAAGTGTCGAGAAAACAGAATATATCATCCACATATTAAATAAAAAAATAATTATTTATCTGTTTAAACTAGTTTTGAAACTTTTAGAGGTTGATTTTAAAAATTGTTAAGATAACTACGAGTAAAAGCACAAAAATATGTATTTAAAGGAATAAAACTTTTAATTTGTTAAATTCTTGCAAAGATTTTATTTTTTCTTATTCAAAGGATTCAATACGTTTTTTTCCTCAAAAAAGTTGGCAACCCTATCAATAACCACCTTTGATATTATATCATAACCCTTAGGTTGACTGGCAAAAAATGGTTTTAGCATAATGTCCGCCTTGTGTTACAATACACTTCAATAAAGAAAAAAACATCTTTACTTATAGCTAGCTACATAACACATATTGCACCAAATATTGCAATGCATCACCATTAATGTACCAACTTATAGGCATCCGAGTCAGTGTTACAGTTGTATAGCTGCAGTGTAATAGCTGCCAACTGATATCCTGCCAGAGCTTTTAAAAAGACCTCACGATCAGATCTGCGCCCCCCTTTCCCCAAGGGGGGTCGATACGGCAATAAGACCTTACCAGGTTAAAGACAGTCTCAGGTGGTGTTTAATGGGTAGGCACTCTAGGTCCTTTACTGAGTCCCACATAACCACGCAGCCGGCTGCGTGCTTAGAGCATTCACCACCTCCCTCTCCCGCTTCCCGGAGGGTAGCCCTTTACTTTTGCTTCTGGGCGCAAAAAAATAAGCGATCAGTCGTTTTTCATGTTTCGTCTAAGTAAATATACCACTTCTAAGTGAAATAAATTTCAGATGCTAAAGGATAAGGTGCTAGAAAGAAACTTTTATTATGCGCACAAAATATGGCAAGAACAATTTTATAACTCGTGCATGTAATTCTTATTATAACAACTTTTCACATGTTGATATATTTTCTCTGTCATATGGACAGTTTAAAAAGGAAATTGAAGCTGTAATGGATAATAGTTAAATTAATAGCTAAATTATCATTTCACTTTAATATCACACATTACTTTGAATTAACTTCACTTTAGTTTTTGAACACCTAAGTATGTGATGATGTTCGCTTGTTGTCGATGCGTTACTTAACTGTGGAAACTTTATTGTTAAATGTAAGATTAATGTGTGTTATATTATATACTAAAATTATGCATGTTTCCCTTGAAGATAAAATAAATAAATAAATAAAAATTAGGAAAGTATAGAATGAATTAAAAATAATTTATAATTTTTTAATTCATTCTATACTTAATAATAAGATATTTTATAATGATAAGGGGTTTGTTCGCTTGTTGTTGATGCGTTACTTAACTGTGGAAACTTTATTGTTAAATGTAAGATTGATGTGTGTTATATTATATACTAAAATTATGTATGTTTCCCTTGAAGATAAAATAAATAAAAATTAGGAAAGTGTAGAATGAATTAAAAAATAAATTAAGATATTTTATAATGATAAAGGGTTCAACGAACACACAGTCCACCTGATTAGTAAGTGAACGCTGTGGCTCATAGACATCTGCCTGTATCCTCGATTATGAATCAAAATGCGGATGCGTTATCAACTCTGAGAACTAAGATAGAATGACTCGTTTTCAATAAAAAGGAGTCTTCGGTTCTCTACACTCACCAAACTAAACAGAGCAGAATTAAGATACTGCTTGACGCTGGTATTCTGAGAGCGTGGTCCTCCCCCGGGCGAACCGGCCCATTCGTGCTACAACCTAATATAGCTGCAGCGTGGCTCTCCAACGTATGAAAGCTTTCAGCGATTTCCCCGGACTGATACGACTTAGAGACCTTCAAGAAAAGACTTTACTCCTTTGTAACAGGTGTTGTAGTTGTTCATGGGCGGCGGTATACACTTACCATCAGGTGAGTCGTATGCTCGTTTGCTCCCTGTCCTATAAAACAATATTTAAATTTTAAAACTCCTATTAATTTCAATAGTGAAGGTAGTATCAGGTAGTAGGAAGTAGAATCCTCATATAAGCATGTCGTGTAGTATGATTGTAACCAATTAAACAGTTACATACGTAGTAGCGATGAATACCGTGCAGTGGCGGTGTAAGAATATCCACTACCCCATATATTCCCAAGGGTGCCGTAAGAACGAAAGAGAGAACCAATGACAACGTCATATATATATATATATATATATATATATATATATATATATATGGTAAATATTTCCCATATGAGTCAATCTATTTGGAAGGCCTGTGATCAGCAATGGACTTTTGATATGCTGTAACGTTAACGTTTCTATAGATTGATAACTGGCCGCATAAAGTTTGTACGGCGAATTTAACAAAAGACATATATGTTATAAAGAATATGTGACTCATGTTATTTCAAAATTTAGCTCAACAAGAAGTCAAGAAGATATAGCGAAATGAAGGTACATTAATTTCTGCAAGCAAGAAAGCAAGTCGCAGCTATCGAGGCGTCCGCTTGCCACAAAGTGTTCAGAGTAAGTGCCTAAGTGCGATATCAGTTCGAAATTCAAATTTAACGTTCGACCGGAGATGCGGCGGCGGTAACGTCCGGCTCGCGTTCTGTTACACCATTGCACATTGAGTAAGGCTCTTTATACATGGCGATACGATGCTTACAGGTGACTAGTATCCTACACTGGTCTCGAGGGTGTATACATTTAAATAGTGACTCGCACTCTTCGCTACAGGTTACTATTATCTTCCACGTACACAACTAGTTCGTGATACCTACCATGTAAGGCGCCGTGTTTTCCAAATGCCGCCGGAGGTATAATTTGATATAAGAAGTTGAGAATGTTCCAAGTTTAATTATTTTTTTGATAAATAGTAAGACTCAATAATTCAACGAGAGGCACCTTAGGTTTTTTACTTGATTTCGAAGTGATTAAAAAATATCTCATTTTCTTGTAGTTCTCGTGCATTGTCAACCTTTACAATACATGTTTGTATCAACGAATGGATAAATCTAGTATTTTTTCCACTGACGTCTATAAAAGATAAAATCTGCAAGCGCTTCTAAGAAATTTAAAGAAATTAAAGTCATTTTTATGATTATTTTAATCTGATAATATAATAATTGAATAGTAAAATAGTAAATATTAATGATAGAATATATAAACTTCGCAGTGTGTCTTACAAATTAATAAAATTGTGTTTATTATAAGAAGCCTAACATACGAACCGCTAGCGAACAAGTGTCCTCCGGGTAGTAATCAGAGTATCGTATCATGTGTGTATAAAGGGAGCTTAAATTCAAATATAGAATTAACAAGAACCGACTTTGCATTCAAATATATTTTATATAATAATGTGCCAATAGAATAGATCCCTCTTGTGTCTGAATAGATTTCACCTTGATATTTCACAATGTAAATGTGGCTTTTTGTGCAACTTATGATAACAAACAAGCACATAGACGTTAAGAGATGCTGTGACTCATTGACAGATATATTATATGTGCGCGGCAGAGCTATACTACAGCTATATAATGATGACCGGGGAAAGACCACGCTCTCACAGAATACCAGCGTGAAATAGCAGCATGTTGCTGCTTTATTTCGTTTGGTGAGTGTTTTTTTTATATAAGAGACATCTCACCAGATTATAAGCGATTACCGCCGCCCATGAACAACCGCAACGCCAGCGGAATTGCAGATGCGTTGCTGTCATTGTAAAAGCCACCTCCTGGCTCTTTTTTTCCCTTGAAGGTCTCTAAGTCGTGTCGGTCTGGAAAATTGCTGATGGTTGTCAAATCCACAAGGAAGTTGTGCGAGAAAGAAAACTTCTTGGGAGTCGCACAGTGGCGGACCGCCCATCATCCAGAGTGTAGAGAACAGGACATCATTTTACTGGAAATGAAGTACTCTAGCTTAATCCTCAGGGATGACAATGTACCTGCCTTTTGATTCTTAATCTAGTACGAATGTAGATGTCTGTGGAAGTAGTAAAGTAAGCTATATAGTCACTGCTGGGAACAGGCCTTCGCTCATTTCTGAGAGAGTTTTAGGGCAAGGAAGTGTCCGCCGCGATGCGCCGATGTTGGCGAAATTCAAATGTCTTCGAAATATTTTTTTTCCTATTTCTCTGACATGCAGATTTTCTCACGTTGTTTTCCTTCACCGCCGAGCACGTGGTAAATCAGCACTTAAAATTGCAATTAACAATTTCATTGGTGCCGGCGGGGATCGAACCCGGTTTGCTCGCGTACTGTGAAATTTACAGCGAGCGCTAACCATCTGAGCTACCACGGCTCTATGGATACGGATTACCGTATATATGGATTACGATATCCACTTGTTATTAGTGGATTGTATGCTTGTTTGTTACCCTTATATAAAATATGTCTATAATATTAAAATCTATAAATATCTATGATTAAGAATCAGAATTTGATTGTAAAATTAGTCAACATCAGGATTGCACCCCTTTAGTCTAAGAAAGAATCCCTGTACTTGTTAAAAATGGTTGACGGTGATGTTCTGTGCGGGCGTGGTCTTTTCCTGGTGGAGCTGACTCCATCAATGATTTCCTTTATCACCGAACACTTGGTAATTTGCACTTAAAATTATAATTAACAAAATTTCATTAGGGTCGGCGATAATCGAATCAGGTTACTTGCTCACTGTAAAATTTTACGGCGGGTTTTTTTGCTTTTGCTTTACTTTGGAGTAAATAACGTAATATCAAAGGGGTAAAAAAGTAAATATACACATATAAATATCATTTAAGCGTTTGTTTGTAATGTTGAAATGGCTTCTATTAAGCTCAGAGGGTAATTTAATACTACTAAAACATAAATAACCATTTTTAAAAGGGGATTGCCCACTCTTCATAGACACTTCGGCCATGGGTGCCCACATATAAAAGCATATAGATATGATAATATGCAATTAAAATAATGAAATGGTTAAGGAATTGCTTTAAAAAAAGTCGGGGTTTTGAAGATATATAAGTTTTTATTTTCACAAATGCAGTTTTTTTAACAACTATTTTTATCGATTTTATCGCGTTTTATTTCTTTGATTTTTAATTCCAGACATTTCGGGTGCTTTCCAACACCCATGGTTACGGCGGACTGAGGTGACTGACGTCCCAATGTCAGTGTTAACCCGGAGTACCTTCAGATTTTTAATTTTTATTTATGGTCCGATCTACAGAATGAACTTACTGTGTCTTGAAGTCTTGCAATGGTATGCTTGGGTTTAATTTTAATTTCATTAATTACAGGGTCTTAAGCAGGTGGTAGTACCAAGCCTCCTTCTCTATTGAATTTTTTTTATTTCAATAGTCTCAGGTATCGGTCCTTGATAGGAATTGATGTACCTTTTAGAGGATTTGTGGTCTATCAAATCTTTTTTATACGACTATCTGGTTGGGGTCGTTCAGGATATGATCACAAACTGCAAACTTCCCTGAACCTTGATGCTTCATGTCAGCTCGCTTCAAGATGTAGCCAATCTTGTCTGTGACACCCCCGACAAATGCTAGTACTGCACATGCTTGACTGTGGCCGGCTTCACTCGGTCACTGTGACGTAAGCGCGGGCCTGAAGCTTGTTGACGTGCAGAACCTGCTTGACGTGCTGAAGCACGACGGCTAGATGTTTGCTGCCACAGATCCCTTGTGCTCTCTGTAACAAAGATTTGCTCACGGTAACTAAATGTGAAGGATAATGGCGAAATTCATTGTTTTCTATACACAGTGTGACCTATGGTGTTGTTAGAATTTTGGATGACTAACGCATCTAGGAAAGCTAAGGAATTATTTGCCTCTAATTTACACATCAATACATCATTCAGGAACTGAGCAGGAAACAAAATATTAGTCTGATGCCGTGCCCAACCCAAATACCATATTACTGTCATAACATGGGCACAGCATCCAACAGTTCGACGGCCGACAGTACTTTTTAATTGCACTTCTACCAGAACTATTGCCACTAATTAAAATATACATAAAATACACTTTACGACTAATGGTGATGAAATAATACTAGTTTTTACGGAATTTATCGCGTATATTTAACTTTTTAATTACCCGACGTTTCGAACGCTTTACAGCACTCATGGTCACGGGCAGGACTGAGATGTTCAACGTCCATATGTCATAGTTAACCGCGGTTACCATAGATTAAAATTTAACTTTTGTTTTCCGATCTATGCAGTATGAACATATGGTATCTTGAAGTCTTGCAGCTGTATGCTTGGGTTGGGATTTAATTTTATTTATTATAGGATCCCAAGCAGATAGTAGCACCCAGCCACCTTCTCTATTGAAATTAGGATGTTTTTTTGATTTCAATAGCCTCGCGAATCATCCTTGGAAGGAATCGGTGTTCTTTAGCGAGGATCTGCAGTCTATCAAATCTGATGTAGTGACGGGGGCGATCCTGTACGTGTTCACAGACTGCAGACTTCCCGGAGCGTCGATTCTTCACATCAGCTATATGTTCTTTAACGCGGGTTTTTATTGATCTTTTAGTTTGTTCTATGTAGGAGAGACCACATTCACAATCAAGCTTGTACACTCCTGCATATTGCAGAGAGACATTACACTTGACCGATGGTAAAAACTGACCAATCTTCTTCAGCGGCTTGAAGTATGTTTTGATGGAAGCGCACTTCAAGATGTAGCCAATCTTGTCAGTGACTCCTCTAACATATGGCAGTACAGCAGGTACACGTTCGACTGTGGCCGGCTTCACTCGTTCACTGTGACGTAGGCGCGGGACTCGAAGCTTGTTGTCATGCAAAACTTGCTTGACATGGTGGAGCTCTGCAGCCAGGTGTTTACTGTCACAGATCCCTCGTGCTCTCTGAAACAAAGATTTACCCACGGTAGCTAACTGTGAAGGATGGTGGTGAGAATCACCGTTTAAATATCTATCTGTATGGGTCTTTTTTCTATACACAGTATGGGTCAAGGTGTTATTTAGGTGGTAATTAAAAAGTTAAATATACGCGATAAATTCCGTAAAAACTAGTATTATTTCCATGTGTAGTGTTCGCGTAAATATAAGAAATCATAATGGTGATGACTTGCAATTCTAGCCCTAAGTAAAGATCAGCTAGGGCTTAAGTTTATTCCTTCCATAATGCTGCTCCTCTGGTTATCACAGATTTATATCCAGTAGCAACCATTAAATCTTATATGCTCACCATAATAGTAGCGAGCTTGCTTTAATTGGTATGTGACACAAGAAATTAATATTAAGTCGCTGTAAGTTAAAACAGGAAATTCCCTAACATTTTAAAGTCTACATTTATATTTCTAAAGTCTGCCTGCCCTAGCTCTATTTAGATTGCTTTCCCTAGCATACTCAGACAAATCATTATTTGTCTCCATATTTTGGTGAACTATTTCAAGTATTTGAGCCGCATCATCCCTGTCCCTTATTTTTGTGTGGAATTTATTAATTATAGCAGCAGCCACAGCAGTCTATCATCAAATGTGTAGAAGCCCTGTTATAGTAATTTTGATGAAATATTTTAAATTCAGTTTTAAAAATGCCATTCACCACCTCTACTAGTCATATCGACACATAGTCACGGCTCTGGATTTATTAGCATATCTTGTCATTAACTGAGATTCACCATCTGCTGGAGACATTGCTGCGGCCCTTAGACATGCACATCTATCCTCTATTACAAATCAAAATGCAGATGCGTTGTCACCCCTGAGGACTAAAATCATTTTCTCGTTTCCAGTAAAAAGGGTCTCCGGTGTTCTACACTCACTATACAAAACACAGCAGCATTAAGCTACTATTTCACGCTGGTATTCTGTGAGAGCGTGGTCCTTCCCCGGTCGAGCCGACCCATTCATGCTACAACTATACTTCTAATATAACTGCAGCATTTCTCTACCACGTATAACGCACGTACATAGTAATTGTAATCACAAAAGAGACATACTCGTAATGCTGATGGAACATTGAGTCCATTGGAATTGTTACAACCAGGTAAAAAACATTGATTTGGTGTTAGTGGCGATTTTAAATAATTAGTTAGCAGTACACTGTGTGATGTATGATCTAAGCTTTGTTGTTCTGGGTGCAATACATTACTCACTTCAGATTGCAACGAGGATGGACTAGATGATTCAGATGGTTCCCGTTCTGCAGTTGAATGTGATGCTGTTCTATCAGTTCATTTCCAGCAATTATGATACACACGGCATGACAACGGCAACTGAAATAATGTAGAATACAAAAAATGGAGACAAAGTGAAAAAAAAATAGATTTGTTTATTTTAAACTCAAATATAAATAAAATATTTATTAAGTTAAATATTACTGCATAAGGAAAGACTTAATGCCCTATATGATTTAATAATTAAGACCTGACAGACTACCAGCAGTCCAAAAACAATGAAAAATCAACGGTCTCCTTACTTGGTAGTTGATAAAAATGGTCAATCTCATAAATAAGCTAGTATGTTTGTCATATATAGCTTGTGCAGATGTGAAAAAATAAAACAAGTTCTTGAGTTGATATACAATCAGTGTAAAAACATGTATAATTATCAGATATGAGCATCACACTTAATAAATTGAAAAATGCTAAACATTACCTCCAAAATTATATCCAATTGTTGAGAGATCAACAATTGCATTTTCCAACAAAACAAAATAACACGATATAACAGGCAATTGAATTCTTGTGACATAACAGTGACGGCAGTCTACCTATCAGAATCGATGTTGCCACTTAACTGTCATAAAATCTATGAAACGATATCGATTTTTATTCGATTAATAATATCATAAAAAGAATAATCTTTGACGCGTTTTAAGTTCTGCACGCTTTTTAAAATATAATTTCTTGTATTTATTGAAATTCTATTTCAAACGTATTTTTAAGAACAGTTAACTTGTGCTGTATTGTTTGGTTATGCTTTAGAGAATTCATGGCAAATCACCTAGAAATTAACTTCTTGAATTATCATAACATAATTCCATTTTAAATGTTATGTTAAGAACAGATAAGAATAACAGTTAAATTGTGCAGTAGCGTTTTGTTATACTCGAAAGAATTCTTGGTAAATCAAGTAGTAATTCGCTTGTTTAATTATCATAACTATAAATGTGAAGGTTGTCATCGATTTCAACCGAGCCTATAACAACGGTTGTTTTTGTTTTTAACGGTTGACTACCGCTTTTGATGATTTGAAATGGATAAAAACCCATTTTGTGCAATAAGTTTTTTCTCATTGGTAATGAATAAAGCACAGAAACCCGTATAATGTATAATAGTCCTTTTTTTTAGATACAAGTAGCACATTTTAAAGAACCGCAAAAACAACTTTGTTATTAACACAAACACTATGAAAAACAAAATAATTTGTTGCTGGCTATAATGATAGTGGTATTTTTGACTCGATTTAAAATATATGCTTGTTACTACAGAACTCTTCATGGGTCTGCGAGTCCGACTCGCACTGAACCAGTTTTAAACCAGAAAACGTATTCATTGAAAGTAGCGCCCTCTACAATAAATTTCATCCTATATTAGATATCTAAAATTATACATAACAATCTAGTGGTGAAAGAATTCTCAAAGTTGGTCAAGTATTTTACTTTGATAGTAGCGCCCTCTATAATAAAATGCATCCTACGTTTTTAAGCACCATAACAAAAAACGATTCAACATAGCCTAACCCGCACACACAGTAAAAACATAACCATCCTTTTTCGTCTGTAGTCGGATAAACAACTGGTTATTAACGGTTGCATATCGGCTGCTTTGGATAAATATCCATTGTCAACGGTCCTTTTAAATATATATCGTAACTTCATAATAATTATCGAAAAATTATATTAGCATTGTAATGATGACATCATAAGTAATCGATCAAAAAGGGGAATCGATTTTTAATGAGATTTGTGATTGGCAACACTTTTTATTTTATTCACAAACTAATGAATTAATGATTTACCTAATTTTATTCTTATCTTTTCGGTACTTTTAATTTGTGCAAAAATATTCCCATCTTTTTAGGATAAATGAATACCGCGATTAATAACCATAAATAAAGATATATTTTTTTAACAAATGCACATTGTTGGGCGTTCCATGGCCGAAAATGGGCATCCCCCTTTTTGTCTTACTATTTATAGTTTAGATACGACCTAGGGACCTTCAAGAAAAAAGCCTACTCCTTTCTAAAAGGCCGGCAACGCACATGCAATTCCCCTGGTGTTGCAGTTATTCGTGGTATCCACTTAACATCAAGTGACCCACAAGCTTGTTTGCCCCCTTTCCTATATAAAAATACTGTCTGTCCGTCCGATCAAACCGATTGTAATAAAACACGAACATATTATAGAGAGCAATGCTAGAAAGTATCTAGGCTATATTTTATCCGGTAATCTGGATTTTTTATAAAAGCGAAAACTTGATAAAATATAAATGGTCTTTGATGATTACGTTAATTAGACTTAATACAATTATCAAAGACCATTTATATAACCCCACATAAATAGATACATTCCAGGAAAAGCCGGGGCGGTACTAATTGAAGAGTGATATACGTCATGTTAGCTGAAACTAGGTTTTAAATGGAGTTACCGTGCAGATATTTGGCAGTTGACCGACGTAGAGGTGAGGAGGTGAACTATATTTGTACCGATATCGTAGGCACGGCTTAATGGTTAGGTTTGAAATGCGAATAGGTTATATAGTTTAGGCAAATAGGTTATAGAATAAGAGCACACAGTCGACGTGATGGTAAGTAGTTGCTGTGACTCGTAGATATTGTTGAAGTTCTTATTATGAAATAGAAGTGATAAACGAATTTAAAGTCCACCTGATGATGTGGCTAAACCGGCTTGTGCACTATGCGTAATGGAGCGTATATTGAACGCCCGCGTTTTTAGTTTTGACTTAAACTAGCATTATGATTTTTTGTCCGATTACGCTTTTGTAACGTCTCAATTAAAAAATAGATTAAATGGTACTACTATAGTATTATAGCCTATTTACTTCATCTTTTAGTAGACTTAAAAGAAAGACATATTGCTTCGGCTTGTAACGTTTTATGTGCGATATCTTCATCAATCGAAAACAGATTTTAATGCTAGTATTGTTAAATGGCATATACTCCAATTTATACAGTTTACGTGGTGGAGCCACGCTGCAGCTATATTATGGTTGTAGCACGAATGGGTCGGCTCGAACGGGGAAGAACCACGCTCTCACAGAATACCAGCGTAAAATAGCAGCTTAATGCCGCTGTGTTTCGTATGGTGAGGGTAGAGATCCGGGACTCTTTTTTACTAGAAACGAGGCATTCCGTCTTAGTCCTCAGGGGTGACAACGCATCTGCATTTTGATTCTTAATCGAGGATAAATGTACTTACTAAGATGTTTATGGGCCACAGTATTCAATTACCATCTGTGTGACTGTGTACTCGTTCGTTACCCTTATTCTATAAAAAAATATAGAACCATATTAAAATTTAAGAAAAAAAATGTGTAGCGGATGAGAAAAAAGAGTTCGAGATTTTAATATAACATTTTAAACAATAATCTGGTTATTACTTTGAGCCTGTGATATTAATTAGTGCATTCAAAAGAGTTATAAAATTAAACTGTTATTAAAAACGTAAAAACCGACTACAAATTTTTTAATAATCGAAATAAATTTTCACTTTATTCACAAAATTATTTTACTTTTTCGGAGTCGATTTATACTTTTTATAAGTTTAATTATTTAAATTCAATTTAGCCAAAACCTGATACCTAGTTGGCAACATAGGGCTTCTGACATGACATTATGGATACTAAAATTACGCGTGTAGTGCGTAGACATAGAAATCTATAGACAAATTGACGCCTTCTTTCGCATTCGCACTCGAAAGAGAGATTTATGCATACGTCTTGCATAGAAATGAGACAGAGCGGTGTGATTGTTTGTCCCTTTCTCCGCGCCGGTATTTTTGTTTAGCAAACTACACTTTGCTAAACATCTTTGACAGTTCGTAGCGATCTAAGGAGTTTAAAAGTTGGTTTAAGTGAGAAAAAGTGTTTTGTGAGCTTAAAGTTGGTGAATCTTGTTCAGTTCAGTTCTTAGAACAATTAAATTTTTTATCTAAATATGTTTAAAAGTCACAAAGGTTATTGTATAACCTGAAACTACGTTATCGTCCTTTCTCACTCGAGGCCATGCTAATCATTAGTCTATAGGTTTCTCTGTCTACGGAGGGACCACTGGCATGACATTAATGACTGACTACATCAGTCCACTTGATAGAATAGCCCATAGACACCTACACTGTTTCTGGAAAGAAGGTGGAATGTCTCATTACAAGTAAAACACCCTGATACTACCGTACGAAACATATTATCTACCTATTTTACGCTTGTATTCTATGATAGTGTATATAACGCAGCCTTCTCCAATCGAGCCAAAGCACGGCTCTGCTGAGTATATTGACTATTATGTTTAAAAATAATAGCTGTAAGTTTACCTTGATATTGATTCTGCTAGAGCTCACTACATTTAATGCGGCTTAAATATTTTAGAACGAAGCTCACTCCCATGTGAAATATTCTGTCTGGAATTATTTCTTGCCTGTTTCCATTGTTACGTTCCGTCATTGTTTAATTTAAATTGTACTGTAAGTGGTAAAATGAAAAAAAAAATTCACTTCAGTATAAATAAAATATAATAATAATAATAAACGTTTATTTCGGACGTCATGATCCATATAGGTTAGTAACAATTTTTAGAGCTTATAACTAAGGTTAGTAATTGAAAATTGAACAATAAACATATAACATAAAACACAGATAAACAGAAAAAAAAACACAAACAAATATGGTACCCGGCCCCGCCCTCAAGATGAATACTTGACTGCATGCAGCCGTATTCATCGAGCAAGCATCGGCGAGTCCTAACGATCTGCTAATGTGCGCAAGATACTGTTGGGGCTGTCGCAAATGCGCCTAAGGTGTGAAGCGCAACGTTTACGCATTATGGTGGTGAAACCATCTACTTGAGCCTCCGCAAACATAGCATAAGCGCTACAGAAACGCGGCAGCCCCATCATTACCCGGAACACGTTATTGTATTGTACGCGAAGATCATTGTATGTTCTCTGCGTAAAGTTAACCCGCAGACTGCACGTATAAAATGACTGACAGTAAGCCTTGAAAAGCGTCATCTTTGCTACGTCAGTACATTTAACAAATCTGCGGGCCAACATATTACAGCGGACAGACAGCGACCTCCGCTCCCTCTCAATACCCTGGTTGTATCTCAGGTCTTATATGATCCAGTGGCCCAGGTACTTAAAATTCTCAACTATTTTTAAAGGGGTTCCACAGAGCTTAAAAAGTGGCACGTTAGTGTATCGCTTGTGGATTGAACATCGTAAATTCGCTCTTAACAGCATTATATTTGAGCCCCTGGGCCACAGCATAAGATTCGCATATGGTTAACATTTTCTTTAAGGCTGCACTTGATGGACTCAGCAGCACCATATCATCTGCATAGTTTATGTTATTAACACAAACTCCGTCTATGTAGCAACCGATACCGGTACTGCTGAGCTCATCAAGGAGCCTATTCATATATAAGTTATAGAGCGTAGGAGAGCTTAGACCACCTTGCCTCACGCCGCATTCTAATCTGTATTCTTCTGAGAGCGAGACAGCCCATCTGACATTGTTCTTTTGGTTGCTATACCAGTGCTGAAAGAGCAATATAACTTCTTCGGGTAGGCTAGTTTCAGATCTCATCTTATCCCACAGGCATTGGTAAGCTACTAAGTTAAATGCCTTTGATAGGTCCAGGTAGCAAACAAACGCAAGTGTCTTCCTTGCTGTGTAATACTGGTCCAAAGATAAAACCCTTAACAAATGAACTCCAGCATGCTGCAGGTGTTCGATGCTGAGGTGGTCATGTCCAGGCGACTTGCCCCTCACCATGCACAATTAGAACATCATGTCGAAGTCGAAGTCAATTAAATACGCATTATTAAATTAACGCAAAGACTACTGTTTAGACTATGATCAAGTTTATATAGGACCTCATGAGAAGCACCAGTTTTTAATAACTAAATAAATAAACAAATGATAAAAATCGGTTCACCCAGAAAAAAATTCTGAGATAACACACGTATAAACAAAATACAGTCGAATTGAGTTCCTTCTCCTTTTGAAATCAGTTAAAAATAAGTAAATATCTATTCAGTTTTGTTTGAAGGTTTAAATAACTATCGGAGCCAAGATTTGTCTAAAAAATTATAAGAAGTATTTGCCATAATCGTCGGATTGATGATCGCAATATCAAAAAAAAAAGCGGAAAAAAATACTTCACTAACCAACACCGTTTATTCTTAATTTTTCACTGTCAATCGGTCAAAGTACGGGATATAATTTATAAAAGCTGAACAAAATATACAAATGTGTACACCAAACATGATCTATAACAATTAATTATAAAAATTAAATCTTAAAAAATACAAAAGTGTACGTACACTACGTCTACACTAAGAAAACAGTGCGTATACATGCCCACTATAATTATATGCCAACTTCGACCTGAATAATTTACATTATGATTACGCCAGCACACGTTGAACTTACGACAGTGTGGTAACCCTACCCTTCGCTACGCTTGATGATCTGCGGGTGCTTATGCTTAGCTTACTACAGTAATTCATCGCCTACGCAATTTCTTCGACCGTGTGCTTACGCCTACTCAACGCTTGCAATGAGCACTTGCTACGCTACGTCTACGCCAATGATACCACCACCTATGCAACTTCTACAACAATGTGCCAACATCTATGCTGTACTGATAATCTTGTAAGTGGCTAGGCTACGTCTAAGTTAATAATCCATCACCTATGTAATTTTACGGCAACGTGATAACGCCCACGCTATGCTGGTGATGATCTGAAAGTGCTTACGCTACTTCAACGTTAATAATCTGGCGCCTGCGCTACGTCTAAGCGAATATACCAGCAATCCATCAAAAAATAAAGTGTACGTCTTCTACGATTATGTGCTAGGCGTTCTGTGCAACTTTTGCAATGAATGTTCGTTGTTCCTATGAAAGTTCTTAGTATAACAATCAATTATGTGACGGGCGTAAATCGGTATTCCGGTCTGAGGGGTATAAAGAACCAGTATAATACTGACTGGGTGGCATTCCATCTTAGTCCATAGAGGTCACAACGCATCTATAGACTTTCTTCCTTGAGGTTGGTTGCAGGTTTCCATGGACTGGCATTAGCCACTTACCATCAGGTGTACTAAAAGCATTGAACTAAATTATACTAGTGTACATAGTATCTCGATGACTAAAAGTTCGTTTGTCAACTTAGTTTAATAGAAAACATTTATTATATAGATGTCGCAGTGCACCTAACTCGCAGCAATGGAAACAAATTGCGATTTTAGGATAAGGCACGTCGACACCATCTTTGGTAATCGTTTCCCGCGTAAATGACTATCATCAGTCTATTTGGCATGTCGCTTTCGCGCCAAAACAAGCTGAGCGGTTTTCATAAAAAATATGTGACGAAAATGTAATGTGTAATGTTTTAAGACTTAACTTTTTTTTATAGAATATGGGTGACAAAGGAGCAGACAGTCCACCTGATGTTAAGTGAAGACTGTGGCCCATAGATATATACATCTACTCGTATCCTCGACTAACAATCAAAATGCAGATGCGTTGTCACACCTGATGACTAAAATGGAATTTTTATCTGATTTTTATTATTTCCAACTCATGATTCTCAATAAGTTTCATCATAATGAAAAGATCATTATTAATTGGATTACCTCCTCGTTCCTTGAAGTCGGCTAATATATATAAATTCTACATTCGACAAAGCCTACATTATCTTACAGCTGGAAGCCTCTTCTAATTTTTGACAGGGTTTTAGGGCAGGAGAGCGGCACGCGTTGCTGTTTTGCGTGTTGACGGACTTCATATATTTTAATGTCTAAATTTTGCAGACATGGGGGGTTTCTTACTTTTATTATGTCATGTGTTAAGCCAGAATTTAAAATTGTGTAAATTTAGTGGTGCCAGTCAGTACCTCTCTCTCTGCTTACTCGCGCGCTAAATGTAGATATTTTATTCCTAATTTTTTATATTATCATTACAATCATCGTTACAGCCCATCACAACTAAACTGCAGAACACACGTCTTTTCCAAAAAATGCCAAAAAGCACTGTCTGATCCACTTACATCCATCGACTTTCTGCATCCTTCCCCAGTCGTCTAGATGGTGGCTCTACCACACTTTACTTGCACGTACGAGGTTGCCAGTCTAGAATCTTTCTTAACTATCGCTTGTCGGTTCTTCGAGCTATTTGGCCGAATTGCCACTTCAGCTCACTACTTCATTAGGCTATGTCCATTACTTCGGTTCTAATGCTGAGGGCTATGCTGGGAGTTTCTTTGCATAACCGAATTTTTTATGTATAATATAGTAAATATTGTAATTTGCTGTATATTTTCACTAAGGTAAAAAGTTATTAACTGAGTGGACTTAACAAATTATCATTTACTTTATTATCAACTAGAAAACAAATATTAAGCAATAGCCTCTTCCATGGTGGGTCTTTGATTTGGCAAAGTTTAAAACTATGATTTTTGAGGACACAGTTTACCTGACTGTAAGTGGATTTGTATTTTTACAAATTTATATGGTTCACCTTGAAATTTAAGCTACTTATTAAAAATATAGAAACGTTAAAATCGTTCGCACAATAAATTCACAACCAACGAACGTTTAGTGCAACATACTTACAAAAAAGACTAGAAGAACGAAACATACAATCAAATTTAGAACCGCTTTTCTTTAGATAGTAGTCGAAATAAATATTTTTCAACGTGAATAAAAAATGTTGAACAAAACGATATTAACCGCTTGTAAATATACAGTCATTTTTGAAACAATGGCAAAAGGAAGTAACATTCGAGATGACTTCAACTGCAATACAAATGCGCCCCTATCGGAGGAATTAAAGTTAATCATTTGCATTCGAATTAAGAAGACAGTGAGATATAAAATATTTCTGTAGCGGCAAACAATTGGTATTTTATACAGATTTTCTTGAGTCGACGGAGATCTAGATATCATAAGGTGGATAAGCCTACCGCTTACTAATACAATTTTAAGAAATTAATCGTATTTAATAGTAACAGACTGTGTAAGAATATTCACTACCCTATACCAACCCTTGGGTATCGTAAAAGGCGATAGAGGGAAACAAATAAGGAGAATGACAGTAGTATCTTCATAATAACGACTTAAAATAATAAAGCTTTGGTTGCCATCCCGCTTGCCAAGCGTGATAACTATGGCAAACATCTCTCCTATGAGACAATCTATGTGTAATGTCCAACAATGGACTTTTGAAGAACTGTAACGTTAACGTTTGTGTAAATTGATAAATGGCCGCAGAAATTTGTATGGCGAATTTAACAAAAGACACAAATATACAAAGACTGACTGTATAAAAATGAAATATACAAACATATCATGTTCTTAATTTACCTCAACAAGAAATCAAGAAGATATAGACTGTAACGATAACACAAATTACCTGTAATTAAAATAACTTTTTATTTCACCGTACAGTGTAAGACAATCCACCACCACGTATTAACATATTGTTACGAACTCGAGGTTCGTGGCGATAAAGCTTGCCGATAGAATTACCTAAATTAACACTTTAATTTTCTTTACACCAATTAAAACTTAAAACACTAATAATTAATCACACTGATTCACTTTATTTCGCTCCGAAGCTTCGCTTGTCTCGCAGAATTCAATACTTCCCCGATCGCATCTTGCAGCGCCTATAAATACAAATTAGCACCGAAACATCCAGAATATTCAAGTAAACACGCGCAAGGGCCCGAGAGTTCGAGTGTCGACTTCTAGAAGCTTAGTTCTTCGTTCCGAGACTAGATAGCGCTGTCGGTTGAATGATTAGTGATGTCATTTTCTGAAAAGCTCCCCTCGCTCTCGTCCCTGACACTAGATGGCGCTAGTGCCGGATACATGACGCCGACTTATTCGCGCAACAATATTGTTACGAGCTTGAGGTTCGTGACAGTAAAAACTGCCGATTGAATTACCAAAATTTACACTTTAATCTTCTTTACACCAATTAAAACTTAAAATACTAAGAATTAATAACACTGATTCACTTTATTTTGCTCCGAAGCTTCGCTTGTCTCGCCAAATTCAATACTGCCCCGACCGCGTCTTGCAGCGCCTTTAAATACACATTTTTCACTGAAACGTCCAGAATATTCAAATAAACACGCGCGCCAACCGACCAGGCGCAGAAAGTTCGAGTGTGGGGCTTCCAGAATGCTTAATTCTCCTGTTCGATATTAGATGGCGCTGTTGGTCAAAAGATTAGTCATGTCATTTTCTGGAAAGCTCTCCTCGCTTTGTTACCCGACACTAGATGGCGCTAGTGCCAGACGTCAACTTAGGCGCGCAACAATATTAATCCGTGGGTATCGTAATAAGTCACAGAGGGAAATTAAGCTGGACTTGTATAGCAGCATTTACCCAAAAATAATTCAAAATAATAAAAGAACTGTGGTCCTTCTTATGAGGAAATAAATGTTATGCAGTGGACTTTTATGTGCCGTAATGCATGAATGAATGAAGATTAAACCACAACTAAATAATTTAAAAAATATATAAATTAAAAATATAAGGTCTTATCAATATTTTCCCAACGCCCGATCGCATTTTCAAGCCCCGCGCAGTCACCCGTGCCGGTTATTCAAATGAGACAGCACACGCAGCCCCCGGCCGGATAAAAACAAACAAACACGTACACAACCGTTGCCCGGATAAATGGCAACCGCTCTGTTTTCATCTAAAGACGGATACTTGTTGCTTTGCAATGGGACAAAGGAATGTGACGTTGTTTATTCTTGAAACACTTCTATTTGGATGATTGATTGCTTCGTTGGTCTATTGGTCATAAACAAGACTAATAGTGTCACGGGTTTGAAGCCTAGTTCGAGCCAAAATCAGTTGTAGGGTTTTTCTCTTAAGAAACTTTCAGCAGCAGTCTGGAGTCAAGAATTTGGCGGTGTTTAACCCCCGTGGCTCGGAAACCATGTAAAGTTGTTGGTCCTGCGCCTGATATCTCTCGAGTCGTATCAGATCACTGTCCCATTGCATTTTGACTTTGTGTATGAGGGTATGTAAATAGATAGTGCACCTGTGCTTGCGCACACGTACGTGCGATATAATGATGTCCTGCACATGGGTAGTATCCTATTATTATTTGGATGAAACATTATTAAGTGTGAAAAATATTTTTATAATTTTAAGTAGTATAGCACTTAATCAAAGTTTGACTATACAATTGGTTAAAGTGTTTTATATGGAAAAATCATGTGTGTTTGTTAATTTATTTTTATCTGTCATAACCGCAACGTATACAAAATTTTTTGTGCACTTCTATGAGACAATACCTTTCGAATGCCATAAGATTAATTTCCCGCCTTTTTAGAATAATTACTTACTAAAAAATTCGCACTACAATTTTTGTAGTTAAGTATTTATGTAACAATACTTAATAAAAAATGTTATTCTCCATCGTACAGAAAGCATAAGCGAGAAAAACTTATAGTTTCCGGAAGATGGCGTTGCCAGGCCAATGTCTAGATTACGCCAGTATATTCTAAGTCTATGGTCTAGACTATGTAAGGTTCGTAGTACTTCGAGAATCACCAACTCGGTCTTTAAAATTTAAAAACGACAAAAGCCTCCTGATGATTAAGGGTACGGACTATAAAACTTTACTAAACTAAAAAGTAGTGGGTTCGAATCCGCCATTCGACAATAGTCGTGAATCATACCTAACAAAGCATTTTAAGCTTGACTTACATATAATAGAGCCACTTTGCAGCTATAACATTGTTGAAACACGATTGGTCCAGCTCGACCGGGGAATTCTTTTCACTGGAAACGTGGCATTCCATTTAGTCCTCAGATGTATGTAAGGTTCGTAGTACTTCGAGAATCACCAACTCGGTCTTTAAAATTTAAAAACGACAAAAGCCTCCTGATGATTAAGGGTACGGACTATAAAACTTTACTAAACTAAAAAGTTGTGGGTTTGAATCCGCCATTCGACAATAGTCGTGAATCATACCTAACAAAGCATTTTAAGCTTGACTTACATATAATAGAGCCACTTTGCAGATATAACATTGTTGAAGCACGATTGGTCCAGCTCGACCGGGGAATTCATTTCACTGGAAACGTGGCATTCCATTTAGTCCTCAGAGGTGACAACGCATCTCCATTTTGATGAATGATGTTTTAATTAATATTCCTTGCTATCTTTTATTATCTATCCATATATATAATTCTTTTGTACGTGTTTTTGTCACTGAACTTCTCTTAAACAGTTGGACCGATTTTGATGAAATTTTTGTGTTTCAGTGGGTAGGGCCTGGATAGCTTAGATTGCCCCGGTAGCTGGCGCTATTGTCGAGATACAAAAATCAGATCAGTATTATTAAATAAAAACTTTTCTATTGTATTATATTGTAGTATAAAGGTTGCCGTGGTAGCTCAGGTGCTAAGCGCTTGCTGTAAATTTCCCAGTACGCGAGCAACCCGGGTTCGATCCCCGCCGGCACCAACGAAATTATTAATTGCGATTTTAAGTGCTGATTTACCACGTGCTCGGTGGTGATGGGAAACATCGTGAGGAGACCTGCATTTCTGAGAAATAAGAAAAAACATATTTCGAAGACATGTGAAGTTCGCCAACACGCATTGGGGCAGCGCGGCGGACACTTCCTTGCCCTAAAACCCCCTCAGAAATGAGAGGAGACCTGAGCCTAGCAGCGGGACGTAAATATGCTGAAACTTTAAAAAGGTCACCACCAAATATTATATACGGCTCCGTAGCGCAGTAGCTTAGCAATAAGTTATAGCGCTGAGGGCCGCGGGCTCGAATCCCGCACGGAACAAGTAATACATTACATACGAAATTGGCGTTTTGTACGGGAGAAATATAAACTCAATTTTTTTTCGTAAAATATAATTAATTAATCAAAGAATGCACCATTTTTATCTATTCACTTTTGCCATCTCATAGGTAGTTCATTGATCCTTTTACTAAAAAGCCATTGGGGCGAGAATCAATAAACTCTTTGAAGGCGATTTGGAAGAAGTTGTCCAAATTCCAGCAAAAATGGTAACCTGTTGGAGCAAGGTACGGGGAGTACGGTGGATGTCGCAGACATTCCAATTGTAGTTCATTTAACTTAGTGGTTGTTCATAGTGCAGTGTGTGGTCTTGCGTTGCCGTGAAGCAGCAGTGGCCTAGAGCGGTTGACCAATCTCGGTTGTTTCGTTCTCGGCTAGTTCTTCCTTCATGGTCTGCAGTTGCTGACAATAGATATCTGCCGTAATCGTTTTCCAGATTTTAGAAAGCTGTAGTGAACGACACCGGTGTTAGTCCACCAAACACTCACAAGTAACTTTTTCAGAGTAAATTTTTGTTTAGGGCAGGATTTGGAAGGGTCTCCAGGGTTCAGCCATTGCGACGAGCGCTTCCGATTATCGTACAGTATCCATTTTTCATCACAAGTAAGAATTAGATTTAAAATCCCTTCATTTTTGTGTTCTTCGTTTTTGTGTTGGTTGAGCAAATTAATACAGCAGTCGACACGTGTTTGCAAGTTCGATTCGATGAAGTATCACCCGTCGTTCAAGTTTTTTACTTTCCCGATTTGCTTCAATTGGATTAATAAAGTTTAATCACTTACCCCACAGCCTGCAGCTATCTCTGAAGTGCTTTGTGATGGATCCGCTTCCACAATAGCCCTTAATTCTTCACTTTCCACTTTGGCAGTCTCCGGGGTTGGTTCTGAAGATCAAAATATATAATACTCTTCAATATACAGATATTTCATGTTTTCCATAAAATGGTAATAAGCGACGCCGAAGAAAAAAATAATGAGGAAAAACAAATGAATGACTGTTTTCAAAACTCAAATGTACCAGCTAAATGAATTTGTAAATTTGAATTTGGAATTCTTAACCAAAGAGATCTCTTTTCAGATCAAATTGGTCATTATGACAAAACGCTAATTTCATATGTAAGGACCCAATATTTGTATGGCCCACAAGTAATTGTTCCGGGTTTGGATGTTTGTCCTTGTGCAATTTATGTATGTAAACTGCCTCCACGATACAGAAGAAAATCCTAGTGTGGGATTTACGTTAAAAAATAGCAGTGTGTACACTGCTGTGTTCAAATCAAAAGGACATAGAGAGACTTTATAATTACAGGTGTTGAGGAATTCCATCTTTGCCCTCAGAAGTGATAAGGCGCCTGCGTTCTTTATTTGAAGTTGGCTGCGGGTGTCCATTAGCTATCGTAACCACTTACCATTGGATGGAATGTAAGTTCTCTTACCAATTAAATTTTATTTAAAAATTATTAATGTGAAACACGTAAGCATTATGCTGCTATTTTACGCTAATATTTTGTCAGCGTGGGATTCTTCTCTGGTCGAGCCATATCATGATTGTTGTGGCCATAATATATCTGCAGGGTGGCTCTTCCTCAGGTTCCAGGAACGGAGCAATAGTGGGATTTTTCATAGAAGTGCAGGGCCGGTGCTGCTTCTGAGTTTGTACAGAGGCTAATATTACTTTGCATTTCATTTCAAATAAAGAAAAAATTATGGAGCGTCAAATTCGTATAACTTCATTTGTATTCTTACTTCGGTAGTTTGTACAGTCAAATGGCCGGTTAAATTTAACTGCGCAAGCAATAAAAATGTTTTACTATTTAATCTTAAGGGAAATCGTAGCATTATACGATTTTCGAGGCACTTGCTACGTGATTTTTATATTATACATAGTTTAAGGAACTGTTTTTAGTACTGGTAGCAAATGTTAAGTCTTTAGTCAAGTTTACAATACTATACAAGTAACGTAACCAGAAACAAAGAGAGAGAAAAACAAAAGGCGGTCTTATTGCTACAGTAATTTCTTTCAGACAACCTAAATAGGGAATAAAAAGAAGTGAATTAAAGGGTACAGTACTCTGTAAATATCTAATATAAAAAGTAAATTATAAACATGCCGAAAGTTACTACATTGACAGACTTGTGATCATAAAGCGATAGGAAGAGATGAAAAGAAGGGCGAGAATTTAGAAGGATAGATAATATTTCTTAACTTGGTTTTCAAAGGAGTCTATTGTTTGAGCACATTTTGTAGTTATTGGTAAGGAGTTGCAAAGCTTGACTCCAAGAACTGAAAAAGATTTATTGTAAAAAGTGGATGAGTGCAAGGGACATAGGAGGGAAAGGTTTTATATGGACCGAAAGGAAAGTTTATGAAGTTATTTTAATAACATTATATTTAGAGTTTGCTAGATTAATAAGAATTGAGTTGGAAAATTTGAAGTAAACATATAACTTTCTTCCACTGTTAGGTTCACGCCATCCACCCCCCTTCTGAAAAGGTAATAGATTAGTTCGTCATGCAGCTCCAGTACGTTTTGGTTAGTTAGAAGTTTGGTTAATGATTCATCAATCTTTACAGTCAATCAAAAGTTCATTTCTGTACAGAGGTTTCCCTCACAGATTGCCTTATAGGGAGATAATGATTCATAAGAAAATTCTGTCTCATATAGGGGAGCTTTAGTTTCCCTCTGATGTCCTTTCAACAAACGAGCACACAGTCCATCTAATGGTATTTGGATGCTGTGGCCCATAGATATTTTCGTCTATCCTAGATTAAGAATCAAAATGTTCATCCATTGTGAGCCTTGAGGACTAAAAGTTGGAATTCCTCGTTACTAATAAAAAGGGTCTCCGGTTCTACACACTTACCATACGAAGCAGAGCAACATTCAGCTACTATTTTACGTTGGTTTTCTGTAAGAACGTAGTCCATTCTTGGTCCAATTTGTGCTATAAATATAAATATAACTGCTCTACTATGTGCAAACTCGTGACGACAAATCAAAACACTTCAAAGAGAGAATGTTTCAGTTTACCTCGTACTGTACCGACGGAATTATAGTATAGGGTAGTGAATTCTTATACTGGCACTACATATCAGGAAATTTAGTTCATGTTGCTTCAAATATATTGCAGTTTAACCATAACATAAACATAACATAAAACACTCACGCCAGTCACCGTGAGGGGTAGGCAGGAACTACGGACTTCCATTTGGCACGATCCTGAAATACCTCTCTCGCCTCCTTTACATCCATAATATATCTACACATACACGATCTTCGGTTAAGGGTACTCCTAATGTGGCACAGTGTGTGGTACAGTCCTGTGCCACCTGCATCCACCGACTTTTCCAGGTCGTCTTAGCTAACGGGTATGAGGCTTCTACTCGAGAATGAATTAGTAAGCCGAAGTGGCGATGGGCTGGACAAATAGAACCGACAAGCGATGGGGAAGAAAGGAATAATCACATTGAGGAATCTTTCTTACGACTTCATAAAGTAAAAAACTTAATACACGGATATTGTCGAGAGTTGTGGTAGGTCAACAGATAAGTGCTTGTCTGAATAATTATTACGCATGGCGTAGTAGCGTTAAGATGCTATTTTACGCTGGTGTTCTGTTCTGGTGTCCCCGGAGCTGTTCTGCAGTATGCACTCGAAATGTATTAATCTAAAAGCTAAACACGATAAAATCCATAAAATATGATTCATTTAACGTTACTTTTGGTTGGTTGATAAAATACGTCAGCAACACATCACTGTATCTAGTTAAATTGAAACAAACGTTTGAAAAACTTCCATAGAGTCCGGTCGATTTACTTCCCGCCAGCGTAATGGACGCACGGATGTATTACAAAAGAGGGGAGCGATGTATAAAACTGTTATATTTGTCGTAAATACAAGCTGTATTCAGCCTTTTAGTGACTTTTTAAAATTAAAAATAAAACTAAACTGATAATTGAACTTACAGTCTACCTGATGGTAAGTGGCTACTGCAGACCCTTGTACCTGCAGCCATCTTCAAAAAAGGGCTACAGATGCATTATCACCTCTGAGGACTAAGATGGAATACCTCACAATCCGTAAATATACTGCTTCTATATGGTACTTACATAAAAAACTGCAAGTAGCATATATATGGTACTTGCAATTTCTTATGTTTTTTATAATATCTGCAATGTACAAGGCAAAAACCAAAGGACCTAGTATTGAGCCTTGCGGCACCCCTCTCGCAACAGGAAAGCATTCGAAAACTATTCTAGAACCGTCATTGTCCGTCACTTCGATAATCTGCCTGCAATCACTAAAATAACTAGCAAACCAGTCGAATATATCGGAACCAAATCAATAATAAACCCGTAAATTGCTTTCAGACCGGAACAAAGCAGTTGTTTGCACTGCGCTTGCTTTGCTATTCGGCGTCAAAAATAGGTAAGAGGGTGGTAGAAATGGAGTCCTCATCATTCATCATCATCATTATTACCGTCAATCACAAGTCGACTGCTGAACATAGGCCTTTCCCAAGGAATGCCACAAAGCACGGTCCCGAGCCATCTGAATCCATCGACTTCCTGCGTGTCTTATCAGGTCATCACTTCATCGAGTTCATAGAAAGGGAGTCATACCATATATTTGAAAGAATTTTTCATTGTTTAATATTACATTCTAATGTAATATATTTTAATTTTAATTTTCGGAGTCCATTCACTCCAAAGTTGTCAGCATATAGCGGAATTCTAGTCCATGATGACTCTGAAAGCAGGGACAATCATAGGGTTAGCTCGTTGTTTTTTTTAATTTAACGTACGAATAAGATTAAAAAATATCATGGACGTGAGAAGAAAACTAGACTTCGTAAAATTCAAAAGAGCTGTCGTAAAATATTGCTAGATTTATAGTCGATTTTATACGTCGTAGAGCTATGATGCTGGTATATTATGGGCGTTGCACGAATAATATTTTAAGGGTAAAATATATATTTAATACGCTGTAGCACTAATGGGTCGTCTCAATCTGGTAAGGACCACGCTCTCACAGAATACCAGCGTTAAATAGTAGCTCAATTCTGGTGTGCGTCGTATGGTGAGTGAAGATAACCAGAGACCCTCTTTACTGGAAACCAGGCGTTCCATATTAGCCCTCAGGGGTGAACAGCACTTGCATTTTGATTCTTAATTGAGGATAGATGTAGATGTCGATGAGTCATAGGATCCACTTACCGACAGATAGACTATGTGCTAGTTTGTCTACCTTACTCTATATTAGAAAATATATTTCTTTTTATGGAAAAATAAAACCAAATTAAAAATACACAATTTCGATCAATTTGACTTTAAATCAAAAGTAAGTATTGTTTGTATTTTATACATCCTTATTTGTGTCAAAGTGGAAGAATTGACGAGGGAGAAATTGCATCATGAGTTAAACTACACGGTTTTGTTTCTTTATACTTCTTACTCCTGAATAAAGTCCCTATTATCATTTACCCTGTTTTCAAAAACAAAGTCTTTCTCAACCCCAGAATTCTATTCGTGACTGTTTTCTAGCAACCTGATAATGTAAGCATGCGCATAACGAATGTTCGATGCAATCATTTTTCGGCATCAACACGTCATCACTTGCGAAGTTTTTACGAATAAAACTAAGCAATATTAATCATCTATGCTTTTTAGGGTTCCGTAGTCAACTAGGAACCCTTATAGATTCGCTATGTCTGTCAGTCCGTCTGTCCGTCCTCACTTAATCTCTGTGACAGTTAGCACTAGAAAGCTGAAATTTGGTACCAATATGTGTATCAATCACGCCGACAAAGTAGTAAAATAAAAATTGGAAAAAAATGTTTTATTAGGGTAGCCCCCCTATATGTAAAGTGGGAAGTGATTTTTTATAATTTCAACCCTACCGTTTGATATATTGTTGGAAAGGTATTTAAAAATAAGGTAGGGGTTTACTAAAATCATTTTTTGATAATATCAATAATTTCGGAAATAATTGCTCCAAAATTAAAAAAAAAATGTGTGTCCCCCTCTAACTTTTGAACCATAAGTTTAGAAAATATGAAAAAATCTGAAAAGTAGAACTTTATAAGGATTAAATCATTTTGAACTTGGATGGAAACAACAGTACCCACTACTGGGAGCAGGTGCAGGAGCGCGGAGCGCTGCTGGAGCGCGAACATAATGGATACCCACCTTTAAACTCATAAGTGGGAACACTTATTGTGACGGACGGGAAACTACGGAACCCTACACTGAGCGTGGCCCGACACGCTCTTGGCTGGTTTTATATTTGAATTATGTTTTACCATCGATTGTTTAATATGATGTAAATTAGACACTTCCGTACCACGTAGTTAATAATAAAAGAAAATATTATAACCCTTATTATCTACAATATATTACATTATATATTACAATACAATATATTACATACACACATGACTCTCAACAAGTTACTCCATTTTTTGTTCAAACGTCCGTAACTTCTTGCAAAGTCATACATTTTTTTGTTCATGTGGTCGTACCTCACCTTCATTTAGTGTTTTCCTGGAAAAATCATGATATTTCCCTTCGTTTCAATCATGTCGTAATATCTGAGATCACTCCACAAGTTACTCTTATCATAAAAATTCGGTTAAACGTCCGGGTAATTTCAAAATACTATGCATATTATGCACTGGGACTGTAAACGTCTCAAATTACATCAGACCTTTACGCAAAGGTTGTCTGAAAGAAATAACTTTTAGAGTTTGATAATGTACTTCTGTTTCTATCGTGTATTTAGTGTATAATAAAAACTGAATAGAAAAATATATAAACGTTGATGTGATAACTATTATTTATAAACTCCGACTAAACTTGACGGCTCCGTGGCGTAGTTACTTAGCAATGGCGCTGAGGGTCGCAAGCTTGAATCCCGCACGGAACAAGTAGTCTTACTTGGTTATAGTTAGTTAATGGCTTAAAAATATTTTTTCCAGCCGGGCTAGCATGAGCGGGGGGATAAAAATTTTATCCACCGATTATATCCACTGACAAGGGATAAAATTGACTTATCCCTATGTCAAAGCTTTATCCACCCTGCGAGCATGGGCCTATGGTGGATATAATATCGACAGTAGATAAACTTATCCCCGCGCATAGATAATATACGATAGCAAAGATGTTTTACAAAACATCTTTGTACGATAGTATAAAGCTATAAACTATACTAGCTATAAACTTCTTTTAAGGTTAAGTAGATTTACATTAACTTATATTTTCTTTTACCTTTTGTTTATTATATTGCTAAACTGCTAATAATTTTTGTTAAACAATATGTCATTTATAATATTTGTTATATTTATTTTAAGCGTATTTCTGCCTTGTTTTTATTTTTTCTATTATTCTAATTCTTTCTTTATTTTCTTTTGTATAATATTTAAGTTAAGTATACATTGCTTGTATCAAATCGCAGGTATTACTTCGCTTGTGATAGCATTTATTAAAAAAATATGTGTTTAGAATTAAGCCAATTGCGAAACTGGACGATACAGACCCTTTGGAGGTGGTGTAACCTCTTGAGGAAATTAAAAAAAAATATCCCCGCAATTACTGCCATTATAAGAAAATTACAAAATACATCAAAATTGATGTCTACTCTAAGTCACAAAGATTTAATTTTAATTGAAAATGACGAAACATGAAGAATAAAAATGTAATGATTACAAACAAAACAAGGAATAAATAATTTTATAATCATGAGTATTGTGTTATTTGTATTCCTAATATTATGTATATTAGTCTTTAAACTTGTATTTACCTACACAAGAGGCTAATTAAAGTATATTGCTCCACACATTCTAATGATGGCCCCAATAATTTAGGTCAAGTATTTGCTGATTATTTGTTGTTTGAACAACAGCCATGCCATGGTCTTGACTCGTACCTCTCTAGTAGGTAACTACCTTCTGCCAAGAGACTGAAGGATGTAAACTACCTACCTAGAAAAAATATTAAGATAAGTTACATAAGCCACATACATGTATTGATTGCAAATATACGATGTTTTTGGACAAGGTGGTTGTAATAGATGCTTACTTCTATATATATATGTACTGGTAGTCCATCCACAGAAGTAATAGGCTTTAAAGCCTCATAGAGTTCTTTACACAAATACAAAACAATATTTGAGCATCCGAAACCAGCGTAGAAATTCGTTGTCGGAAAATTCCAATAGATTAAGTAGGTATTCTAATCATGTATCGATCGCTGGTGTAATTTTCTTTCTTGTTTTTCAATTTCTGACACGAAAATGTAGTTGCAATAGGCTCGAGACATCTTTTTTCGTATTAAAATGGTTTGAAGATAAACTTAAACCCACGTCCGCGAAAGAGGATAAAATTGTCCCTTTCAAATGTCAAAAAGGGATAATTTTTTCTCTTTCCCTTGGCCTCATGCTACGGACGGGGAGATATATGTCTACTCGTTATGTCAAACGGGGATATACTATAGAGATAAGATAATTTTATCTCTTGTCAGTGGATATAATCGGGGGATATAATTTTTGTCTCTTGCTCATGCTCGCAGGGTGGATAAAACTAAGCAAGGGATAAAATTATATCCTCTCTCCGGGGATATATTCTCTCCGGCTCATGCTAGCCCGGCAGGTCTGGATGTTTGTTCTGACAGGACAAAATCTATTGTGGGGTAATATATTAAAAGGTACATTTATATTTGAATGATTTAATTTAATTCCCCTTGTAAGTTCTTATGTAATTACCTCCCATACATATGAAAATAAAGTACGTCTAACGGTATAAATTAAATTAAATTATGTAACAGCTAATTGTTAGTTCACACTCTGTGTATATATTCTTTGACACTGTGACGTAACGCGACGCGAGGCAGCGCGCACTTTTTAAGATAGTGATACAAAATATAATTTTATTTGCTACACAAATAGATAAACATTTTATTACAATAATTCGAAAATGATCTGCGCCGTCACGATACGCTGCTCTGCGCCTCGAGATGCCTCGCGGCGTAACGCAGCGCAACGCATCCCGACGCAGCGGTGCTTCGTCGGTAGCTGTAACATGCAAGAGCGATGCGCCACTAGCGACTTTACGATGTATCTTGCGACTGCACGCTGCTCGGTACGAAACCTTTTCAAGCATCGTCGCGTCGCATCCCGTCTCTGTGTGAACTGACCCTAAAAGATGAAGTGCGGTTACACCTAGGCTTAGAAGGTTATAATTAGATGCAGCCGAATAGGGTTTGTTAAACGTGGGTGTATTTGATTTATTCATGGCTAAATATAGGTGTGGTCTATTGCTTTATCAATACAATCGTAGTAGAGCCACGCGTAAGCTATATTTATTTTTGTAGCGCGGTTGGGTCAGCTCTACTGAGAATGGACAACTCTCTTACAGAATACCAGTTTGAAATAGCAGCTTTATGTTGCTGTGTTTTGTATGGTGAGTATAGAGAACCGGATGCCCTTTTTATTGGAAATGAGGCATACCATCTTAGCCCTAAGGAGCGACAATGCATCTGCCTTTGTATCTAATCGAGGATATACAGATGTCTGTGGGCACCAGCATCCACTTACCGTCACCCTTATTCTATCATATATCAAATTTTATATAATTCAGACGGCAGCACTGGTGATGCTTTATACATCGGCCGTGCCAATATTTCTCGGGAAAACGTCGCTGAGTACCGGGACAAAATCTAAAGTCAAAGTCTAAAGTCCGGGAAAAAAGACTAAATCTAGTCCAGTTCAATCCCCTGAAGACACAAGTTTGCGCGTATACCGCTGAAAAGAACCCCTTCGTCGTATGTCCTCAGTTTCAAGGCACTCCCCTTGTTGTCTCAGCTAGTATCAGAATCCTCGGCGTCGACATATCGAGTGACGTGCAGTTTCGTGGTCTCTTGGAAGAGAAGGCCGAATTGGCCTCTAAAAAGCTTGGCGTGCTAATAAGAGCGGGACAGGTTCACCGCCTGCAACTTTACAAAGCGCAGGTTCGGCCGCACATGGAATACTGTTTCCATCTCTAGGCTGCGGCTCCCCAACGCCAGCTCCTTCAATTTGATCGCATCCAGCGCAGAGCTGTTCGATTGTCGGCAACCGAGCTTTTTCCGATCGGTTTGACTTACTGGCACTGCATATACCACGAGGAGTGAGTGAATTGTTCGGAATCATTCCAGCCGCACAATTTCACCATCACACATCGCGACAAAACTCGCGATACCATCCATATCGTCTGGATGACTGGTGTTACACCACTGTGCGATTTAAAATAAGTTTTCTTCCTCGCACAACTTCCTTGTGGATTTGAATACCACCAGAGATTTTTCCGGACCGATACGACTTAGGGACCTTCAAAAAAAGAGCCTACTCCTTTCTAAAAGGCTTGCAACGCATCTGCAATTCCCCTGGTGTTGCAATTGTTCATGAGCGGCGGTAATCACTTACCATCAGGTGAGCCGTATGCTCGTTTGCCCCCTCTCTTATAAAAAATACTCATTAGTTCGTAAAAATTATCTATTACTGGTTTGCAACATGTTATTGATATGCAGAAGAAACAGCGTTGGTGATAGCACGCAGCCTTGCGGACCACCAGCGTTAATGGGCTTGTAATCGGAGCTTGCACCGTCTACAAGAGTAATGAAGGAGAAGCGACAAGTGGCGTTATAGTAGCGTTCGTACACATACAATCTATCTACCACATTACACACTAGATGGTTCAACTCCTTTTTACTTACCTATTATTGTTGCGTGCGTAGTGCATGGACTACTGTGTTTCTGTCTCAAGAGTATTTAGAGTCTGTACCTCACAGCAAGTAGCTGTGAGGTATTCCACACCTTAGTTATCCAGGTGTAAATGCATTTGTAGCCTCTTTTAGTTATTTTTCTACATTTAATTAATATTATCAGGCCTTAATTTGCAGAAATCCATTATATTAAAAATTAATAAGCTAATATCTGATTTGAAAATTTATATACCCCATCTATATCTTGAAATTTCGCACATAACTAAAGAGCCCATATCTGACTATGGAATTAGCAAACGCGTTTTAAGTCGAGTCCTAAAAGCATTTTTTTTAAATTCTTACGTGTGTAAGGAACGCTCGTAATTTGTCACATGCTCGCTCAACATGGGGTCCCCAGTTAAATGTGTTATCGATTACCAATCCAAGGAAAAAGTAAATAAACACAATTGTTCTACAAACGAAAGGCTATAAATAATTTATTTAAATATTATGGTTAAAGAAACTTCATTTTGTCAAAAGAAATAGATTATTTCACTTAATGAGAAACTAAAATGTTTAACAAGGATTTTAACGTCGATGAACACAAACGTAAGTGAAAAAATAATTTATTCAGTAACTACTAAACAGAGAATAAATTTGACTTTATTTCTTAGGATCGTTTCCATAGCAAGTTTTCACGAGATCTTCACATTATATGAGAACTATTTAAATTTTATTATTCACTATGGGGTTATGGATCAAAATTGTACACCAAATTCTAAACTTCTAGCTTTGGGTATGGAACCCTAAAACGGCGATAATTAATTATTATAACATTATAACATTATTGCGTTTATTAAAACATTACGTACATACATAAACACTTACGCCTGTCACATAGAGGGGTAGGCAGAGACTACAGATTTCCATTTGGCACGGACCTGACACACCTCTCTCGCCTCCTCCACATCCATATACCTACATACATTCTCGTCGGTTAAGGGTACTCTTAATTTGGTTAATTTTCAATATATCGCCAATTTGGTTGTAAAACTTTCGCCTAGGATGTCCCTCATATAACATTATACGTAAAAATACATATAAACACTCAAGCCTATCACAAAGGAGGTAGGCACAGACTACGAACTTCCATTCGGCACGATCCTGACATACCATTCTCTCCTCCTTTTTAAAACTTAATTAAAAAAATACGTGTGGCACTCGGTGACTGCCGCGGTAAAGCTATTGCATAGCATTTTTTATCAACTTATGCAATTATAATTATTTATTTATTTTATTTATGCAGTTAAGTCTTTGATATTAAATCAAGTTACACTTTTTGAGCGTGGTGACCGATAAGAAAACAATTTTTTTCTCTTATTGAATAAATGAGAAGTTAATATTGTTTAAAATATTTTTAATATCTTACAATACATGTAGGTTATTCAGGAATTTTTATCATTGAGTTAGCAGCTAGTGTACACGCACACAAATACCGTGCCGAAGTCTGCCGAGTGCCGAAGTCTGCCGAACTAAAACGACGTTAGACGATGCACGGCTTTCAACGCCACACCTCCGTGCCCGTCGAAGTGGGGAGCGTGAGGTTTTTTTTCGTTACGGAATTTCTGGATTCGGTCCCCGCGCTCAAGGCCCGCGATAGAAGCTATGCAATAGCTTAAAAAAAGTAATAATATAATTATAAATTACTACATAAAATTGTTACTAAATTATTTATAATAATATAAAAGAATAGACTGTAACTTCAACTAACAGTCAAATATGATAGAATCTTAGATGGCATCTTTTTCTTTTGATTAAATAAGAACAATCAACAATTTTTAAGTATTTATTACTAAGCTAATATTTAAAATAAATAAAAGTTTACTCTAAGTTTAGTTTAGTAACAAGAAAGTCTACTCAAATTATGAAAACAACGGTGATCATAAGCTATGAGATATACTTTTGTCACTTATTTAATTACTCGTATATGGATGTAATACAACTTAACATACTTTGATCTGCCGATTGAAAAATCAACCCTTAGACATTCCGAATTATAATTAACAGCATATATACGGATAAGTCGCTGTGTGTTGGCTGCGTAGGATAATACTCTATCCCATATCCGGTCGGTGTCATAAGAGGCGATAGAGGGAAGCTAAAACAGGAGATGGGCTTTTAGTTAGAGTAGTTTTTATGCACGTTTATTAGAAAACGGCTTGTAAAAGAAAACGAAGAGTTTTTGAATTCAGAAACCCGGCATTAGTGTAAGATAGCTTTTTTTTGGAACAAGGGTGACAAACGAGCACACAGTACACCTGATGGTAAGTAGCTGCTGTGGCCCACAGACATCCACATTTATACTTGATTAAGAATCAAAATGCAAATGCGTTGTCACCACCGAGGACTAAGATGAGTGCCTCGATTCCAATAAAAAGGGTCTTCGGTTCTTTACACTCACCATAAGAAACACAGCAGCATTACGCTGCTATTTTACGATGGTATTCTGTTAGAGCGTGGTCCTGCTCACGGTTGAGGCGACTCATTCGTGCTACAACTATAATATAGCTACAGTGTGGCTTTACCACGTAAGAACATTCTTTGAATTATAGGAATCGGACAGCGCCGGTGTTTTGGTGGACTAGGTGTTTATAGTAAATGGTGCCCTGGTTTTTTATTCTAGTTTTTGTAACTGATACAATATAGTTACAATTTTTAAGGTTATTGGCTGAAATATTGTTTTGAGAACAATGAATTTGACGAAAGAATTTATATGACCGCAATGTTTTTTTTTCTTTGAATGTAGAAGAAGTGCATTTTTAATAGCGAAAGATAAATTTTTGATTGATAAATATGATGCATATTTTCCATATCAAAACATGTAATTGATTTATCTAAAGTTTAAAACTCGATGCATCGCTACGGTGATGCACTAGGCTCCTAAGCCAGTACCTAGTGGGCCTGATTATAAATCCATCAACAGACATAGATATCAGTTAAATGGTAATATTGTTTCTTTGATAAACATTTCTCTGAATCAATCAAAAGTTAATGTCAGACTGATAGAACGGTATCGCTTTTTTAGTTTATATCGAAGTCTATATGTGAGCTTTGGGAGGTAGCTTGCTGTAAATAAACTTTTTATACAGTCGAAGTGAAATATTCATAAACCGCAAGAGTTGAAGCCTGCCGGTTATTGATTTTCCACCAGCTTCCTCCAGCCAATTGCATTAGCGTTGCACGCCTACTGGTTAACACCGGGATGCAAGAAGAAATGTGAGCACGGTTGGTGTTGGATGCGGTACACAAGTTTTGGACAACCAGACGTTCAGCGGGTCTTCACTCCTTTGTTGACGATATTCCACGCATTGGAACCAAACGGTTTTCTTCACCTTTCATAATCCGTACAGTAAAAAGTAAAGTTACAGCCTATATACGTCCCACTGTTGGGCACAGGTCTCCCCTCATTTCTGAGAGGGTTTTAGGGTAAGGAAGTGTCCGCCGTGCTGCCTCAATGCATTTTGGCGAATTTCACAAGTCTTTGAAACATTTTTTTCTTATTTCTCAGACATGCAGGTTTTCTCACAACGCTTTACTTAATCGCTGAGCACGTGGTAAAACAGCACTTAAAATTGCAATTAACAATTTTGTTGGTGCCGGCGGGGATTGAACCTAGGTTCCTCGCGTATCGTGAAATTTACAGCTAGCGGTAAATATCTGAGCTACTAAAGCTCTACCGTACAGTAAAGGAGTGGAATAATTTGCCGCCGTCTGTCTTTCCATCCGAATACAATCTGGGCGTCTTCAGGCAAGAGTGAATAGGCTTATGCTAGGCGATTGATCATCTAGGGCTCCATCACAACTTACCACCAGGTGGAATCGTGGTCAAACACTGACATATGATAAGTAAAAAGAAATTGACTTTTGAAAATGCTCATTTCATAGAGTTATAAATACTTAACAAGTAGTTATTAACCAATGTTATCATGACAAACCAGTTTGCAATCACGTTAATGGTGACTATGAATCGATTACCATTACAGTATATTGAAAGTTCACGGCTGAATATAGGCTTCCCCCATAGATTATATAAGGAGGTTTCGCTATTGTTATCACGATTGGCAGGCTGGCCAAAAACAGAATATTTTTTGTTATAAAAAAGAAGCTGCTGACCATCTCCTGACTTGTTGCCCTCTGTCGTCTATTATGACACCCACAGACGATATGGAATAGTCGATATTCTAACACTCAACTAAAAGATGTGATGTGTTTTAATTGAAGAGCACCTCTCACCTTATAGGTGGTAGAGCCCCCTGCAGCTATATTATGGTTGTAGCACGAATAAGTCGGTTCGACCGGGGAAGACCACTCTCTCACACGATACCAGCGCAAAATAGAAGCTTAATACTGCTGTGTTTCGTATAGTCAGTGTGAAGATCCGTACTCTTTTTACTCGAAATAACGCATCTGCATTTTGATACTTAATCGAGGATAAATGTAAATGTCTATGGGACACAACACCCACTTACCATCAGGTGAACCGTGTGCTTGTTTGTCACCCTTATCTTATAAAGTAAACCTCCTACCCTTTCTCGATTGTGTGCACTATGTATACCATCATTCCCCACACAACTTTACTAGGAAACACACAACAACGTCGATAATACGACACGTGTTTCGCCTCTAAACGACGCATCCTCAGGTGTAAAATTTTAACAGGTGAGAGGTGCTCTTCAACCTAGGTAAGACACAATATTTTATTTTATTAAGCGGGTCTTAGGTAATTATTTTTTAAAATATTTAATATAATCCGCAGAGGGGCTTCTGATTCTATTAATTATCGTGACAATTAAGACAAATGGTACGGGAAAAATGTAAATGATGTTCAACAGTGAAATTTAAAAGAAAAAAAGAAGAAGTGATATTTAAAGAGCCGTGTGATGAGGTGGGTGAAGGAGGAGAAAACTGCATGTGGAGAAATAAGGAAAAAAATATTTCGAAGCATGTGAAGTTGACTGGAGGGACAATTCCTTGCTAAAACCCTCTAGAAAGAGGGAGGTTGTGCCCAGCTGTGGGACGTGTATAGGCTGTAACTTTACTTTTTACTACTTAGTGAAATTTACAGGCTGACAGTGAAGAAGAATACATTATACTACAATAACTACACCCCATCACAAGTCATCTGCCGAACAAGGGCTTCTCTATAGATTACTAAAAAATACAGTCCTGAACCACTTGCAACCAAAGACTGTCTGCGTGTTTCATCAGGTCATCACTCCATCTAGTCGTAGTTACAGTAGTCAGTACGCGGCTGCCACTCAAAAACCTTTCTTCCCCATCGATTGTCGGTTCATCGAGATATATGGCCGGCCCATTGCCACTTCAGCTTATTGATCCGCTGGGCTATGTCAGTTACTCTTGTTATATCGTCTTTGTGGACCCGCTTGCCAAGTTTGGCAACTATAACATATATCCCTTCTATAATAATTATATCAGAAATTAAATATCCTGTAAACAAATGGTAACCGTAAACAAATTCTTATAGTTCAGCAGATTATCAAAAAAGTTCAAAATGACAAAAAGCATTGTAAATTAAAAAAGTTAACTTATATGTCTTCCGAGCATAGTTATTGTTATTTTATCGGATAGGATGACAAACGAGCACACAGTCCACCTGATGGTAAGTGGTAGCTGTGGCCCATAGATGTCTACATCTATACCCGATTACGAATCAAAATGCAGATGCGTTGTCACCCGTGAGGACTAAGATGGAATGCCTCGTTTCCAGTAAAAAGGGTCTCCGGTTCTCTACACCCACCGTAGGAAACACAGCAGCATTAAGCTACTATTTTACGCTGATTTTCTGTGAGAGCGTGATCCTTCCCCGGTCGAGCCGACCCATTCGTGCTACAACTATACTGCTAACATAACTGCGGCATGGCTCTATCACGTATAAAATACGTGGAAACATTCAGTGTATCTTCTTAGGAAACTTTATGAAAAGGAATAGTATCGGTACAAACAGGTCACATTTTGTTTGAACATATCCTGTACACTGCAGGTATTCGCCAGGAGTGTATATTTCTAATCCCGGGTCGGGCCAAAAAATAAATTATTAAATTTTTCTGTCTATAAATTCTTAGTAGCTGCCCGGAGTCAGGAAGTAGGCGGTGTCTCACCCCCGTGCCTCGGAAAGTATGTAAAGCCGTTGGTCCTGCGCCTGATCTCTCTCCCTGTCGTGTCGGTTTACCGTCCCATCGGATTACGAGAGTGAAGGAATAGAGAGTGCAATTGTGCTTGCGTATACGCTTGGACACTATAATCCTGTCCTGCGCCGATGGCTAGCCTCCGTTGAGGCAGGCCGCCGTGGCCGAAATTCGGTCTGGAGGGCATTATACGAGTATTATGACAACTTTTGTTTAAAATCTTTATCGAATTAGATAATGTATGAATTAATGTACTTCCAATTATTAAAATTGGACTAGAAATGAGAGAAACGGACATATTCGGTATCGGTACTACCCTGTTTGCTACAAGTGCCCACCGTATGGAGAAATTATTTAGTCAAACTCAATGAGTTGGAAATTCAGACGCTTAACGTGGCGCCTGTACGTTAGCTACACGACACGAGATATTCATTTATAAGTGCAATGTATACGATTTGACAAAATCCCATAATCAATGGTTGAATTAATTTTGGTGATTTGAATAAACAATTGTATTACTTTCACAATATTTATTTTAAATTATTAAGATACTAATTATATAAACCAATCGGTTTCACCTCATGGCATACACCCTGACGATGTCGTGAGCAATTCCTATAGTCTATTCTCTCTTTTTTATTGTTACCGTCGATATCATGTCTATAGTAAAATTATCATATTATTACGTTTCTTGTCTAAGATTAAGATTTTAACACCAACATTTCTCATGAGAATTAGTTTCATAAAGACGCGGACAAAAGTTAAGTAAATATAATAAATATGAACGTTTAAATTATCGTTCATACAACATACCGCCTCCAAAACTTTTCGTCCATCACATGCAAATGGACCACGCCTACAGATAAGCCACGCCTGTTCTAGAAGGCGTGTCTTTCCTATTTACAGTCTCATACATGACAAACTCTTTATCTCTATGTAGACAGTAAATAGCCCTTCGAAGTTGTCCAACGGCGAACAGGTTTAAAACAAAATCGAATGTTGCAATGTCCATTTTTGTCTTGATTTAATGGCTTCTATAGTCCACGGAATAAAACAAAGTTTCGCGTTCAATTCATATAAATTTGATTCCCGTTAAGGAAATACATAATTTCGTATGCTCTAATGATTGTCATATGTTTAACAATATTACGGGAAATAAAATAAAATAACTGTTGATATATGTCCCATTACTTGTTTCTAATACTATTATAAAACAGTGCTTGATTACTATTCCATATGATTGTAAGTGGCTATGTAGCCAAAGATGGTAAAGCTCTGACTTCGCTTAACAAAAGCCTATTCACACTTGCTTTGAAACAGCTATATTATAGTTAGATAGAAAAACAGACGTTCGTGCGCGCAGTGGACTTTAAAAGTCTAAAAAATATTTACTTTTCAAAAATGCACGTTACTTCGGTAGATTTTCTTTACAACCAGCACTTATGTTAATTAACAATTTCATAAGTGCTGAATGAGAGCTTAGCCTGCCCCTGCGCTATAGATGGCTTTATCTTTGACCTCGGCTGGATTAAGTCTTTCCATTTTGGAGAGATACGTAGCTGGGCAAGACTAGGCAAGCTAGTTGGTCTGGATTCGAAGGGATCCGCCGGAAAGACCACACTCTCATAGAACACCAGCGTAAAATGGCGGATTTATTCTGCTATGTTTAGTATGCTGTGTGTAGAAAACCGAAGAGCGACTTTACTGGAAACGAGGCATTATATCTTAATCTTCTTTATAGTAGATGACTATGGGCGACAGCATATACCATCAGGTGGACTGTGTGCTTGCTTGTCACATGCCTTGAACGCTAATGTAATGTTTCGAATAATCAATTTACTTTAATTAGTTAACACGAAACTTTTTTGATGACTTGAAACCGGTGATTCGTATTTACTTACCGAAAAAAATTGTCAAAAAATATTAATGAACGGGACGGTTGACAATAGTTAAATTCAAAAGGCCTCCTAAGGATAAAAATCTTAAGCTAATAAAAAAATCAAAGTGATAAATCAGTTTTTCGAAAGATATCTTGTTAAAATTCATACCAACCAACAGACGTTCGAGTGAAATTATTTTCAATTACCTTTTTTTTAAAAAATAATATACGAAATATATAATCTTCTAACTACGTTAGACGTATTAAATGAAATCTCATCTTGCTATTGGTTTACGTTTTTTATTACATAAGTGCAATATAAAGCTTGTGGAAGTGATTTGAGTGGATCGCGATTTTTTGATTAGGTGACAATAGAGCACTACATATCTCCACTTCGCGTTCGATGTTTTGGGGTGGCTTTCTGCCAGGACCTTGTCAGTCCAACATTAGGTGCTGGTGAGGTTACTATTAACAGAAAAAATTGACACGATATTGTCAAAAATGATTTTTAAAAATGTTAATATACATTACCATATTGTTTTAATTAAGTATGCAACTATGTAGACGACACTATTTATTATCGACTTCAAAAAGGAGGAGGTATTCAATTCGACTATGTTTTTTTAATGCTTGTTACTTTAGAACTTTTTTCTGGGTGAACCGATTTTGATGATTCTTTTTTATTTGAAAGCTGGCGCTTCTCGTGTAGTTCTGTATAAATTTGATCAAGATCTGACAAGTAGATATCCTTAAATAAAGCTAGTTATCCTTAAATAATGCGTATTTAATGGACTTCGAATACGCATTCGTTCGCATTGAAGTCGGTTGTACAAAATTTTTAATATTACCCCTTGTTACCTCGTGCTTGTAATATCCCTTAGTTCACTCAAAAAGGTTGACAACATATTTTTAATAAAAAAAAGATGACTTTAAGGAACTAAAAGAATAAAATAATATCTACATAGTCGAAATTTTAGTTCTTCTATAAATTTTGCTTTCATATCCACCATAGAAGATTTTGTGTGGAAATTATTTTATTATTTCCACACAATATCTTCAACATATATATTATTTTTAGTTCTTTTAAATACTGCTAAGATAAAATTAGTTTTTACGGCTTTTGTCGCGTATATATTAACTCATTTTATATTCCCGACGTTTCGAGCACTTTACAGCAACCATAAAAAAAGTAAAGTGGCAGCCTATATACGTCCCACTGCTGGGCACAGGCCTCCCCTCATTTCTGAGAGGGTTTTAGGGCAAGGAAGTGTCCGCCGAGCTGCCCCAATGCGTGTTGGCGAACTTCACATGTCTTCGAAATATTTTTTCCTTATTCCTCAGACATGCAGGTTTCCTCACGATGTTTTCCTTCACCGCCGAGCACGTGGTAAATCAGCCGTGGTAGCTCAGATGGTTAACACTCGCTGTAAATATAAAAGAACGCGAGTAACCCGGGTTCGATCCCCGCCGGCACCAATGAAATTGTTACAGCAACCATGGTCACTTTATATTCCTGAGAGGTTATAAAATATCTTGAAATATGGGTCATAGACAGAACGGACAATGATGATAAGTAATAACTCAAAAAATATTCGAGCTTCAACAAACTGATGTACAAATAATGCCTTTGTTTTAAAATTTATATACCCATATTTTTTTAAACGTTGAAAACATTGACGTGACAATTTTTTTGCTTTCTCTCTAAAGTAAAATATTTTTGTTTTGAAAATAAAAACGAATTCAGAAAACAGTGTGTTTGTATTTTTTATTTTAAAAAGAAATTTTCTATTATTATGTATTGAAACACCTATATAGGTTATATACGTTTTTCTACAACCTTAACCTTCTAATTAACTTCAACGCTCCATGCAGTCCACTGCTGAACATAGGCCTCCTTCAGAGATTGTCTCATGGGGATACTGCCATAGTTGCCACACCAGGCTGTTTGTCAACCGTAGTTTTTTTTATTATTTTGCGTTGTTATCAGAAAGACGGTGCTGTTCATCACCTGTTTCAATTTTCCTCTGTCTTTTCCGACACTTACGGGACGTGTGGAGTAGTGGATATTCCTGCACCGCCACTAAACGGTCCCTTAGTACACAACAATTACTTCTAGTGGAGCTTAAAAGTTGTCTGCAAGACATGAGCTTCTCGCGAAATAAAGTCTGCTATAGTCAACGTGCTTGGGAGGCGGATTGTGGATCGTTGTGCCAGATTGTACCATCATATAGCTGCAGTATGGCTCTGCAGCTATATGATGGTTGTTCTCACAGAATACCGGCGTAAATGCTGCTATGTTTCGTATGGAGAGTGTAGAGAAGCGGAGAACCTTTCTACTGGAAACGAGGCATTCCATCTTAGTCCTCAAGGCTGGCAATGCATCTGCATTTTAATTCCTAATCGAGATTATATGTAGCTGTCTATGAGCTACAGCATCCAATTCCCATCAGGTGTACTGTTTGCTCGTTTGTCAGCCTAATGGTCACCACACACGGTCAGTTCAACTGATCATTCCAACTGATCAGTTCAAACTAAAACTGTTGATATTTTTTTTAAATATTGGATTTTCGATATATCGATAGATATAATCCAGGGGAATTTCTGTCAGCCATCTCTTCCATCTCTGCACAGGGAGGACAACTCACTGGCCCATACCGCAAAGGAGAAAGCCGATCTTCTAGGCTCTTTCTTTGCGTCCAACTCGACTCTCGATGACGGGGGGAGTACGCCGCCGACCATCCCGCGGTGTGAGTGCTCCATGCCGGAAGTGCAGTTCACACAGCGCTCCTATCCCTATCCACAAGTCGAGTGGGCCTGACGGAATCCCCCCCAATTGTGCTGAGGACGTGTGCTCCAGAGTTGACACCGGTTTTAACGCGTCTTTTCCAGTACTCCTACTCCCTAGGAGTAGTCCTAAAATCATGAAAGATGGCTTTCGTCCACCCGATCCCTAAAAAAGGCGAGCGCTCAGACCCGTCCAACTACCGGCCTATCGCCATCACCTCCTTGTTCTCCAAAACAATGGCGTCTATTGTAAACTGCCAGCTCATGAGGTACCTTGAGCATCACCAGCTGATTAGTGACCGCTAATACGGTTTTCGCCGTGGTCGGTCAGCTGGTGATCTTCTGGTCTACCTAACTCACAGATGGGCGGAGGCAGTAGAGTCCAAGGGGGAGGCATTGGCCGTTAGTTTGGACATTGCGAAGGCCTTCGATCGGGTTTGGCACAAAACGCTTCTTTCGAAGCTCCCTTCCTATGGGCTTCCCGAGAAATTGTGCGATTGGATCACCAGCTTTCTTGCAGATCGGAGTATCAAGGTCGTTGTAGACGGTGCAAGCTCCGATTGCAAGCCTATTAATGCTGGTGTTCCACAAGGCTGCGTGCTATCGTCAACGCTGTTTCTTCTGCATATCAATGATATGTTGCAAACCAGTAACATTCATTGTTATGCAGATGACAGCACTGGTGATGCTCTGTACAACGGCCGAGCCAATATTTCTCGGGAAAACGTCTTCGAGTGCCGGGAAAAACTTGTGTCTGAAGTCGAGTCTTTGCTGAACAGAGTCTCGGATTGGGGGCGACTAAATCTAGTCCAGTTCAACCCCCAGAAGACACAAGTTTGCGCGTTAACCGCTAAAAAGAATCCCTTTGTCGTATCTCCTCAGCTTCAAGGCACTCCCCCTTGTTACCTCTGCCAGTATTGGAATCTTCGGCGTTGACATATCAAATGACATGCAGTTTCGTGGTTACTTGGAAGAGAAGGCCAATTTGGCCTCTAAAAAAGCTTGGCGTGCTCAGCAGAGCGGGACAGTTTTTTATGCCGGCACACCGCCTGCGACTTTACAAGGCGCAGGTTCGGCCGCACATGGAATACTGTTCCCATCTCTGGGCTGGGGATCCCCAGTACCAGCTCCTTCCACTTGACCGCGTCGAGGACCGAGTGCTTTCCGATTGGCTCGATTCACTGGCACTGCGAAGAGATGTTGCATCTCTTTGCATTTTATTTCGCATATACCATGGAGAGTGCTCTCCATGGTATATGCATGCATACGTGTTAGCTCAGTGGTTAACGCTCGCTGTAAATATAACAGAACGCGAGTAACCCGGGTTCGATCCCCGCCGGCACCAATGAAATTGTTAATTGCAATTTTAAGTGCTGATTTACCACGTGATCGGCGGTGAAGGAAAACATCGTGAGGAAACCTGCATGTCTGAGGAATAAGAAAGAAAATAATTCGAAGATATGTGAAGTTCGCCAACACGCATTTGGGCAGCGCGGCGGACACTTCCTTGCCCTAAACCCTCTCACAAATGAGGGGGAGGCCTGAGCCCAGCAGTGGGACGTATATAGGCTGTAACTTTACTTTTTTTTACTTATGGAGAGTACTCTGAGGAATTGTTCGGATTAATCCCAGCCGCCAAATTTCGTGAACGCACTACGCGGCAAACCTCCTGATACCATCCACACCATCTGGATGCTTGGCGGTCCACCACAGTACGTTTCAAAAGGAGTTTTCTTCCGCGTACAACCTCTCTGTGGAATAGTTTCTCTCTGTGGAATAGTTTAGTGGAATAGTCCGGCGATTTTTCCGGACCGATACGACCTGGGGACCTTCAAGAAAAGAGCTTACTCCTATCTAAAGGGCCGGCAACGCACCTGCAATTCCCCTGGTGTTGCGGTTGATCATGGGCGGCGGTAGTCACCTAACATCAGGTGAGCCGCATGCTCGTTTGCCCCCTCTTCTATAAAAAAAAACGTATATATAAAACTCCGATATTGATATATTTATAATTATCGGTATATCGAAAATTCAATATTTAAAAAAATATCAACAGTTAGTTTGAACTGATCAGTTGGAATGATCAGTTGAACTGACCGTGTGTGGCGTCCACTATTCTATATAAAAATGCTCGCAGTTCTGATTTCGCTTCCCGTCGCCGATCTGTCTGACGTGTGGCTTTACATAAACTTAGCTAGCCGTGCAGTGGCTTTGTAAGCCATGTAATGACGTAATAGTATCCGATACCTAATATTATTCCTTGAAACAGGGAAACCTTTTATAGTTTGGATGGTTCTTTCACTTTTTCCAAAACTTTTACTTTAGAAGAGGGCGAAAGCGAAGACGACATCAATTGCGTTTTGAAGAAGTTCGATAGTTAATTTGGTATTAAACCGAATATAATAAGGTTCAAATTCTTTTCGCGCAATTGATGTCGTCTATGCTTTCGCCCTCTTTGAAAGTAAAAGTGGTGAACACCTCGTATCCTGCCCAGCCGATGAGGTTAACCAACAAACTAGCCTGAATCTCTTTAGGCTTTTTGCTCACTCCAGATACTTTTAAGAACACTTCGAATAGCCTCCGCCATTGACGCCACGCTTCGGCCCGTACGGCTGGCCCGCCTTTGAGTGATAATTCCGCTGGAGGACGCGCATGTTTCATGATATTTTTTATAAAATACACACAAAACTGCTTCATAATAAACTAAGTACACTTATGATTGGTGGATTCGCAAATAAATTATATTTTTGAAATCCCACCGCTGCCACCATGTAGTAAAACACACGACAGTTGGTTTGATACTGACTTTATTTATATACTGTCTACCTAATGTCCTCCAGACCGAATTTCGGCCACGGCGGCCTGCCAAGGGGGCCGCAGTACAAGATTATAGTGCCCAAGTGTATGCGCAAGCACAGGCGCACTCTCTATTCCCTCACTCTCATAATCCGATGGGACGGTAAACCGACACGACCGGAGAGAGATTAGGTGCAGGACCAACGGCTTTACGTGCTTTTCGAGGCACGGGGGTGACACCGCCAACTTCCTGACTCCGGACAACTACTGATTATTTCTTGACGGAAAACTCAATAATTATTTTTGGCCCGACCCGGGATTTGAACCCAGGACCTCATGATTAGCAGTCGCACTACTACAACCACTAGACCAACGAGGTAGTCTACCTATACATTATACTCTCTACGTATAAATTATACTACACAGGGCTGCTGTATTTTCTTCATAATAGCTTAATAAACAAGTGGTAAAATTAAAAATTGTGTACAACCGACTTCAATATAATTATAATGAGAACATCATCAATGTATTCGAAGTAACTTAAACATACATTATTAAATATAACTACAATTTGTAGTTATATTTAATAATGTGTATTTAATTGGTAGCTCAGACGGTTGGCGCTCGCTGTAAATTTCACAGTACGCGAGCAAACCGGGTTCGATCCCCGCCGGCACCAATGAAACGTTAATTGCAATTTTAAGTGCTCATTTACCACCTGCTCGGCGGTAAGGAAAACATCGTGAGGAAATCTCCATGTCTGAGAAATAAGAAAACACATATTTAGAAGACATGTGAGTTCGCTAACACGCATTGGGGCAACGCGGCGGACAATTCCTTGCCCTAAAACTCTCTCAGAAATGAGAGGAGTGGGACGTATATGTAACTTTATAACTTTATTAAATATAACTCAAAAACTATCGGTCAGATCCTGCCTAAATTTGTATGGGTTTACCCGAGAAGTACCAGATTTCAGATAAAAAAAGAACCATCAAAATCGGTTCACCCAGAGAAAAGTTCCGAGGTACATACATAAAAAAATATACAGTCGAATTGAATACATGAGGTACCTTTTTGAAGTCGGTAAAAACTGCGGTTGCCAAATTTGTTTTCAAGAAAATGCTGGTGCACATCTCTTCTCTCACTTTCCTCCGTCGCCTCTTACGAAACCCATGGGACGATATTTGGTAGTGGGTATTCTTACAACACCACTTCACAGCAACCACTCTTTGTATTTTATAATTAATATTTCTTTTATTTTCTATTTAGTCTAATACCATTCTACGAGTATCATCTATTCATCTATATCCGATTACGATAAAACTTTGTTGAGTTGTTGTGTGCTTGCCCGCGCAGGTTGTTACTAATATAAATATTTGTTTGTTTGTTTGTTAGTCTTATTTCCGTTCCCATACCATTCATACGATCACGACAAAAAATGGATGAATTAAACGCACGCTTTCGATTTTTTAAATACAATTGACTGCATTTTTTTTACTTTTGGCAAATATCAAAGTTTGAGAAACGAAAAAAAAAAGAAAAAACGGCGATTATACAAAAAGCGATTAGTTTCATGATTTTGCTTGTTTTATTAGAATAAACATTCACGGTGATCGGTAAATTTATTCATATCCGATGACAAAGACAATTTATATATTTTCTACCGATTTCAAAAAGGAGAAGGTACTCAATTCGACTGTATGTTCGTTTTTTTTTGTGTGTTACCTCATACCTTTTTTAGGTGAAACGATTTCGACGATTCTTTTTTATTTGAAAACTGGTGCTTTTCATGTATATATATGTATAAATTTGATCAAGGTCTGCCTAACAGTTTTTAAGATATCCTTAATAATTTGTATTGAAGTCGGTTGTACAATTTTTTTTTATTTTAAATTATTATAAACAATTTCAGCTCTCGATGCGAAAAGGCAGCAGTCTCAAGCCTGATCAAACTGCAGTATTCTGCAATAAACGGTTTTCCAATTTTAAGTTCCGCGTAGATTTCTTACACATTTTAGATAATAAATACGGCGAAACTACTTTCAAATACTATTTCTATGAACGGAACTGTTGGTATATCCACTACCCCATAACGTTTCGTGGGTGTCGTAAGAGACGAGAGAAATAGCAACAGACCAGGAGATATGCAGCAGCGTCTTCTTAATAACGACTAAAAATAAAAATAAACTGCGGTTGCCAATTCGGCTGCTGAGCGTGGCAACTGTGGTAAATGTCCCCCTCGATGAGGCAATCTATGAGGGAGGCCTGTTTAGTTAGTAGGCTATAACGGTAATGCAGCCTTAAATATAGATGTATGATTCAATGCATAGCTGTTAGGAATACACTAGAGAACGTGCTAAAACATACATCATCATGTCTACAATAAGTAGTAGGAGAAGTGAAGGTTATACAACAATTTTACAGCTATTGTTATAGAATGGGTCGGTTTATCCGTGGTAGGATTACATTCTCACAGAATACGAGCGCAAAATAGCAGCTTAATACTGCTGTGTTTCGTATGGTGAGTGTAGTAAGCCGAAGATCCTTTTAACTAGAAACGAGACATTCCATCTTAGTTCTCAAAGGTAATAATGCATCCGAATTTTGGTTCTTAATCGAGGATAAATGGAGATGTCTATGGGCAACAGCATCCACTTACCACCAGGTGGACTGTGTGCTCATTTGTCACCCTTATTATATAAAAAAAAACTCTAGATATTTTGGAAAAAATTAAACACCTTTGATAAACCAGTACTTATAAAACTATATAGTAAAATACTAAAGTTTTTGTAAAACTTTGCAAAACACGCTTTAAAAACAATAAAAGAAACAGTGACCATACAGCAATATTTTGCTCATACGAAGTTGAACTCTACACGTGAGATTCGCCAACCCGTATCGATCTGCTTAAGACGTTCGTGGCCAATAAAAGTCGTTGGCAGTGCTGTATAAAATATTAACGCACTGCCCACCCCAAGGCGGCATTGTCGTAAATATACGGGCGTAATGTGACGTGGTGAGGCGATGTTGTCGAGTTACGTCCAACTGTATGGACGGATAGGTGTTTTGTTTGTTGCGGCATCGGAAATGAAATGAAATGAATGATGTTTTATCAATATAGATCAATTACTCTGCACAACGTGAATACACACATAGAAAGGACACACATACATAGAAAGGAGTCTAACCACACCTGGTAAATGCCTAAGAAATTCTGTACCTTCATACTGGTCATGAGGTATTTCATCTTAATTCTCATCGTCATAAAAATTCAGATACGTTGTCTTATCTGAATTTAGATTCTTTTTTTTAAAGGTAGGGTGAAAAACGAGCACACAGTCCACCTGATGATAATGGTTTGCTGTGGCCCATAGACATCTACATCTATCCTCGATTACGAATCAACGTTGTCACCCGTGAGGGCTAAGATGGAATGCCTCGTTTCCAGTAAAAAGGGTCTCCGGTTCTCTACACTCACCATAAGAAACACAGCAGCATTAAGCTGCTATTTTACGCTGGTATTTTGTGAGAGCGTGGTCCTTCCTTAGTCGAGCCCACCCATTCGTGCTATACTAATGTAACTGCAGCATGGCTCTGCCTCGTACAAATGTAGATATAAGCCATCATTTACCGTTTACCAACAGATGGTTTATTACCCTCACTTGTACAAAAGAGACTAGAGGAGGTTTAGAAACATGCTGTATAGCACTATTTGGGGGAGACCTAGCGTATCTGTAGACTTATGTTAAGCTGCATTGATGATAAATCAGGATTAAAAAATTAGGACAATAAAACAAGAATAATGACACTTTTAATACAGTTTATTTCTTACTTTTATTTCCACACTGGGATTTTCTCCTGTATCGTGGGGGCAATACTCCCGTAACCTAATTCACTGAGCTAATGTGTTAGGAGTGTTTCACGATAATAGTCGAAAGGCAGATTTAAACCTGTCGTGGGTTGTGTGCTATTAAGTTTCACAGCTAGACTGTCGCTTCAAACTAAACGAATGCAAAAGATTCTAAACTAATTTCGGTATAAAACAAGCAATATAAAAAGTCCCGCTCTAGTCTCTCCCGGGACTTTTTATACGCTTGTTGTGTGTTTACTTTTTATACGAACGAAACACTATTAAATATTAATAAAAACGTACATTCATTGCAATTTAACTTTTTTTATTAGTATCTTAAACAAAATACCGCGGAATAAAATTGAAATAATTTCTAGAATTTTCTTTGTAATCCAAGAAGATTGCATTCGCTGCGTTGGCTAGTTCAAGCTCCAATAAGCAGTTGTACCGAGGGATGTGCCCGCATCAGAACTTCGACAATAAATACATAAAAGTTATAATTGTATAAGACTTGAGGCGTTTCGGGCTTAACGTTCACGTCTGGCTTGCGTATGAAGGGGATCGGGAACAAAAAAGGCATCTGTAATTATTGTTGTTGCTTAAAGCGAATCAGTTTTATAGTTGCATTTTATAAAAGTGACTTGTATTAATATTATAATATTTAATATTAAATAAAATACGGTTGGCCCTACAGGCCAACCCTGGAACTTCCCGCTAAAAACAAATGCAAAGCGCTCCAAATTCAACTTATTATGTTATGTTACATTTTTTTTTGTTTTTAATATTAAATATTTTACGAACAAATCAACAGATTTTGACAAACTTGACGACGTTCGACGCAGTTCTTTAAGCATTATTTGTATTTATTTATATATAATATAATTTACTACAAGTACAAGTATAATTTAATACATCAAAAACGATCGGAGAAGAAATTTCGAAGTTATTTGAAAAAAAAAAAAGAAAATACTTTTTTTGGCAACGTTAACTTTTGAACGGATCAACCGATTTTGACTTTATTGGCGGTAATTGACGGGGCTTTTCAAGAATAGTAAAAACTCAATACAAAAAACACGATAAACGATAAATTCAAAAGTTATGTGAAAAAATACTTTTTCGAAAATTTTCATTAACGATTTCTCTTCGATGCATCAACCGATTTTGATGCAGTAGTCGAAGGCGTTTTCTGAGTTTAAGAGCTGATTAGATTAGATTCATCAATTTTGGGGTAGATCGTTACATGTGTTTAAAAGTTATTTATAAAATTTGCAAAATTTTATTTTTGATATTTCTCAAAATCTAATGGTCCGAATCGGTTCAAATGGTATAAAAAACCTAAGTTTGATAAAGCCCTTTTGAACGCCGCCGAGTTCGTTCAAATCGAACAAGCCATTCAACAGTTATCCTCGTAGACATCCTCGTAGAAATAGTTTAAACGGCTTCCTATCCTAGTTTAGATGAGATCTCGATTTTCGAAAATCGGGGGATAACAAAAATTTGCCGATTTTTTGAAAATCATTGATTTTCATAGCGGGAAGTTGAAAATAATCTTTAAAGTAAGTTAAGTTCTATGAATATACTGCTCATAAGCATGGTGGTCAAATTTTCAATCTTACTGGAGCTAATTTTTTATTAATTCTGCCTTTATAACAATGTTTGCTAAGTTTTATTTATGGTAAGACTCTTTTTATTATATTATTCTAAGTCAGCGCTTAATTACAATCCTACCTGATGGTAAGTGGTGATGTAGCCTAAGATAATGAAGCGCACTGACTTAACAAAATTATTTGTTATTCACTCTTGCCTTGAAGACACCCACATTGTAATCGCATGGAAAGACAGATGCTGGCAACTTATTTCACTCCTTTGCTGTACGCATGATGAATGACGAAGCAAACCGTTTGGTTTGAATGCGTGGTAAATCAACAACGAAAGAGTGGAGTCTAGCCAAACGTCTGGTTGTATGATGGTGAAAAGGAGAGGGAGGAATTAGACTATGCAATTCCTTTTCGCCTAGGGAGGTTGTTTTTAAATAGAATAAGGTTTACAAATGAGCACACAGTCCACCGGATGGTAAGTGGATGCTTTAGCAAATATACATCTACATTTATCCTCGATTAAGAATCAAAACGCAAGCCTCGTTTCCAGTAAAAAAGGGTCTCCGGATCTCTACACTCACTATCCGAAACACAGCAGTATTGAGTAGCTATTTCACGCTGGTATTCTGTGAGAGCGTGGTCCTTCCCCGGTTGAGCCGACCCATTCATGCTAGAACCATAATATAGCTGCAGCGTGGCTCTACCACGTACAAAAGGCTAGGGAGTTTGGGTAGGTACAAACCTCTTACCTATTTCTGTACTGTGTAACTGCTGCTGTGTTGTGGTCTAAAGGGTTGGAAGAGCCAATATAATTACAGGCTGTGAGGCATTCTATCTTAGTTCTTTGAGGTGATAACACCTGTAGTTCTTTTTGTTTGAAGTTGGTTCCAGGTGTCCATGGACTGCACTAGCTAATAGCCACTTACCATCAGGTGGACTGTAAGTTCGTTTGTCACCTTTATTCTATAAAAAACATACAAAAGCCTTTCCCGATGTAAGCCAGAAGTAATAAGCTTGAATTGACGATCGCAGTAATAGAGATCTTGTAACTTTGACACTGCTGGTATAGTGTACACTGATAATTGTAGAGTTTCAATATTCACTGCGAGCTTTTCTGAGTGCTCTCACTGGTGAAAAATTCGTTCCGTTATGGACTGATAGTATACTGCCGCAGTACCCTAAGGAAATACCCCCAGCGGCACAGAATCTTGGCCAAGCGCTTATCTCGCGATAGCAAAAGCTTTAAGTGTTTCTGATGAATGTTTGTTATGCTGGTATCTCAAAAATGTTTACCCTCAAGTTCAAGAGGGTAATTCATTAGTTTAAGCACCATGACAAATTCTTTCATTTTTAATTGAATCGGGTCATTTGAGCGACTAAGTTCACATTTTAAATTTGTGTGTTGTGAAAAGTTTACTGTAAGGTTATTCAATCATTGTGATCTTGTGTCTTAATTCAATAACTAAAGGTGCTTTAAAACCAATGAAATGCCATTAACACCAGCACAAGTTGCACAAGCAGTAGCATTAACTGACCAAGGGCTGACACAGTGTGAAGTTGCTATTATGCATAACGTACCACGGTCCTCAATGCAATATGCACTGAAACGATACTAGGAGACAGGCCGCTACACCCACAGGCCAGGGAGTGGGGGCATTAATACACATCGGCCCGGGACGACCGTTTTCTTGTTCTGGAGATTTTGAGAAACCGCTACCTGACCGCTGTCGAGTTATGCTAGCGGCTTCAAATCGCAAGAGGCGTTAATGTTAGTGAGCGTACGGTGAGAAGACGAATGGAAGAAGTGAATTTAAAAGCTTGTAGACCAGCACGAGGTCCAGAACTTCTCAGACAGCACCGAGTAGCCCGACTTCAGTTCGCAAGAGAACATGTCAATTGGACCCACGAGCAAGGGGCTAGAGTGTTGTTCACAGATGAGTGTCAAATAGCTTTACGTGCTCTAGACGGTTGAAAACGAGTGTGGAGAAAAAGAGGAGAGAGGTTTCTACCCATTACCACCACTAAAACTGTGAGCTTTTATGGAGGACCAATAATGGCACGGGGAGGTGTAAGTTCCGACGCACATACCGATTTGGTTGTCGTCGATAATCGTATTACAGCTACTCGATACATCGAGGAAGTTCTCCAGGAGCACTTAATGCCTTATTCGGGGTTCATTGGACACAACCAATTCCTCATCGTGCACGATAATGCACGCCCACAGTTCGCACATTGTGTAGGGGAATATCCGGAAGAGGTCGGAATACAAAAATTACAGTGGCCAGCTTGTAGCCCCAACCTAAATCCAATTGAGCATGTGTGGGGCATGCTCAAAAGTAAGATAAAGTCCAAACCGCCACGAACTCTAAATGGGCTTCGAAATGCAGCGCCGGCCGCTTGGGACAGCATACCGCAAGTTGATGTCAGAAACATCATTCAAAGCATGCCACATCGAATGCAGGCGGTTATCAGGGCTAGAAGATGAAACACCCGATATTATAACTGATAGACAATAAAGAAACAGACTTAATTTTTGACTTTGTAGTGTGTTTAAAGTGACAATGGAAAGATGTTAATTTTAGTAAAAACATGTTATCTTGAAAAGAAAAATTTTGGTGAAGTAAACATTAAATTTCTAAGTTCTAAAACCATTAAGGCTAGTTTACATTGGTCAAGTAGGTGAAAGAGTCGAGTAGCGAGCGATAAAAAGCAGGCAAACTCGACCAATGTAAATTAAAGGGCAAGTAAACTGGGCCGAGTACTGAGCGAGTCTAGTGGTCTCGCGGGGAGCGTAGTATCTCGGCCGAGCTGTTCTCCCACCACCGTTTTGACTCGACTCGTTCTGTCTACTCATCCTTTCTAAACGATCGATTGTTTCTTTTTCCTCTTCTATTAAATATTATCCAACAAAATATTAGAGAACCTTTTTAAGTTCCTGCGTATTAATCTCTTTTTCCCATCCATTTTCACTTGTTTCTATTTCTCTAAATAAATCTTTGATTTCACTCAACAAAATTCATAATGGTTTCCCGATTTAACATTTAATTCACAAACTGGGTCCAGTACTTCTACCAGAGGTTCTGGGTCCAGTTACTTTATCGATGTAAATGGTGTAGGGCGAGTTGAGTAATGTCCCAGTTAATGGGCCCAGCTTGCTAGGCCCAGCTGCTGGTGTAATGTAAACTATGCTTTAGAGACACTTATTGAAGCCATCTACCCTTAATTTACTGTTAAAAAACGTTTCAGTGCAAATAATCAGAAATTCACGAGTGGCTGAGTTTCCGTGCCGGTGAGGTATATGACGTCATAACTCGCCGCCATTTTTGTACTTTGGGCAATGACGCTTTCGAAGTAAGTTGCTCTCAGTATTTTGATTACGTGATCAAAAAATAACAGCGCCTAGAGATTTAACAGGTTCCACGAATGATTGTTATTATTATTAATATTGTTATTCAAATAAATTCGGACAAGAATCAACAGCATTCAAATAATATTTTTTCACGTTGAACAGTAAACGTGTACATGATAAATATTTGCATTTGAAAGTATACTGGACTGCGTTCCGTTTTAAACAGTAACCAATATAGCAAACTAAACAAAAAGAACGGCTTCACAGTTATGAATTGACGGCACACCTTACAGCGGTCACAGTGTATATCGGAACATACCCAATATTTTACAGTAAGCACGCATGACATTTCAACTTCAAATGATAATTTTTCCGATCTCTTTATTAACCGTAAGATTATGTTTGACCGCCTCGTTGATGCGGAAGTGCGGCTGCTGATAATAAGGTACCGAGTTCGAATTAGTTTTTGAATATTTTTCTGTCGAAAAATTCTTAGCCTTTAGAAATAGTGAATGGTGGTAGCGTAATCTCTCTCACGTCATGTCGGATTGCCGTCTCATTGGACTAGAGTATGCACCTATGCTAGCGCGTACACTTGAGCACTATAATCTTGTTCTTCTCACGTCTCAACGAATACTAGTTAACTCGGTTTCGGACTAGACTATATTCGATCTGGAGGACATAATGCTTGATAGGGAGCCATTGTATCCAAACAATCACGACTTCTAAAACGTAAAATTTCATATTACAAGAGCGAAGTGCACTGAGTTCGTTCCTGGTCAGTCGACAGAAGTAATTGTTAATTGTAATTTTAAATTCTTATTTACCGTGCAGTGAGGAAACCTGCATGTCGTGAAATTAATAAACATATTTTGAAGTCAAGTGAAGTCTACCAACACACATTTGGGCAGTTGGCGGGACTTTTAGGAGGTATGTGCCCAGCAGTAAGATGTGTATAGGGAATAATTTAATTAGTGGATTCTTCTCTGCTTCAAAAAATCTTTAAAACCGTTTCAGAAAATGAGAAGAGGAGTGTACAGATGTGGGACTAATATAGACCGTTGTTTAACTTGATTTTTTTATCAACGTAAGGAAACGGGAATAAAAAAAACGACGGGATGCACTCCAGGAGTGCCGGCAGAAGTGAAAACTTGAATATTAACGTTGTGCATTTTTGATATTTTCGAATGGTTAGATAATAATTTTGCATGAATTTCTTTAATTATCAGTATAAAAGTAAAGTCGATGTCAGAACGAAGTGGCCGCTCCCATGAGCTCTGCCTGATGCCTCATGCAACCAAAAGCGCTGACTCTACAGTTACTGGATACTGTCTAATGCTTATGCAGCCCCCCTCTAAATACGAACCGTAACAACCCTATGGTCTTGTGGTTGCATAACTCCTCCCTCTCCAAGAGCGGAATTATCGGCTGCAGTGTTATCAGCTGTTGTCCGATGATTCCGCCATCTGTTAACTAAATTACTTTTACATTTTCTTAAAACGCTAAGGAAAATAACAATAGGTAAAATAACATACAGTAATAAAGTAGCTATGCTAACACCTCTGACCCTTATCACACTATTATCACTTTGATCACTATGTTCACTGCCACTGAATTTAAGATTTTGATTCAACACATATGCTAGATGTTTCAGGTCATCTAAGGCTAAGCCTTTCAGGTTAACTGCTCCAGTATCCGTCAGGTTCAGGTGATCCAGTCTTGGTAAGTTTATAACTGGGGTCACTCTATAGCCAAGTTCCTTAGCAAAGTATAGGCGGTGCAACAATTTATAATTATCTATGAAGGTCTCACAATCCTCACTAATTTTTATGATGTATGTGCCCAAAAGTGATTCTTTAGTTATGTCATCCTGGCATTTATTTGTTAATATTATTTTATGGTTGGCGTATATAATCCAATTTACAGGGCCGATAGACTGGATTTTGACATCCTCAAGATCAACGAGCCGAGGTTCGCATAGTGTGAGATTGTTTTGGAATTTCATCAGTTGTTCAGCACATGTGTTTCTAGGATAGGATACCATGTTGGAGCTCATACACAGGAATTCATCCGCCGCTATTTCGGTGCACGGCCGGGAGACCGGTAAGTATTATGAACCTTTCACCAAAATGTAGGGATACTTGGGAATTATTACAGACGTTCTGTTTCTAAGTGCATCGAAAACAGGTAATGGGTATAATTTGTAATAATTATAATTAAAACTATCAGTAAGTGGAACTTCCATCAAGTACGTAATCTGGTTTGCTTTCATGTAAGCTTTTATAACAATAGTTCTTTCAATCTTTATTAAATTTTCTACATTTACAGGGTACACTAGGTTATCGACTTTGGCTATATCATTAAGTATCACTAACAGTTCAGATGAATTAATAATTGATTGGTGTAATACTGAAACTTTACTTAAAGCTAGAGCAGTTTCTATTTCACTAAGTTTAAGGTAAATACTACGAAAGTTACTAATAAACATATTATACATGCCTAAAATATATGTGTTATAAATGGAATTATTTTCTTTGGTAGCTATGTATTTTACTATTCGTTCAATTCTTTTTAAGCGTTCATCTAATATTAGTTCATTTTCATGTAAAGTTTCTGTACTATTTGCCAAGCTATTCAGCATTTTAGAAACAACGGTGATTTTACTATCAACACTTAATTGGTTGTTCTTTAATTTAGATATAACGGAATCGTATCTAAGAGCATCTTCGTGATCTAAATTGCCGGTGATTGCTTTAATGATTGATCCTAGGGGATCTATGAGACCTCTTTTAAATCTATTGGATGGTACAAGTTGCTTGAATTTCTCAATAGTTATATCGCAAGAATAATCAGCTTGCGTTTTCATGGCTTGGAATTCATAAGCATAAGGTTTATTTATATAAACTAACCTACTAAAATCTTTGAACTTAATAATATTTAAATCTAAATTTTCCTTTATTCCTAATAAGCTAACTTCTTTCACTATAAGCCACCTGCTTGTTTGTTTAAAAGCTTGGCCTTCTTTTACAGGAAGCAGGCCCGGGTTGCAGTCAATTTTTTTGAAGTTGAAGACTGCGGGTCCCAAGTATATGAGCCATAGTCAGGATGACCACGCACCACCTGTGGAGGTCGTTTGAAATTTTTAATAGGTACCTTTGTATCCCGTTCACCTATTTTAACGGGAACGATATTACGTTCTGCAGGACCTTGGATAACAGCTTTCCTGTACCTAGGTTTGTCCTTGCTTTTCCTAATATTGATGTCCTTTACGTACGCTATTTGCCCTTCGTTGAGTACTACTTTTGTTTCTCCTCCTTTCCGTTCCCTAGCCTTTTCCTTTTGTTCAATCATTCGATCGGAAATGTACTTATATAAATATTTAGTGCGTTTTTGATGGTCTTTTAACAGCTGTTGGGTATAGGCCCTATCGAAATCGTTATCAAAAACCTTTCCAGAATCAGTGTGCCCAAAGCAGACTTCAAACGGAGTTAAACTAGTAGTTGAATGTATTGTGTGGTTATAAGCCATTATAGCGTAAGTCATAATAGAAGCTGCATCTGTAAATTTCTGCTCGTACTTAGCAATACGATATATTTCAATTATTGTCGAATGAAAACGTTCTATAATACCTGTGGAATTAGGATTATTGGGTGTTGTGATGTGAAGGTCTATTTTATACATATTTGTAAGCTCTCGCATTAGCTCATTGTTAAACTCTTTTCCAGGGTCGCAAGTTATCTTTTTAGGTACGCCATAGAATGAAAAGTACTTTATAAGGGCTCGAACTACCTCAGGTGTGGATCTATTTGAGATTTCAAATGCTTGACCTAATTTACTAAAAGCATCGATTAAGGTAAGAAAATATTTATTTTCTATAGAAAAAAGATCGATGAAAACTTCCTGAAAAGGAGAATTCTGGGTTTGTGTTAATTGCAAGACAGGTCTAATTGGTTTTCTATCATATTTTGAAATTTTGCAGGTATGGCAATTATTAATTACAGCCGAAACTGTTTCCTGCATATTATCCCAAAAGTAGTTCCTACGTATGCTTACCATGGTTTCCTTTATACCGCGGTGACATGTTTTACCCTCGTGATGTTTTAGAATTATTTCCCTCTGTTCAGCCTCGTCTTCTACGTATATGACACGTTCTGTACACTCGAAGAATTCTACAGTGCCCTTTTTAAATAGTTCTATGATAATTTTGGAAAATTGTTTTCTATGTGATTCGTCCTCAAAGTAAATGAAGTATTTAATCTTTGGTTTTACATATTCTTTTAAAAATTGTTTAATTAAGATTTCGTTATTGATAGGTAAGAACACTTCTAAAATTTTGTGCTTTTTGTTTGAAATATCTTTGACCTGCATTTCATTCCTAAACCAAGTGAATATAAGTATTTGATTAGGTTTAGTATCTACAGCTTCCCTTAATATAGGTATACCTGTTGATTCTAATTCTAACGCTGAGTGTACTGTTTCTGTGCTAATAGATGGTACGGGATAAGTTTGTTCGGTTATATCTATTGGATCAGATGCTGAAAGGGTAGCTGATAGGTCAGACACAGTTATTGTATCGGAGTTCTCATTTGGTTTGTTAAGTTTCGCTATGCGGTAAATTTCGTCGGTCAAGCTGTCTACATAGTTTTTAAGGTTTTTGTCTGTATCGGATACATTCACTTGCATCGAATCAGTGTCATCGTCGGAATCTAATGCGTTTAGTTTGATACGAGATAGGGCGTCAGCGTTAGTGTTCTGCTTTCCATTTTTGTAGATTACCTCAAAATCAAATTCTTGTAAACGTAGTCGCCATCTTGTTAATTTACTATTTGGTTCTTTGAGTGCATAAAGCCAGGCAAGAGGTCGGTGGTCAGTATATACGTAAAATTTTTGTCCTTACAGATAAGGTCGGAAATATTTAACTGCCCATATAATGGCTAGAAGTTCACGTTCGATTGTGCTATACTTTGTTTCAGTGTCACTTAGGGTGCGACTGGCGTATGCGACTGGTTTTTCAGAACCAATTGCCCCTTGTGACAACACGGCGCCTAATGCGACAGAGGACGAATCTGTTGTAAGTATGTAGGGTTTAGATGGGTCTGGGTATTGTAAAAGAGGTGCATTAACAAGTAATTCTTTGCATTTCTCAAATGCTTCTATATATGATTTGTCGATAATAATTTTATTTCTTTTCTTCAAGCAGGAAGTAAGGGGTTGCGTTATTTTCGCGAAGTCCCTAATGAAACGACGGTAATAGCCTATGAGTCCCAAAAAACTTTTTATTTCAGTGGTAGTTTTCGGAAGTGGGTAATTAATTATTGCCTTTACTTTGTCGTCGTTCGGTTTAAGTCCATCTTTGGTGATGCTATAACCTAGATAGAGGACTTCTTTCCGCAAGAACTCAGATTTATCAAGTTGCACCTTGAGGTTAGTCTGTCGTAGTCTGTCAAAAATCATGCGTAACTTTTCAATGTGTTCTTGGAGACTTTGAGATGCCACAATTATGTCATCTAAGTAGACTAGACAGTGGATTCCTTGCAGGCCTCTTAGAATGTTATCCATTGCGCGTTGGAAGGTTGCCGGCGCTGTCTTTAATCCGAACGGCATTCTTAAGAACTCGTAATGGCCAAATTCGGTGCTAAACGCAGTTTTTTGTCGGTCACTTTCGTTGACTTCGATCTGATGATAACCGCTTGCAAGATCTAAGGTTGAGAAGTATGTACATTTGCCTAATTTATCAAATATGTCGTTAATATTTGGTAGAGGATATTTGTCTCCTATAGTCACTTCGTTAAGTCGCCTGTAGTCGATCACCATACGAAATTTACGTTCCCCAGACGCGTCAACCTTTTTTGGTACTAAATGAACTGGGGCACTCCAAGGAGAGAAAGATTCTTGAATGACATTGTCTTCCAAGAGTTTCTCTACTTGCCTCTTTATTTCCTGAGCTTGAGCGGGTGGTTGTCTGTACGCTTTAGTATAAATTGGGTCTTCATTAACGGTACGGATAAAATGTTTCACTTGTTGGTGTTGGTGAACGTCAAGGGCAATTTGTCACAGTAAAAGATGTCTTTGTATTCCGTACAGAGCGCAAAAATAGTTTTACGCTCTTCCTCATTCATGTGTTCTAGTCTTAATTTACCTAAATTTTGTAATAGGAGTTGGTCAATGTCGGTATCAGTTTTATCTACAAGGGAATTAACTAGGGTTTTCTCACTGTCATTAAAAGTCTCAGTTTGGAAAGGTCGTGTCACGGTCAGGGTCATTTCTTGTTCGAGAGTATTTTGGATAACTGTTGAAGCATATCCGTTATTGCACGTCACAATAGCACTTGGCATTCTAACACCTTCACAAAACTGCTTATAATTTAATATGGCTTCGCCTGAATGTACATCGGTTGGTAGTTTAACACGTAATTCCGATCTAGGAGGTAAAATAAAAATGTGATTTTCAAAATTATGTATAATAGGGATATTTGTAAATTTTGTCGAAAGTATATGACGCTTTAAATCGATGACAGCCTCTAATTGTTTTAATAAGTCATTACCTATGAGGCCATCGTAACGCGAATCTACATTATATATATAGAACTTATGATATTCGGGGCTTTTAAATGTGGGTGGTAACGGAATAACTATGACCTGATTATGGCTACTTGTAGCATGTGTACTAATAACCTCGAAGGGTTCATTAAAAATTTCGTTTTTAAAATATTGATATGCTTTGCGTGGGCTTATAAATGAACGTGTGCTACCGGTGTCCAGCATGAATTTAGAATCTAACTCGGGGATATATATATAAGGTAATTTCAAATTAGAGTCACAATTTAGTTCTATGGTTTCGGGGGTTTGGTTGAGGCGTATATGTGAAAATTTTCAATATTTTCCGTCGTCTTGATGTCATTTGTATCTGCCGCGTTGGTCTCAGTTTCCGCGCTTACAGTTTCTTCGGATTGCCATTCGGGGTAACAGTAAGAAGCGTCATTAGGATATTGATCGAAATAGTGTGGGTTTTCGTAGTAATACATATCGTCGTTATAATCATTCTCGTTTAATTCTAATTCATTTATCCTAAAACCTTGCTGCGGTCGTGCTACAGGTGCTGTGCGCATCGACACATCTGTGTTAATTCGCGGTTGGTTATGCTGAGGGGCATTACTATTATTATTGTATCGCTGTTGCATACCGAACTGTTGAGGACGCATCGAAGGCAAAGGCTGAAGGCCTACAGGTCTATAGCCAAATTGAGGTGGACGATATCCGAATTGCATTTGGTTGTTATTAGGTTGTGGTGGTCGATAATAATTTCCGAAATTGTTAAATTGTCGCTGCTGACCTTGAGTGGGAAGCGGCATCTGCACCTGCTTGTTCGGTGGGATACCAAAATTATATCTAGGTGGTTGGTTCATTTGCATGGGCTTAAAACTAGAAAAATGTTGAGGTTGAGTGTTATTATTACCGAATTTAAATGATGACGATGCGTTATGCGATTGTGAATGAGATGCGAGATTAGATCCAGACATTTTGTTTCTCATTTGGTACTGACTATGGAAGTTAACTTCTTCTAATACAGTGGAGAGCGCATCCTCTAATGAATTTGGGGCCTTGAGACGCACTACTCGAACTAAATGTTCCGGTAAATTGTACAGGAAAACGTTTAATGACGTATTTTCATAAATAGCCTTTTTACTACAACGCATATTTGAGTCCGATAACCGATTAACTTTGCCTATTAAAATTGATCTCAAAGATTGAATTCGACAGCAAAAATCTAAATAACTTTCTCCGGGTTTAATTCTTAAAGTCTCAAGTTCGATATTTAAACACTCCTCACTTCGCGAGTCTCCAAAATACTGAATTAATAATTGCTTAAATTCACCCATGTTGTAATATTATCGCGCTCACCGACTAATGCAGCTGCATTGCCGATAAGGCGACTTGTTATTGTATTCATCACGTACAAATTCTGTTCCGTCGTGCCAGTAAATTTAGCTATAACATATTCACACATTCTTAAAAATAGATTTAAATGACGTTTATCTCCATCAAACGTAGGGATGATTTTAATCATTTCACCGGGAATAAGTCTGATATTCTCCATAATTATGTATTAATTTACACACACACACACACAAACAATAAAAATAAAATAAAATGTAAAAAGAAATCTAAATATCACACAAAATTATTAAGAAATAAAATGTATATGCTTAATAAGACTATTTCTTTGTAAAAATATAATTTGTATATAATTTGTAAATTATGGAAATAGGTAAAACTTAAATTATTTATTACGTACAATTATTTATTTAATTTTTAAACTATTTAACCAGAATACGTTAAAATGAGAGAAGTTCGATCTCAAGATAACAGAACGTCGAGGTAGTGGAAAGGATGGTGAAAAGTTCTACTCACCAGCCCCCAGCTGCTCTCATGGTTCAGGATCAGCTCCGCTTCCTTGACAAATTTCTTTGGTTCGAGGATCGTCTCGGTTTTTCTTCGCGCCGCGGACCTCCGATTACGACAGAGTTTTATATCGAATTCGCGAAGGACGCAACACTACCGAAGTGTGACGATCCTACCGGCTGCGCCAGTCAAGATTACGGGAACGTAAAATGATTTTTTAAAAACTATTTAAAATCTATTTTATTTCTTAATACAATTATAATTATAACTACTTAATTAATACGTCTTGACAGAAGTCGATGTCAGAACGAAGTGGCCGCTCCCATGAGCTCTGCCTGATGCCTCATGCAACCAAAAGCGCTGACTCTACAGTTACTGGATACTGTCTAATGCTTATGCAGCCCCCTCTAAATACGAACCGTAACAACCCTATGGTCTTGTGGTTGCATAACTAGGTACATTCGCGCAAGTGCCCTGCGCCGCCTAAACGACACAACAGGCGCAGATATACAATTAGAGAATTAGCGCCGCGCCGTAGAAAGAGAGGGGGATACTTCCTCTCCTACGCCGCGCCAGCTGTCTCTCTCTCTCTCCATCCGTTTACGCATTTTCGATCATGGTCACGAGTCCTGACGCGAGTTTAACATTTTCGGGTTTTTTAGCAACGCCGCTAAAGAAGTTTTTACTTCAAAAATGGTTAACATTCAGAATGAGAAATTAAAAAGTCATTCATTTGACTGTTATTGTGAATCGCTTCTAGCACAAGTACGAGTATTGCATGCCTTAAGCGCAAAGCGCGTAGGTATGTTCTACTAGCGCAAGATTCCGACGTTTTGTGGCATGAAATCGTATCTAACAATCATACTGAACATATTAATGATATAAAAATTTTTTTTTGAGGGGGAGGGGGGGGTTTTTTTTTATGTTTTTTTTTTTTTTTTTTTTTTTTTTGTTTTTTTTTTTTTTTTAATTTATTTTTTTTTAGTACACTATCAGAAAGATAAATGATTGTTGAACTTATTTTCTTTTAAATCGATTAATTGCTATTTTTAGATTAAAAAGTGATTTTACTGGCTTACGGTGTAGATTTATCACATAAATCCACAAGCATTGTTTACTAATAATTTGTTTTCCACTGTGCACAACTTAAAACTTATTTTGCCACTTCACTGTCACCTGACATTGACCTTTAAATAACCTTTAATTTTCATCATGGATTTGCTTAAGAAGTCAATTGAAGAGCTAACGTTTTTTCCGTGTTTTTTTCCCTAAATTTCACTTCACATATGGATGAGTTCCAGAGGGAGGTCAGAACATCCATCCCTGCAACAAGCCCTGCTTCAAACATTAATGCACAATTTAATGCCTTTATGGCATTTGTCCTGTAAGCACTTGAGAATCTGCAACTTCAACTCCAGCTTCTCTGTAAGAAGCAAGAGGAAATGGAAGTAAGGACGAGGAGTAAGATTTTGCTTGTCCATGGAGTGCCGAAGCCCGAGATGGGAACCCAGTGCATTGCACGAGTAAGCTATTATCGGAGCGTCTGAACATCCCAGAAATAACTGAGGGATCTATAACCAGATGCCATCGCTAAGGGCGCTCCCGCGGAGACAAGCCTCGTGCACTGCTTGTGAAATTTCGAGGTCAGGATCTGCGTGACAAAGTTTGGTATTCCAAAACCAAGTTAAAGGGTAGCGGAGTTACTCTATCTGAATTCATGACTAAGGGCCGTCATGAGGAGTTCGTTGCTGCTCGGAAGCGTTTTGGTGTTTCGCAATTGTGGACACGAGACGGATATGTTGTGGTGCTTGGGTTCGATGGCACGAAGCACCGGGTGTACAGCGTGGCTGAGTTCATCGCCATTCCTGATGCAGCTGGTAGTGTTCCTACTAACTCATCCTTGTTTGCGGCGACAGCGGTGGCGGCATCTTCGACACCCAAGCCCTGTGTTACTACAGCTAGGGCTAGGAAGACGACGAAAAAATGATGTTAGTGGCGTGTTTCTCATGTAATTTCGCTTTTATTCATTTACTCCAGCAGCTCAATTCATATATTATCACTATTTCTTTTCTTATTTTTTGTAACTTTTGGTTATCAGGTATTATTAATATTATCCTTTGCCATAGATTTCTATGCCATTAATTTCATAATAGGTTTGCACTGGTTTGATGACTATTACTCAAATTATTTTAATCATTGCACAATACAGGTAGATTAATTGTTTATTTTTTTTTGTTTTTTGTTTCTGATAATAATTTTTACGTCTAATTAACTTTATAATGACATTTGTTACCTGTAACCACAGAACTTTTCTAGTCAAAGCCACAGAAGCATTCTTTGATTTCTTTCTTTTTTAGTTTATTAGTATGGCAAAAGCATATAAACCCGTACTGCCTAGTCTGACGTGTATAATTTCTTCTTACAATTTATTGGTGTCGGCAGCTAGTTTTTGGGATATTTTACTACTAAACTGATTGTTTTATTTCTTTAAGTTGTTGTATTGTTATATGCTTCACCTTTCATGCTGCTGGTGGTTGTAATAGTGTAGGTACCGTCAGATCTTGCATTTTTATTTTTATTTTATTTTTAAGTGTATATAAGTAGTATAAATTTATTTGTATATTTTAATATAGCATTTATGTTATCCTCAGACATTTGTAACGACAGTGACTTGTTTCTGACGTTGTCTTCGGATGATGAGACACTTAGTGACGTTAGTTATCACAGTACAACTGCTTCTCCTTCACTCAACATTACCTTAAATTCTTGTTTCTCAGACTGTATGAATAACTTCAATGCTATATGCCCAAAAAATTCCGGCTCATTATCCTGACATGCTTGCGTCATTTGAATCCCAAAATATTCACGGTATTTTAGTTTCAGAATCTTGGCTAAAACCCTGTCTGCCTTCTACTTCTTATTCTTTGCCCGGGTTTCATCTAATTAGAAATGATCGCACTAATAGGGGTAGCGGGGGGCGTGGCGATCTATCTTAGATCCTACTTTCCATTTAAAATTGTTAGTTCGTCATGTCAACCACCCCCTGTTGATTCTGCTGAGCATTTGCTGGTTGTGGTCTCCCTGTCTCAGAATAAAATCCTTCTTGGAGTATTCTACAGTCCCTCTCTTTCTGTAAACTATTTTACTTCTTTCGAATCTCTTTTGGAATCACTAGTCCCTACGTATAGTCATACTATTTTGATGGGAGACTTTAACACCTGTTTGCTTAAAGGCGACAATCGGGTTATACTTAAGTCTATAATTGAAGCATGTAATATGCAAATCCTACCCCTTTCTGCTACTCATAACTTTCCTAACTGTACTCCTTCCCTTCTTGACTTAATTATAGTGTCATCTTCAACACTAGTTTTTAAACACGGACAGTGTCCTGCTGATGCATTCTCTCATCACGATTTAATTTTCCTTTCGTATAAACTACGCCCTCCTAAAATCAAACCTAAATTAGTTAGGAAATGGATATTGACCAACTTTGTGAAGATGCGCATAACATTGACTGGTCAGTGATTGAGAGAGCACCGTGCATTGATGATAAAGTTGAACTTTTTTGTTCCTTACTTACTCAGCTTTACGACATTCACGCGCCAATGCATTACGTAAAACTCAAACATTTACCTGCTCCATGGCTCTCTGATGATCTGAAAAGACTTATCTCGAAGAAAAATGTGGCATTGTCAAAGCTTAAGAGGAATAAAACAGAGGAAAATCAAAGGAAATACGCCAAAATCAGGAATTGCTGCAATACATTATGTAGAGATGCACAACGACGCCATATTCATATATCAGTCGAGAACGCCGACTCATTTAGGGTGTGGAATTTTCTTAAAACAGTTGGAGTTGGAAGAACATGCCTAAATGCCTTACCTCCTTGTGTTGATGTTGAACTATTAAATCAACATTTTTCTAATCCTTTTAACTCTTTTGATAGAGAACAGAGACAGCAAACACTTCGTGCTCTTTCTGTAACTCCGATTCCTAAGTATCCTCTGTTCGTTTTTAGTCGGTTTACTGTATGTGATGTTAAGAAGATCATATTATCCATCTCCTCAAATGCTGTCGGTAGCGACAACATTAGCCGTAATATGATTATTCCTCTCCTTGATGTTATCGCTCCTATTATTACTTATTTACTTAATGCATGTGTCTCTTCGTCTAAATTCCCTCAAGCCTGGAAGAGTGCACATGTTATACCCCTTCCGAAGAGATCCAATCCTGTCAACCTTTCTGATTTCCGTCCCATCTCGATCTTACCTTTCCTTTACAAAGTCCTTGAAAAACTTATTTGCCAACAGCTGACCCGTTTCCTTAATAAGCACAATTTGTTGAATCCTTTACAATCAGGTTTCCGTCCTGGTCATAGTACGGCTACTGCTTTAATCAAAGTTACTGATGACATACGGTGGGGTATGGATAATAAACAACTCACAGTCATGACCTTGCTGGATTTCAGTAATGCGTTCAATGCTGTTGATTTCAATATAATGTTGAGTCTATTTTGTTCCCTTAACATATCTCCATCAGTAATTGACTGGTTTCAAAGTTATCTATGTGGCCGTCGGCAGTGTATTTGTGTTGATGAAACTCACTCATCTTGGTGTGATATTACAGCAGGCGTGCCGTAGGGCTGCGTTTTGTCACCTTTACTCTTTTCCATTTTCATTAATTCAATCACTCATAAAATATCTTCTCTCTACCACAGGTATGCGGATGATGTTCAGATTAACACCCAGTCAACTCTTGAGAATTTGCCGAATACAATCTCTACATTGAATAACGATTTAAATATTATTCATGAGTGGAGTAAGTCATACGGCCTAAATGTTAATCCCAAAAAATCGCAGGCCATTATTATTGGTAGCCGGAGCTTTATCTCAAGAATTGACTGGTTCTCCGTACCACCTATCGAATTCGATGGAATTGCAATCCCTTACTTTGACAATGTCAAAAATCTTGGTATTTATTTCGATAACTCCTTAAATTGGATACGCCAACTGAATGAAGTAAGCAAGAAAACCTTTGTCGCTCTTAGTTCACTGCGTCACCTTCGATCATTTCTTCCCATTCTTACAAAAATTATGTTCGTACAGTCTCTTCTCCTTCCGATTCTCGACTATGCTGACGCAAGCTATGTAGACGTAACCGATGACCAGCTAAATAAGCTTCAGAGACTTCAAAACACTAGTATTTGGTTCATATTTGGATTGCGCAAATTTGACCATATTTCCCAATTTCGCTCACGTCTCAAGTGGTTACCTATCCGACTTCGCCGGAATATGCATATTCTTTCTACTCTGTACTGTGTATTATTTCACCCTTCTACACCTCCCTATCTAAAGGAGAAGTTTAATTTTGTAGGGCTTCCAGGAGAACCTCTACGCTCTTCAAGAAAATTCATTTTAAGGGTTCCAACTCAAAATACTTCCTTTTTTAATAAATCTTTTACTGTCCAGTCTATCAAATATATATATATATATATATATATATATATATATATATGTGTATGTATGTATGTATATTTATACATATGTTTTACTTTATTTTTATTATATTTTAGCAATTTATTGTAATAATTTACAGATTAATATGGAAAAAAGTAAAATGATCCAATTTCAGACATACCAGAGAAAACTATTGAATATTAATGTTAAATATAATGATAAGATCATCGAACAAGTAGCAAGTACTAAATTTCTGGGTATAATGTTGGATCAAAATTGCGACTGGAAAACACATGTCGATTATGTTTGTGACAAACTCAACAGATTTGTCTACGCAATAAAGAGATTACGAGTCACGGTATCAACTGATGCTGCTCTATGTGCATATCACGGATATGTTTCGTCAGTACTATCATATGGTCTTTTATTGTGGGGCAATTCAGTAGATATAACAAAAGTATTTAGAGTACAAAAAAAATGTGCGCGTGCAATCTATGGAGCAGGGTATACGGATAGCTGTAAGCCCTTGTTTAAAAAGTACAATATCTTAACATTAACGTGCTTGTACATTAAAGAAATATGCATATTTGTAAAACAGCATCCTGAACACTTTGAAAGGCAAATAGATGTAACTGAACGAAATGTAGCTCCTAGAAATAAACATAAATTATACTTACCTCAATGCAGGCTCATATTGTATGAAAGGAACTCTTACGTAAATGCTATAAAGGTGTATAACAAAATACCCAATGACTTTAAAGAGTTACCTTTAACCAAGTTTAAAAAAAAATATAATACAATTGTTAAAAGAAAAATGTTTTTACGATCTAAACGAATTTATGTCTTTTAGTGGAAAATAAATCCGAAGGCAGTAATATTGATACATATCTAATAATTAATTAATTACAAACAAAATGAAAGTATGGACATTAACACTTAAGAACAACCATTAAACAATGTGACATTTTAATTGAATTCCCACTTGTAATTTTTTTTTGCATGTATACTAATTAAATATTTGCACATCATATAAAATGGTAGAATGTAAATGGGCCATTATTCATAATTTAAGATCATACTTTATTGTACACATACATTCTGGCAAATAAATGAATTTGAATTTGAATTTGATACAATTTCATGTATTAGTTATTTGTATGTTATTTTATTGCATGTATTGTCTATAAATCACGTGTATTAATATTATATTATGTATATTTATATTGTACCACATACCTAGTTCTCACCGTTCTAATCCTTACACCTTTCGTTGCCCTGGAAGAGATCGCTACGTAGCGATAAGGCCGCCAAATTGTACTTACATAATATTATAATCCGCTTTGTGTATCTGTATATTTGTTTGTGGTGTACAATAAAAGTATATTCATTCATTCATTTATCAAGTCCGCAACGAGGGGTAAACACGCATTAAACACGATAACTTTAGAAAATATCAATGGGTCTAACCACCCAATTTTGTTAAAGGTATCAAAACTTGTATAAGATATTACGAATTTAATGGTAGTTAAATTCGTAATATATAGAATAAATTCGTAATATAAAGAAGAGGAAAGAGGTAGCGAGATAAGTATAGATGAAATAATGAAAGCAATGAAAAGCATGAAAGCAGGTAAGGCTGCCGGATATGATAGAGTTTCACTCAAAATGCTAAGGGCTGGAGAGGAAGTGGTGGCAGGCCTGCTGCACACCTTGTTTAATTTATGCTGGGAACTGAAGCGGGTACCGGTAGACTGGTGCAAAGCCGTGATAGTCCCAGTATATAAGGGAAGAGGGTCGCAGCAGGCCTGTAAAAACTACCGTGGTATCAGCCTTCTTAGCATTGTGGGAAAACTGTATGCAGAGGTACTGATTGAAAGGGTCATGAAAGAAACTGATGGAAAAATTTGGGATGTGCAAGCGGGATTTAGAAAGGGAATGGGATGTACAGATCAAGTCTTTTCCATGCGCATGATCGCGGAGAAGTTTCTGGCCAAAAACCAAAAGGTTTTTTGTGCGTTCATGGACTTGGAAAAGGCCTATGACAGAGTGGATAGGGATTTGCTATGGCAAACACTGAACTCATTTGGGTTGAGCGCTGGCTTGATACGGGCATTGGAGTCTCTTTATAGGGACTCTAGTGCTTGTGTTAGGATCAACGGGGTCTACTCGGACTGGTTTGACATCCATAAAGGTGTCAGACAGGGCTGTGTGGCTTCCCCGTGGCTGTTCAACCTATTTATGGACAGTTGTTTGCAAAATTTGAAAGTTGAAGAATGCGGAATAAGAATGGGTGAGTTAACCGTCAAATGCCTTTTGTACGCCGATGATCAAGTTATCCTTGCGTCGTCGGCGGCCGAGTTGCAAATGATGGTTACATTAATGAACGGATCATTAAAAGAAAGGGGTATGAAAGTGAACGCAAGTAAGACGAAGGTTATGGTTTTTGAAAGAGAAGAAAGTAAAACGATTTGTGAAATAAAAATAGAAGGGGAGTTGATCGAGCAAGTAGATGAGTTTGTATATTTGGGCTGCGTATTTAGCAGGGATGGGAGATATGATAAGGACATAGAACGACGAGTGAATGCGGGAAGTAGAGTAAATGGGGCCCTGCACTCTATTGTGAAGAGTCAAAATGTGTCAAAAAAGGCACGTATGGCAATTCACAATGCTGTGTTGGTCCCTACTTTAACGTATGGTAGTGAAAGTTGGGTGTGGCAGAAGAAGCACGAGAGTAGAATAAACGCAGTAGAAATGCGGTCGTTAAGGAGTATGTTAGGGCTGAATCTGAATGACAGGGTAAGAAATTGTATAATAAGAGAAGAGTGTGGTTTGCAAGATGATGTTGTGACCAGGATTAAGAAAGGAATGCTTCGGTGGTTTGGTCATGTGGAAAGAATGAATGAGGAAAGAGTGACAAAGAAAATTTATGGTGCAGAAGTGAATGGCAGAGTCGGAAAGGGACGTCCTAGGCGAAAATTTATCGACCAAATTGGCGATTTATTGAAAACGGGCCAAATTAGGAGTACCCTTAACCGACGAGCATGTATGCGTAGGTGTATGGATGTGAAGGAGGCAAGAGAGGTGTGTCAGGATCGTGCCAAATGGAAGTCTGTAGCCTCTGCCTACCCCTCTGGGTGACAGGCGTGAGTGTTTATGTATTATGTTAACGGTAGTTTCATTTTTTTACCTATAAAAATGACTAAAATATTGTAAAGTGGTGTTTTACGGTACGGGCGACCGCTTTGCTCCGCACCGCGATGTGACGTCACAATTCAACACGCTCGCTCAGTCGGTCGCACACTTTGTTCATCCGCCTTCCCGCCAGTCCGCTACCCGTTTCGTTTCGAAGCGCGTGCATTTTTTAGACGTTAAACATGGTCAAAAAGTATTGCATTGTATCTCTGTATACAAATTCAAGTAAAAAAAAAATACCTGACAAGCTGTTTTTAAATGTCTCGTAAAAGGATGAAATCTAGTTGAGCAGTATTGTTGATCTTTTATTACGTACGTGGCACAAAAACCAAATTTATTCAAAGACTGCTAGCGTGAACTTCTGTTATATCACGCTCCTTAAGGAACACGATCAAATTTAGGAATAAAAGTCCGATAACATGAGAAGATAAAATCCTGTAGATCGTGTAAAAATGTAAAATTTCATCCAAATTAGTTTAGTTTTACACGCATAAATATTTGTAACAATACAATAGGTGCAAACTACCAATGTAATACCGCAATCAGTTTATTCAAAAGTAAGTAAAAGTAAAACTAGGACCAATGTTTGTAACTACTGACGAACTACGTAACCAACAAAATTTCTTCACGCGTCACTAGGTACTAATTATTCCCCCCCCCCCGAACAGGTTCCCGCCTTATCGTGGCGGGGGGGCTTAGTAGCCGTGGCTTGGTCACCCGCGGTGAACTAAGAGGAACCCACATGGCTGGCCTGAGGTTTATGGTAGGGCAGGCCCGAGGAGATCACTCCGAGTGGGCTTGGCGAGCCCACTTCGGATGTGTGTTGTCAGGCTGCGGCGAGAGGAGTGCACTCTGCCCCTACCGCTGTAGTCGAGGTGGAGTCGCGGAGGAAGAGGAGTGTTGGTATGGCGATGCGCAATTCCCCCTATCCTCCGCGACTCTGACGGGGCCATACCATTAATTGATGCGGTGATGGTGGGCTACGGGGGGAGAGGAGTGTCGGTATTGCGAGGCGCCGCTCTGCCTACCCTTCGCAGCCGAACCTCCGTTGGCGGCTTATTCCGTTGGCGGCATATTCGTCGCTCGGGTCAGGAAGGCTAGTGCTTCTCAGTGCTCGTTTTTACTGGCCCCATGGCCGTTCCGCATTGGATTCGGGGGCGTCTGTTGCATGTGAAGATGGAAGTTGTGGAATGGGCGCGCCATGTGTTTTGGAGCGCTTTACCTGACAAGGGGAGGAGTAGTCCTCTCCCGGGAAGGGACCGCCATGGGGTGACCAGCTCTGGTGGGGCCGCAGATGTGTGCAAAAGCGTTCCCGTGGCCCTGCTTATATGCGACGAAGGTAGAACAACATGGGGTTTTAATCGGTGCGAGTCCGACATGTTATGTCGGTAAAAAATAAATAAAAATAAATCATGTGCAACTTCGTGGTTTGGTCAGTTAATACCTACCTATGTATTACTGCGTAAACCTACTAATCAATGGTAAAGCTGTATACTTTTAGTAATCTTTTATGAGTAACTTACCTTTGGAACTTTATACCACGCATTTATAATGATAAAAAATCATTATTTTCAGAAAAATACAAAGCAACCACAAAAATATTCACTTTTGGTAGATTATCTAACTGTGCTTTCTTAAAGCCGGCTTCCATTTTTCTCACAGTAATACACGCTATACTCATACATATAAATATTGTCATATAAAAGCTAAATTTGTCAATACGTTAGTTTATAATATGTAGGTAAACGACAATATACTTCCGAGCGTGCGGTTAGTAGTTACTACTGAACTTAAGCTAGTACTTATTGCGCGCTCGCTCTGTCGAATTGTGACGTCACGTCACAGTACGCGAGCGGGCAGAAAATTAAAAAATTAGCGAAATTTCAAAACGTTATAATTTTTTTTATAGAAGTGGGGCAAACGAGCATGCGGCTCACCTGATGTTAAGTGACTACCGCCGCCCATGATCAACCGCAACACCAGGGGAATTGCAGGTGCTTTGCCGGCCCTTTAGAAAGGAGTAAGCTCTTTTCTTGAAGGTCCCCAGGTCGTATCGGTCCGGAAAAATCGCCGGTGGTAAACTATTTCACAGAGAGATTGTACGCGGAAGAAAACTCCTTTTGAAACGTACTGTGGTGGACCGCCAAGCATCCAGATGGTGTGGATGGTATCGGGACGTTTGCCGCGTAGTGCGTTCACGAAATTTGGCGGCTGGGATTAATCTGAACAATTCCTCAGAGCACTCTCCATGGTATATGCGAAATAAAATGCAAAGAGATGCAACATCTCTTCGCAGTACCAGTGTATCGAGCCGATCGGAAAACACTCGGTCGTCGACGATTTGAGCCGCTCTGCGCTGAATGCGGTCAAGTGGAAGGAGCTGGTACTGGGGAGCCCCAGCCCAGAGATGGGAACAGTATTCCATGTGCGGCCGAACCTGTGCCTTGTAAAGTCGCAGGCAGTGTGCCGGCATGAAATACTGTCCCGCTCTTTGAGCTCGCCAAGCTTTTTTAGAGGCCAATTTGGCCTTCTCTTCCAAGTGACCACGAAACTGCACGTCACTCGATATGTCAACGCCGAGGATTCCGATACTGGCTGAGGCAACAAGGGGACTGCCTTGAAACTGAGGAGATACGACAAAGGGGTTATTTTTAGTGGTTAACGCGCAGAAGACACAAGTCTTCTGGTGGTTAAACTGGACTAGATTTAGTCGCCCCCAATCCGAGACTCAGTTCAGCAAAGACTCGACTTCAGACACAAGTTTGTCCCGGCACTCAGAGACGTTTTCCCGAGAAATATTGGCTCGGCCGGTGTAAAGAGCATCACCAGTGCTGTCATCTGCATAGCAATGAATGTTACGGGTTTGCAACATATCATTGATATGCAGAAGAAACAGCGTTGGCGATAGCACGCAGCCTTGTGGAACACCAGCATTAATAGGCTTGCAATCGGAGCTTGCAACGTCTACAACGACCTTGATGCTCCGATCTGCAAGAAAGCTGGTGATCCAATCACACGATTTCTCGGGAAGCCCATAGGAAGGGAGCTTCGAAAGAAGCGCTTTGTGCCAAACCCGATCGAAGGCCTTCGCAATGTCCAAACTAACGGCCAATGCAGGAGCTCCCCTTGGACTCTACTGCCTCCGCCCATCTATGAGTTAGGTAGACCAGAAGATCACCAGCTGACCGGCCACGGCGAAAACCGTATTGGCGGTCACTTATCAGCTGGTGATCCTCAAGGTACCTCATGAGCTGGCAGTTTACAATAGACTCCACTGTTTTGGAGAACAAGGAGGTGATGGCGATAGGCCGGTAGTTGGACGGGTCTGAGCGGTCGCCTTTTTTAGGGATCGGGTGGACGAAAGCCGTCTTCCATGATTTTGGGACTACGCCTAGGGAGTAGGAGTACCGGAAAAGACGCGTTAAAACCGGTACCAACTCTGGAGCACACGTCCTCAGCACAATTGGGGGATTCCGTCAGGCCCACTCGACTTGTAGATGTCCAGGGAGAGGAGTGCTTTGCGAACCGAGCGCTGTGTGAACTGCACTTCCGGCATGGAGCACTCACACCGCGGGATGGTCGGCGGCGTACTCCCCACGTCATCGAGAGTCGAGTTGGACGCAAAGAAAGAGCCCAGAAGATCGGCTTTCTCCTTTGCGGTATGGGCCAGTGAGTCGTCCTCCCTGTATCGTTTGTTTACAGCGGCTCGTGATGAAAAAATATCGTTTACTATAGAAATTCAAAATATTCCAAAAACCTAATGTGATACATACTTGACCAAGGTAAGATACTATTGTTATTTTTATAGTCACAGATTATTATTAAAATACATTGTTTCGCTGAAAGTAATTATGATTTAAATATTTATGGAGATTTTATGGAATGACCTGAAGCTGTACGAGGATTCACCGATACCGAAGGTATCTGCTACTGGAAACCCTCGACAAATAGAAATAGGTGCGTCGAGATTGTGCTCGTTATATTAGTTACTAGCTGTGATAACTGGGAAATGAACTATCCATTGCTTTTTGAATTGAAAGAAAACTGAGTTTTATAGATTTGTCAGAGATGCAGCCATTAAGAGGAAATCGAGCAAAATTGATTCGTCAGCCTATTTAAATGTTTTGAAACGCAGCGTATAGGAAAATATGAAAACTGTTTATTCCAAATGGAAATGGGATATTTTTTTAATTAAAGGAAACTGATCATAATTATCCGTCAGGGATGCGGACTTTTGAAAAGAAACTGAGCTAAATTGATTCATCAGAGATGCAGTTTTCTGAATTGAAAGGAAACTGAGCCAAATAAAAGATCCGTCAGAGATGCAGCCTTTTGAGTTGAAAGGAAACTGAGCTTAATAGGTCCGTCAGAGGTGCAGCATTTGGAATTGAAAGGAAACTGAGCTAAATAGGAAATTTTGAATTGAAAGGGAAGATCTGTGGGAATTCTGATTAATTGATTGTGGGAATTTTGGAAAAAAAAACTAACTGAACACTATTTTGAGACGCTACTGTACACAATGTTATATGTTTTTCCATTCGGGGAAAGAATGTGGAGATTCTGGGCATTTGACACACGCGAACATGCTACATACAGCTGACCATGAGAGAAGCACGGTTTTTCTAAGTTGACCCCCGCTACCTGAAACGTTTGCCCTTGTGCTTTATTAATTGTCATTGCAAAACTAAGCTTAATAGGGAACTGCAACCTTTTGAATTAAAAAGGAAAATCTGAGGGAATTATAGGGATCCGTGGTATAATAATAATTTCACCTTTTCCTACGGCTGTCAAAATTGTAGCACAGATTGTGTTCCGTCCAAGATGTGTCACACGCAGCCTTGTCCCATTACGTAACCGAGGAGCATCTAAATTTCGCATTAGCATGACTGGGACACCTAATTTTAATTGAAGCTTATGTGAAGCACACCTGACAACTCTAGAGAATTTAGAAACTCTGTGGGATATGAAGTGCTGTGTCCATAACTGTGTCTACTGACAAATACTCTGTTATTTCTCCTGCTACTTCGCTTAATATATCTGAATTTATTTTGTTAATGCTCTCATTTTTTGGTGCAAGAATCGCCCTTTCACATAACTATTTGTCTTCATGCATGTTGTTCGTTAAATCTGAATAAACGCTCGCAATTAATTCTGCACTAAATTACAAAAATCTTTCGACAATTTAACGCAGCCATCAGCATCCGTTTCTAACCGCCCATCGCCAATTTTTAATAGTATGTCAGCATAGTTTCCAGCATTAATTTCAAACTGTCTGTTTATACAAATGCACTCTCATATTCGTATTTAAACTGAATTTTGTCACCTTGTTCCATAAAATAGACGACCTGAGGCATGCTTTAATTTCATCTGCAGGTGTCCCCTTTTGAATGACAGGTAAAGTTTGGCGAAAGTCACCAGCCAGTAAAACCACCATTCCTCCCATTACATCGGTATTGCTGCGCAAATCCTGGAGCGTTCGATATAGTGCTTCTACAGCTTTTTTATGCGACATTGTGCTTTCGTCCCACACTAAAAGTTTTCACTGTCGTAGCATTATACCTCGTGCACTATTTTTGCTAAAGTTGCAGATCGGCGATTCTTCCTGGGCTAGATTTAGAGGGAGTTTTAAAACAGAATGTGCAGTGCGGCAGCCGCTTAGCAGCGTGAGGGCTATACCGGAGGAAGTTACGGCCACAGCAATGTTTTTATCTTTCCGTACTTGCGCTAATAATAAATTTTACAAAAATGTCTTCCCAGTTCCTCCAGGGGCATCTAAAAAGAAAAGTGCACCATTTCCAGATTCAATTTGTCCTCATACTTTGTCAAAAACTAGTTTTTGTTCGGGAAGCAAGCGGGGTACAAATTCGGCTACTTGCTGCTGCAAAACTGGTATATCTTAGTTTGTTGCACGTATAATTTCATCACTTAGTTCATTTTCGGTTGTTCGCTGAGGGCTTATCATTCCAAAGTCGCTTAATTTTTTACCTACCATTGCCATTACTTTATCTTCAATTTTTCCAAGTGCTTCATTATAAATGTGTTCATCGTATGTCATGTTCGCGTTTGTCTGCTGTAACCTTCGCAAAATATCTTCCGCCATGTACTCTTTATATTTGTCCCACAATTCATGTGCAATAGATAGCCCGCAAGATGATATGAGAGTTGCGTAAAGATCCCTAATTTTGGCTGGTGACTGGCACTGCACAGCTTCCTCCATAGTTTTATCCCAGTGGTTATCGTTTTCTAAAAGATGCTGAGCTTCACATGCTTCTCTATAAGTTGCGCATTCCTGACCGTTGACAGTTTTAAGGTCTTTATATCCTGTAGGACCCCGAACATAGTGCCGCAGCAATCGTAAACAGAAACATTCGAAATTAGTTACATGGACGGTATACACACGACCATGGGCATTAATGTTTTACATAGAATGGGCGAATACGGGACAATCCAGCTGTTATCTAAGATTTCGAACGCTCCAGAGCGAGATTTGATTGTAACTTTCCTGCCACCATCTTCGGGAGCTCTGCGTCTGTATAAAGGGTAGCCATTGTCATTGTGCACTGTTTCTTTTAATAGCTGTTCAGGGAATTTCTTTGTACATTTTCCTTCTTTCATACATGGCGATATTGAATTTCGTGCTCCACTTGGACCGTGTATCATATTTCGGACGATGGTATCATACAATTCTTTGTCTTGCTCAGGATCCGGAATCTCGGCGCTTATTATGTCGTCTATTTGGCTGGGATACAACTTCTCTTTAAGCCATATTAGAATGTGGGCATGCGGTAATCCTCTTTATGCCATTCAATTGAATACATGAAGCACTGCACCTCTCCGAAAATTTTCCCTTTGTTAATTACATACATTAATTTTTGTACTTTTAATCTAAATACTCTAGCAACTAAATCGTGTCTGTCAGTATTTTTTTGGCCCGGCATTAGCTCCTCGGTTATTTCTTTCCATGTGGGATTGCAAGTAAAATTAATAAAAAGATCAGGTCTTCCGTATGTTCGTACATAGGCGAATGCATCTTGTGTGTACTCATGTAGGTAGCGGGGACTGTTAACGAATGATGAGGGCAGAATTACCATTTTACCTAAATCTCTGGGGTTTACACTGGCGTCGCTAGAAACTGCATCTTGTAAATGTATATAATTCTCAACGCGCAGCTTTTTTTATTTAAATATATATAACAGAGCCGTTCATTTTCTACCTTCACATACATGTCTACCAAAAATTGATGAAATAATTGTCTACACCGGGCTAAGAGGTTAAAATCATTTTCTCGCAACATTATATGATACGCATAAAAATCCATACATGATACTTTTTTGTTCGGAGTAGGCTCCTTTGTGACCGGGTTAATGAGTGGAATTTGAAAATGATAACCCGTTTGTCATTTGCAATAAATCAATGGGTATTGCAGAGCGTCATAAAACTTGTGTGTATCGGCTACCCGTTGCAACGTATCATCACGTGCTCGCAAGACAATGTCTCGTGAAGAAAATTGATCACCACTAATTAAGGCTGATATTTCGTTTATCAAAGGTGCATTGTAGCGCCTTTCATGCTTTACTCGAGGGGTCCGATCTGCGTGAATGACGATTTTATAATCCTCTTCAGGTAGGTTTTCTAAAGCAGTTTTAAATGTTTTGACTAAAATGTTACGTTCATGCAAGAATCTTTGAATTTTGAACACTGTGTCTCCCTAGATAAATTGGCAGCGACGGTCTACCTCAATTTCTTCGTCACCCATAAAATATACTTGTAAAAATGTATGCTGTTCGTTTTCAGCTGGAAAAAGTGAACCTATTCTATAATAAATTTGCCCTTGCACCGTAAATGTAGGCGAAAATCCCGGCATTATTATTTCCCTGTCAACTCCGAAGGACGTCATTTGAAAGCATGAGTTATATTTCCGGATCCTGTTTAAAAAGAGCCGTGACTCATTAGCATCATATAAAAGAAAGTTTTCTAAGGTTCTTCTGGTTGCCCAAGTAACGGAAGAGACACTTTACCATTGGAACAACACATGCCTGCGGTCTCATCTTTCCATTTTAAAGCGCTGCAAAATCGACACGCCTTGTCCACCAGTCCGATAAAAATTAACCTGTGATTTTTATAATCAATCAACGGATCATAATTGAATGCTGCGTCATTAAAAACCGACCGATTGTTTCTTTGAAAATTTTGTCGACGTTCAGCTTGGAGCTGTGCTTTTGCATCTCTTCACGCATGTGTCTGTTCTGGTGTTTCAGATGCCCTTATAGTAGATTGACGTTCAGCTTGCTCAATGAGTCTGTGTTAAGTTTCATCAGGTGTTTCCGCGGCTCTTAACGCGGCCTGACGTTCCGTTTGTTCGAATAGCCTTTGCTGATTTTGAGCAGGTGTTTCAGTTGCTCTTAAAGTAGCTTGACGCTCTGCCTGTTCAAGACGCCTTTGCTGACTTTGAGCAGGTGTTTCAGTAGCTCTTAAAGTAGCTTGACGCTCTGCCTGTTCAAGACGCCTTTCCTGACTTTGAGAAGGTGTTTCGGAAGCTCTTAAAGCAGCCTAACGCTCTGTCTGTTCAAGACGCCTTTGCTGACGTTGAGAAGGTGTCTCAGATGCTCTAAAAACAGCCTGACGCTCTGCTTGTTCTTGCCTTCTCAGCATCTTCTAAAGATTCTAGCGATCGAGCTAATCTTTTTGCTTGTCTTTGAGAAGATACTCTTGAAAGGCTGGACTTTCGTTTGACAAAAAAAATCGAATCAAATTAAACCAAATCGCAGAAAACCGAAATCGAAAGCAGTAGTCAATATAATTATAACCAACGAAAAAAGAAGTAAGTGTATAGGTACCGTATACACTATCTATACTATTAATATTCCTTTGAAACATTATTAAACAACGAAAACCAATTCACGATTCTAAATAAACAAAATCCAAAATCAAAGCCAGAGTCAAAATATGTATATAGGAATACCAACCAAATCAATAAAACCGATCCAAGAAAATACACGAATCCGAAAATGAAAGCTAATATAAATCCTTACCAAACCTTCAACCTTAACCAAATCACAAAGCAAATAACAAACAACCGAAATCGAAAGCAGGTAGTCGAATAAGCTACGAAATAGAAACAATTTAAGCGTAAGTAGTTACCGTATGCACTATAAGTTGATCCGCGGCTCAACGGCGGGAGTTAAGTACATGTCAGGAAACATTTCGTTACCGCATTTAAAAAACCTAGTAACGATATCTAGCGGAATCAATTTAAACTACGTTAGTTAATAAGAACTCTCAAAAATATTTTTCTTATAATTTTGCACAATTTTTTTATTGTAATACCGATTCATTCATAACCATATATAAGAACTGTTTTCATTTCCGTTCAATAACTATAACTAAGGCTTATTAATAAGGCTTACTAAGAACTGTTTTTACCACAGTTAAGTAATAGTCAAGAGTGAAAGCGTGACAGGTGGTGATAGTATTTCTAATCCATACTTATAATCACGCCTGTAACCCTTGCGGGGTAGGCAGAGCATCAACGTTAATATCGTCTGCGAGGTTATCGCCTATTTTGTGAATTACAATGCATCAAAACGTTTGAAGAAAATCAGCTGGTGAATTTTATGTTTTTTATCGCTCTCTTCCCAGTCCTGCGTGGAAAAATACAGATCCATACATTTTTTATCTTAATTTTGGTAAAAGACATAATAATCCAGATACTCTAACCTTCTGCGTTCGTCCATCGTACCTGAACCACCTTGCTGAATTTAATTTTGCAACATATTCGACTTTCCCACGGGAATGATATATTTTTCCGCTGAAAAAAAGTAGCCTATGTCACTCTACAACCACCGAACTATCCCCATACAAAAAATCATGCCATGCCGACGCTCTGTTGCGACGTGAAAAAAGGACAAACTATGCAACATATTGGATTTTCCCACGAGATGAGATTTATGGGAAAACAGTGCTTGTCACTTTCGCATTTATAATATTAGTACGGAAGTATGCATTATAAGACCGTACCCCCGGACTTGACGGAGCGACCTGAAGGTATACTTCGGTGAATGCAACTGGACTAGTAATTGTAGGTGAGCTGAGTTTTGGCTCGTTTTGTTAATTATGATGAGACCTTACCTCCGGACAGTGGTGGATGATCCTTAAGGCAAACTAAACACGTGCCGAGGGGCGCAAGGTAAAAAGGGGCGCGCGCGGAAGGTTTCAACTAGTTTAAAAACTTCCGCGTGCTTATTAGTTTTTATTTGATTACTCCTAAATACTCTCTCATCACAAGTTTCATTTATGATCACCTGTTAAGGGTATCTTAATTATTTTGCAATTATTAAACTATATTATAAATTTCAATATACACTAGCCATCAAAAAAATCGGCCCACCTGCGTTTATGCCGCAAATCACGTTTTTCTAAAGCAGAACCAATCAAAACGTACTGAAATGTTTTATTTAACCTGTTTATTTACACCAATTTAATCACAGTTACAACATTAAAATGATTTTTTGAAAGTAATTTTCATTTAAAAACCAAAATCTTTAATTTTTCACGATTATTTTTATTAATTTTCAATACGCTCTAGTTTTTATGTATTGAATTTTATGTACACAATTGATGCAATTTAATATTGCGTATTCCATCCTCTTACTCGAATGCAGGCTGCATTCGCCTGTTTAATGACCTTATCAAGATTTTGATGGTCTCTTGAGGGATTCGGCTCCATTCTTTCCTAGTGGCGGTATCTAGGTCTCCTAATGTTGTAGGGACTAGATTACGGGCTCTAACCTTTTGTTTTAGGGTGACCCACATGCGCTCTATAGGGTTGAGATCAGGGCTTCTTGCTGGCCACGACATAACCCGAATGCCGACCTCTTCAAGGTAATCGGTTGTGATGCGCGCTACGTGTGGTCATGCATTATCATGCATTAATTCAAAGGTCTCTCCAATATAGCCGGCGTATGGCACCACATGGTCTTCTAAGATCTCTGTGATGTAGCGTGCTGTAGTTAAAGCACCTCTTCGTATGAAAACCAGCTCAGTGCGTCCAGTCAAAGATATCCCAGCCCAAAACATTACAGAGCCTCCACCATAACTGACGGTTTCTCTTATGCAACACTGGGTATAACATTCACCTGGTCATCGCATGACATTACGGCGTCCGTCAGAACCGTATAAAGTCATTCGACTCTCATCACTAAAAAGAACTGACTCCCATTGGCCTATAGTCCAGTTGATGTGGTTACGCGCAAATTGAAGTCTGGCTTGTCGATGAGCTGTGGTCAATTGTGGTCTTGTTGCTGGCTTGTGAGGTCTTAAATTCTGCTCACGAAGTCTCCTTCTCACAGTACTATTACTTATAGCTACACCTCGATCTTCACGTAAGCGTCGCTGGAGATTAACACCAGATAGGTGCCGATTTCGTAGAGCTGATAACACTATAATGTCTTTCCCTTTGAGTTGTCACCCTATGTCTTCTAGATCCAGATCTTCTTCGATACTGCCCAGTCTCCAGAAACCTTTGGTAAACTCGTCGCATTGCAGAAAGGCTCAGATTTGACCTCCTGGCCACGACACTTTGACTTAAGCCTTGTTGCAGCAAAGCCACAACTTGGGCCGCCTCAGCTTCAGTAGTGTCCATTATTTTTAGACCAAGTAATCAAAGCTACAGCCTCAGTAAATAAACTTAACGTTATTAACGAGAAATCCCTACAAAAGTCTGTGTCGGACTGAAATAACGGTTCAAATTTGTTCTGACGAAACAACGAAATCGGCACTCAACAGTATTTCTGTATAAAAAATTGTAAAGTACCTTCAAGTGCAATAAGATTTACGACAAACAAGGTGTCAAATATCATATCCGACCCTCAAAATAAAAAACAAATGTGTGAAACAGCTTTTAAGTGAAACAATGGGTAAATTTCAAACAAAAAATGGGTGGGTCGATTTTTTTGATGATCAGTATAGTTTATTTGCAAAATGAGAAGTTTTAATTTATAATAGATATAATATGGCGGCTAGAGGGCCTTCGATGAGGTGCTAGGCTAGCCTAGGGCGCTGTCGACATTTAATCCGCCTCTGTCTCCGGACTTGATGGAACGACCTGAAGGTGTATCCTCGAGTAGTGAATGCAGGTGTATAGCCGAGTTTGGACTCTTTTTGTTAATTATGATGAGACCTTACCTTTAGTGATCTAAAGGAGTACTTTGGCGAAGGGTTCGAACTGCTCACCCATCTGAAGTTCATCATATGCCTTATATGAATTTACTAAAAACTGAGATTGGGGAATAGCCTGACTCTCCCCATAGCTTGGAATCAGATTACTTGTAGCCTGCGAAATTAGTGTCATCGCAGTAACATACTTTGGCAATTGTGTTAAATAGCCTGATATATACCCAATCTGATTTATTAGTGATTCAACACGAGGGTCTGATATTAATTTTTATACTTACGTCTCTTATTCGGAGGTGGATTCGCTAAGCCTTCTTCATCTTCCTTAGATAGAGTGTGTGTGTGTGATGAAGTGAGACTCCCTCTGCTGACTATATGAACCTGATTTTGGTTGACACAACCGCTTTTCGTCCGAAGCAGTTGACTGTTCATCAGCAATACCTCTATTTACAATACTTTTCTCGTTATATTAACTTACGTAAAATACAAGTTGAACACTGTGAATGAGATTCATTACAGCGAATCTGTCTCATTTATCTTTTAAAACGACTCTAACAATCACTTACAAATTACTTAAACTCTTTTCAAGAACTATGCTATGACTTGTTAAAGATAGTTGTGCTTTTATATAGGCAAAATGACGCACTCTGCTGGAGGAGGCAAAGGTAACCAAAAAAAAATGTGAAAAATGTGTCTTTTATTTAATATTTTATAGCAAATTCTATATATTATGCTTCTTCAATCAATGATGTGTGTTTGAGAAATACATATAATAATATTCTCAGACTGTAAGTAAAGTGAGTACAATTTTTACGTACTTTAGCACCTAGTACCTGAGAATTGGCCGTCAGGCTAAGGGTGTGTATACGTTCAATGTACACATTAATACCACTCTATTGTATACTATACTTTGTCCATCAAAAATATGTAAGGTCTAGGGGCCCTGGGATCTTAGACTATTATAGGTTATGTAATAAAATTAATATTCCGTTTAAATATTTTTACGTTTATGTCATATTTTGATCGCAAAATTTTACATTCACAAATAAATTTCTTAGGCAACCAGACTTTAAATGGCTAGTGATGTTCATAAAACGTCCTATCGATATGCACTAAAACTCTTACCGTACGATAATTAGCGCTGTACATTATCGACATTACGAATTCGAGACTGCACTCTAGTAAGACCATTATGCTAGGAATGTACAGACGTGAGTATGTACATTTATCGATAACTTATTTTTCATTACTTTAATGAATAATATATAGAAGGAAACTAAAAATGTTTGCTTAACTATTAGGATGATTTATTAAAATAAAAATATGATAGTATGTATGTATGATAATTCTATAATAATTTTAATAAATCATTTTCTAAATTCAAATTTAATTTAATAGTGAAGAAACTTTCATAAAACTCCCATTGAGATAGTATTAGATTTATATATAAATTTGAAAAAAATTATTACTTAAAATATTCTATTACAACATTTGTATTTAAAAACAGAAGTAACAATGTGAGAATGAAGTATTTTAACGATTTACAATATTCCATTTTCGTATTATTATGTTATCGGTTACAAATAATCATTTGTCACATCACTATTTTAGAGCAATGCTATAATTTTAGTACAAAATACAGCACTTACCTTGCTGGTTACTTTCGATACTGCCCCGTTTCGACTTGAGCTTATACATGCTGTTCAAATATTAAATATAAAAAAAATATTAATTTTTGCGCAAACATTTGAAATAATTTAATTAATTTAAAAATATGATTACGGTAGTTTTTTTGTTTGAAATTGATGGAGTCCGAAGATGAATAGCAATAGCCACTTATCATCAGGTAAATTGCAAATTCAGGTGTTTAAAAAATCATTAGTGTGATAAACGCGCCTGCAACGAACTTCAAATAAAGTTACATGTTGTATTGGGACCAATGACTACTAAAAAAATGATCCATAACATAAATAGCCTCTGTAACTTCCGAATTGGATCTCAGTAGTGAATGTATTGTTGCTTAGCACCAGAAACCGGTATGAGACCAATTTATAAAAATGGATGTAATCAAACCGAAAATACTCTCAGAACCAGTCACAATATTAAATTTCAATATCGTTATAGTTTTATTTCAAAAGGATAAACGTGAAGATTTGCTTGAAATTAATTAATTTTTTAATTCCTTTTTTATTTATAATCATATATCATAATATGTATGTACTTACTTAGTCTCCCCCGGAGAACTTAATTTTTTCGTTTCCTCATCCGTCGTCAGTGTTACCCTAATCCACTTTTCATAGATAAATTTTTGATTAGTCTGTAAAAATTAAATGCTGAAAATAGGCCTCTTGCGTTGTAAGGAAAATTTATCGTAATCGTCATATTTAGCAGAGAGATTGACGATCGCAGTTTACCACTTACCACATATTTAAGGCTGCTCCACGTTGTCAGTCTGGGTATTTTAAGTTTGGCGTAAATGAGATGGTAAACTGCCATCTATAAAAAGTCAAAATATATTTCTACCATTTCTCACAGCATGTTCTTACCCACTGGGCGAAACGGGGTGAATTACGCTGCCATCACATGGCATTTTATTTATTTATTTAAACTTCATTGCACAAAAATGTACAAAGTTTGACTTAACGCCTAAAGGCGTTCTTTACCAGTCAGCCTATAAGTATGCAGCAAAAACTACTTGGAGGTTGAATATGATTTGTATGAAATATAATTAAATATCAATACAATAACCATATGAAACTTAACAAAGTATATGTATTACTTAAAAATAATAAGTGATTATGGTATCTAAATTATAAAGAATACTTTAAAAAAATATTTACTTCTTCGTCGAAAAAAATGTTAGGTATAAATAATTGTTATCAACATAACAAGAAAAAGCAAACCCCCTGTAGTACGTAATGAGTAAGCACGTACAGTCGCGATGTATATTTAAATTTGATATTCGGCCTCGGTACACACGCGCGCAACTGTATATCGCATTTATTATACATATACATGTCTACTTGTATGTATGTTTATGCTTACACCTGAACGTCTGGCGGGAGTTTTAGGGTACGTGACGCGAATTTGTTTGGCTTAGGATAAAGTGATTCCTCGGCTGAGAGGTTTGGCGTTAGTCGGGAAATGTGCGTTAGATTCCCCCTCTAATTTGATGTGAGAAATAAAAATAATAACAACTCAAATTCTGATTGAGTTAGAAGAATATCGTTACTGTATATAAATATCTTTATAAATATTTTCATTTTTTTTGTAACATTTTATGAAAGTCAGTCTAACGCTTTTCTTTACCTAATTAAAATCACGCGTAGTCGAGATTTTTTTTAAATTTATTATAATCAGTGCTTGACCACAATCCCACCTGGTGGTAAGTGGTGGTGCAGCCTTAGATGGTAAATCGTTGTCTTAGCGTAACAAAAGCCTAGTCACATTTTTTCACATTTTGTAGAGCCACGCTCCAGTTATATTATGCTTGTAGCATGAATGGGTCGGCTCGACCGGGGAAGGATCACGCTCTCAGAGAATACCAGCGTAAAATAGCAGCTTAATGCTGCTGGTAGAGAACCAGAGATCTGTGTTTTTTTATAGGATAAGATGACAAACGAGCACACAGTCCACCTGATGGTAAGTGGTTGCTGTGGCCCATAGACATCTACATCTATCCTCGATTTCGCATCAAAATGCAGATGCGTTGTCATCCGTGAGGACTTAGGTGGAATACTCCGTTTCCAGTAAAAAGGGTCTCCGGTTCTCTACACTCACCATACGAAACAGTAAGCTACTATTTGACGCTGCTATTCTGTGAGAGCGTGGTCCTTCCCCGGTCGAGCCGACCCATTCATGCTACAACTATACTGCTAATATAACTGCAGCATGGCTCTACCACGTTTCTTAATCTGTATTCTAAGGTTAAATTTAGATGTCTATGGGCCACAGCATCCACTTACCATCAGGTGGACTGTGTGCTCGTTTGTCACCCTTATCCATAAAAAATTCACTCTGACCTCGAAGATGCCCAGGTTGTGTTCGGACGGAAAGATAGGCGCCGGAAAATTATTCCACACCTTTGCTGTACGCATTACGAGCGACGAAGCAAATCGCTTGGTTCTAATTCGTGGAATATCGACAATAAATGGGTGAAGTTCCGCAGAACGCCTGGTTGTCTGATGGTGTAAAGGAAAGGGTGGAATTAAAACATGTGATTCCTACGTACTCTCCGAAATGCATAGTTCAAAATTTATCGGCACCACACAAACTTAAAACGTAATTTTAAGTACTGGTTACAACGGTAATGAAAGAAAAGATTATTTATAAGCCTGTATGTTTGTAAACAATCTTTTCTTCGACCGTGTGACCAAGGCTGTTGCAAATGGCTCAAACATTAAACACAATAATATCCGTCATATTAGATTTATTCTTAGTGTAGGAAGTAGAAATGAAGTCAATATTAAAATAATTATCTATTAAATATTTTAACAAGTTTCCAACATTTTTCCGGACCAATACGACTTCACGAGACCTTCAAGAAAAGAGTCTAGTACTCTTTTTAAAATGCCGGCAATGCATTTGTAAGTCTTCTGGTGTTGTAGTTGTTCATGGGTAGCGGTAGTCACGTATCATCAAGTGAGCCGCATGCTCGTTTGCCCCCTCTCATTAAAAAATAGATAAACGAAGTATGTGTGTACATAAACTGTTAATTAAATAAACAGCAAATGGCCAAGAGCCGTGTTGTGGTGGTATAAGAATATCCTCTACTCCATATCATCCCGTGGGTGTCTTAAGATGCGACAGAGGGAAATAAATCAGGAGATGGATCTTTAACGTGGTAGAGCCATGCTGCAGTTATATTAGTAGTATAGTTGTAGCAGGAATGGGCTCGACCTGGGAAAGACCCAGCTTTCACAGAATACCAGCGCGAAATAGTAGCTTAATGCTGCTGTGTTTCGTATGGTGAGTGTAGAGAACCGGAGACCCTTTTCGCTGGAAACAGGGCAGTCCATCTTAGTCCTCACGGGTGACAACGCATCTGCATTTTGATTTGTAATCGAGGATAGATGTAGATGTCTATGGGTCGTAGCAACTACTTACCATCAGGTGGACTGTGTGCTAGTTTGTCAGCCTATCCTATAAAAAAAGAGATGAGCATCAGCGTCTTTCTATTCCTATAAACGACTGAAAAAAATCGAACTTCTATAGGATTTAATGGATGGACATGGCAAAACCACCGGAGCTATTTCTTATTAAGAAGATTTCTCATTGTTAAGAAGATATTTCTTTCTTAATCCTGGTCACATTATCTTGCAAACCACACTCTTCTCTTATCACACAATTTCTCACCCTGTCATCCAAATTCAGCCTTAACATAATTCTTAATGAACGTGTTTCTACAACATTTATTCTAGTTCCGTACTTCTTCTGCCACACCCACACCAAATTTTGTTTTTTCATTTCGTAAAGAACTGTACTTTTGATTAATTTGAATAATTTTGAGGAAGACTTGTGAAAGAATTTTTTTAAATATTATTAATTTTATTATAACATTACTAATGTTCCTTTTAACTACTCCTAGTAAGCTTGAAACGCTTGTGTTAGGAGTGGTTCACGACAGTAATCAAATGGCGGATTCAAATTCACGACCTTTTGAGTTCGCGATCCACCCCCTGTTGCTTACTGTCGTCTTAGATTGATGGATGTATTGACACTAAAGGAGTATTTCTTGTTCGGACAGAGGAATCGCATTTTGAAACGGTAGTGAAATATAAGACACGTTAAAGTTTGACATACAAAATTATAATTTGTACGTCAAAAAAGTTTTCATTTCTTTTCATTGAATCATCTTAAGTATTCTGTTCTGTGTATAAACCATAAACACCATAAGGTTATCGTGAACTTCATCGTTTTAGTTAGTTAAAACACAAAGTTCCACTTCTTCTTATGTAAATGTCCAAGTCTCTGTTGTTGGGAGGCTTTGCCTTAGTGGACTTGTCTTGATTGTCATCAGCCGTAAAGTGAATGGCGACTAAGTCATTATACGCCTAGTGTAAGTAGCAGTGCAATATATATTTTAACAATTTTTCTGATATTTCCTATAGTCGCCTCTTACGATACTTATGGCAGGAAATTAGGTAATGGATTCTAATCCCTACATCCACACTGATCCCTATTTACTTCACTTATACTGCCTGATTTTTTTTAACATTCTGGATAAAAATAGGGTGTAACAGGTGAACGGAATAAATACTACTAATTTAAAATAAACTTTCGGTACTAAAAACTAACAACAAAATTTTTAAACTAAATAAATAAATCAATTAAAAACTATTGAAATTAGAGTAATATGTACCCAATTAGTAGTATTTATTGATAAATCAATTTCATAATATGTTAATGTAAAATAAAAAACTGTAAAATATCAGTGCCATAGGTTTCTGTTCCGTTCACCTTTTACATTCTATTTTTTCCAGACGGTAAAAAAGATCATGCAGTATATATTAAGTTTTTACATTCAGCCTACCTGATTTTAAGTGGACGCTGTGGCCTACAGACATCTACATTTATCCTCGATTAAGAATTAAAATTCAGATGGGTTTTCACCCTGAAGACTAAGATGGAATGCCTCGTATCCAGTAAAAAGGGTCCCAGGGTTGCAATTTTATGCTAGTATTGTGTGAGACCGTGGTTCTTCCCCGGTCGAGCCGATGTAATCGTGCTATAATCATAATATAGCTGCAACATGACTGTACCACATATAAAATTGAATTGAAGATACAAATAGGAAGTATGTCTATAAAATAATTTTACGAGATCCTTCAGCAACCGTCCACATAAACATAAATTACGCCAATGTCGCGAAATGTTAGCGTGACAACCGAAAATAAATATCTTTTATGTCTCCAGCTTGAGATGGCGTCCGTGTCAGACTTGAAATTGTAAATGTACGTACGAATGTTTTATTAAAATAAAACAGTAGTTTTATAAATATAAATGTTAAAACTATATAACTTAGAACAACTTAAAGATATATTCGTATTCTGTAGAGGGTGTGTACGCTATAATCGAAGTTGTTACGAGGAAGTCAAACTGTAGCTATATCGTTGTTGTAGTACGATTGGGTCGGCTCGACTGAAAAGGAACAAGCTCTCACAGAGTACTTGGTATGGAGTGTAGAGGTAAGGAGTACAGACTCTGTATAAAAAGTGTCCGTAGGAAAGCGTTAAATAAGGGTGGCGCCACTGTAGCTACAGTCTAAATTTTAAAGAACTTTTTATAATTTTTTTATTGCACAGACTTTCACCATAATTCTTTTTAAAATAATTATTTTATTGCTTTCAAAATTTTTATTTTCAAAATCACTCAACGTATTTTACGTACTTTATACCCATCTAAATATTTTACTCTTAACTTTTTCATACAAGAAAAACTAGCGCATCTGTCATAATACGAACGTCATATCAAAACACGACGTAACCAGGGTCAGATTTCGTAGTATAATTATCGTAATTGTACCATTATTTCATATTTTGTAGTATATAGCCAATGTATATAGTATCGTAATTATACTAAGCGAAAATACCATAATTTTACCTAAAGTTCGACTTGTATTATTATTCGGTCCTTTTACATTTTAATATTAACCCTGTGATATCGAGAATTTCTGTATTGTACATGAGTACTGTTATTTTTAAATAAAATTAGAATTAGCTTCCTTTCTGGTCAATCGATGCTCGATCGATGCATTTATGTTGCATCCTTGATACAAGTATGATGAGGGGCTACCACGATAAAACTCTATGCTGCAGAAGCAATCGATTTGAAAACAGAATTTCAAAATATTTTATTAATCAGATTTTCAGATTCAATTAAGCAGATATGGTTTCTTTTGTACTCTTTTTGTTTCACCCCTATTGAATATAAAATATATTAGGTACCAGTATTCAAAATTTAACTTACACATAGTTTTTTAGACAAAAGTTAAACAGAAATAAAAATAAAACCGTGAAAAAACGAAACGTATAGATAAACTAGACGCGTGACGCCAAAATCCCGGCACATGGGAAAAATGAAACATGAAAAATCAATTTTGATACAATTTTTTAAAAATAGTATAATTTAATTTTCCATCTACAATATTTTTGAGGGTCTGAATCCAACCCTGGCCTAATCTTGGTAACATAACTAAACTAACAGTAAAATAAAACATTTAAAATGCGTTTGTATTATAATTTAGTAGTAATAAAATTAATATAAGGCTATTTACCGATGATGCGATATCCCATGTTTTTTTTTTAAATCTTTGTTTCGTAATTTTTGCATTCTTTTACCACGCAACTAGACATATTTATGACAGGCAAATCTGTCCTGCGCGCGCACCACTGTCCACCGATTCTCGTTGGCCCTAAACTGTAATTTTAGGGCCAGCGCACTGGTCCGTTTTAGTTGTTCGGTCTGGCCGGTCATTACGCTAGTAATGTATAAGTCAATGATTTTACGGCGATTTAACATACCCTCTAGCTACTCGAGCGCTATTGTGGTGAGTTTTTGAACTGTTATTTACTGCTTACAGATGGACACTTTTTCAACTTTTATCGTATGGGAGTTGGTACTCCTTACTTCTACACTCCATAGTACTAGGGCTAAAATAGCAGCTTAATGCTGTCATGTTTAGTATGGTGAGTGTAGAGACCCTGTGCGCGCGCACACATCTTCATATTTTTTCCTATGCTATTCTTGTAACTAAAGTATTGTACGTTAAGTAAGGAAGAGCGAGTACTTCCTGTCACAAGTATTTAAAAATACTTAAAAGGAGAACTCTAATATACTGCTATGATTGGAAATTTATTGTTACAGAATAAACATTTTGAATTTTGAATTTTTTACTGTTAATGAGGTATTCTATCTTAGACCTCAAAGTTGACAACATATTTATATTTTGATTATCAATTGAGGAAAGATGTATGACAAATTACCATTAACATCAGGTGTATTTTGTGCTATAGGCGGCGGCGACCTCTCGCGTCCGGCCCTGGTCGAAGCCATGGTCCGGAGCGAGACGGAATGGGATGCCGTCACCACCTTCTGCGAAGCAGTGATGCTAGCGAAGGAGGTGGCGGAGCGGGAGAAGGAGAGAGCAGCAGCTTTCCTCCCCGGCCGCCGCAGGAGACGCCCCGGGCGTCGGGGGCTACGTCGTGGCCGCCGGCCCACGTAGGCGCGGGCCTGTGGACGGCGAGCAATGGGTAGCTCGTCGTCCGTCCGTCTAATGACGACAGGCCGTGTCGACGGCGCGTTTTGTTCCACGCGCGCCTCAAAGAGCTGTCAGCAGCGTGAAGGGGCCCGCAAGGGCCGACGCCTGCCGAGGCTGCGGGCTGTTCGAAAGAGATACCGCGGCTCCGGAACGTAAGGGCACTGAAGGAACACGGATGGTTTTTAGTCAGTAAAAGTCTGACACTCCCTTACGCTCCACCCAGAGCGAAAGGGGTCATTAGATGATTTTCCGTCCGCAAAAAAAAAAAGGTGTATTTTGTGCTCAACGTTTACGCTGTTTAAAAAAAAGATTTTGCGGAAAAAGTCTATGTACTCGTTTTTAAAGAGAAGATGTTATTGATGAGAGAAGTAACCAACGCCGTAGCGTGTTATAACTGCTGTGCGTATAGGTTGGTGTTGGCTCGACAGGGGAAGGACTACGAATGCATAATAAAAATAACACGAGATATTTTTTTTTTCATTTATTTTGGCAGCAAACAGTCATATTTCTTAATATATAATTTACATTTTACATTTACACTTTACAAAAAAAAAGACCAAGTAGTGCCAATAAATATACATTGACAAATCATATTATTTACATTGTGAGACAACATAGTCGGGCAACAAATTTTACTGCAAAAACTTTTTTTAACTTTGTTTTAAGAAGATTAGGACTAGTGCTAAAAAGATCTATTTCTGAAAAATGTTTGTTATACATGTTGGTGGAACGACATATATAAGAGTTACGTGTATAGTTTTTATGAAACCGTGGAGGAATGAATAGTGGTAACGAACGTGAGGAGCGCACTGGAAGACGAACGCTTGCTGGAAGTGAAAACATAGACAAAAGAGTCGGTGAATCTATAAATGAATTTAGAATTTTGTATAAAACAATAATGTCAAACATTTTGCGTCTGTTAAAAAGACTTAGCATTTTGTGTCTGCACAAAGCTTCATTATATGATTCGTTCTCAATACCGTAACGATAGTTAAGGGATTTCAAAAACTTTTTTTGTACTTTTTCTATCCTCTCAATATGTATTTGATAAGAGGGGCTCCATGCCGTGCTGCAATAATCAAGGATTGAACGTACAAAAGAAAAGTATAACAGTTTGAGAGTTATACCCTTATTAAATGGTTTTGTTATTCTTAAAATGAAACTCAAACTTTGAAAAGCTTTACTTATAATATGGTCTATATGAGAGTTAAAAGATAATTTTGAGTCTACGATTAGGCCGAGATCTTTTGTTGTAGTAACCCTTTTTAGAATGATGCCATTCAAACAATATTCAAAATTTATTTGGTTGACTTTACGTGAAAAAGATAGCACATGACATTTGTTAGTATTAAGATATAATTGATTAGTAACACAATATTTTTCTAAAGCAAGTAAATCTTGTTGCAGTTTGAGACAGTCGTCTCTTGACTTAACAATTTTATATATTTTGGCATCATCAGCGTAAAGAAGATGTTGACTCTCATTTAATGTTAGTCCAATGTCGTTAATATATAAGGAAAACAGGAGCGGGCCAAGATGAGATCCTTGAGGAACACCTGAAGGTACAGGTAGAAATTTTGAGGTGAATCCCTTAATACATACAGCTTGACTTCTATTTTTTATGTACGATTCAATCCATCTAAGAAGGTTGCCATGTACACCAGCCTTTGCGAGCTTTGCGATTAGTAAACTATGGTTAATTTTGTCAAAGGCTTTAGAGAAATCAGTGTACACGACATCCACTTGTAGATTGTCATCCATGGCTCTTCGTAAATATTCCGTGAAAGTTATCATATTCGTATCAACACTTCTGCCCTTGAAAAATCCATGTTGTTGTTGGGATATATATTGACGAGCAGAGAGCGATAAGTAAGTGGTAATAATTTTCTCAAGGACCTTCCCCAATACACATAATTTCGAGATAGGTCTATACTCGGTTACTATGTCTTTGTTATTATTTTTTGGAATAGGTGTTATCAAAGAGTATTTCCATATGTTGGGGAACACTCCACTTTTGACAGATGTGCGGAAAATTAATGTTACCGGCACTGCGAGTTCATTTGCACATTTCGAAATAAGAAGAGGATGAATAAAATCTGAACCCGCGCCTTTATTGATATTAACTTTTTGTAATTCTTTAAGAACTAAGTCAAAGCTTATATCAGTTAAATTTATATCTAAAGTTGTATGTGAACTTTGATTACTCAGGTAATCTTGGTGACTAACATTGCTGACGGTTGTAAATACGGAGTGGAAATATTCATTGAAGGCATTACAAATATCTAAACCACCAGAAATAATTTTACCTTTGTACAACATCTTTTCAGGAAAATCACTAGTGGTATTTTTCGATTTTATAAAAGACCATAAAAACTTAGGATGTGTTTTTATTTTATTTTCGGAAAGTTCAATAAACTTTTTATAACAGTCACGCAGCATTTTTTTAAATCTGCTTCTTAATTATGAAAATGTTTGATAGTCACTCATTTTGCCGTATACCTTCCATTTTTTATGGTATTTACATTTTTCCTTCGATAATTTAACAAGGGGCTTAGTATACCACACTGGGTATTTTAAATTACAATTGAAATTACAAACAGGAACATATTTATTCAAAATATCATTTAAAGAATTATAAAAGTAGTTTGTCATGCATTCCACATCGGTCATATAACTAAATTTTTCTTCCCAGTTAATAGATTTTAAGGCCTTTTTTATAGATACGAAATCAGCTTTGTGATACTGTTTTTTTGTACCTCTGCATGGGTTGAGTGTAGGAGCAAAGCTTAGTTTAAAATCAATTTCTAATGCCTTAGGCTGCCTGTCCACCGGAGCGGAGCGAGGCTGCGGAGCGGAGCGACGGAGTAATGCGGAGCGTAGTTGCGTACTGTGTCTGTCCACCGGAGCGGAGCGAGGCTGCGGAGCGGAGCGAGAAAGTAATGCGGAGCGGAGTTGCAGACTCTGTTTTTCAATATGCGGAGCTAGGCCGCGAGTACGCGACGAGTCATTTCGAGCTTCCGGCGGCGGGCTATTGGTTTAGTTGTACGCGAAATATCAGTGACAGTAGACATGTTATCGAAAAAGTTAATATATTATTACCTTACATTGCTTGAGGAAGAGTTGGAGTCAGAAGAAACCGAATTACTTCCCATATACCATTTGAACAATTCTGTGAGGAAACATAGATTTTGGATAAAAAACGATATCGAACATCGTTCAGAACACAGTGAATTTTTTTACTTTTTTTCCAAACTGCTGATGAAGAAATTTTCGAAAATTCTTATAGAGTATCAAGATCTACTTTTCATGAACTTCACTCCCTGATTGAACCATATATTCGGAAACAAGACACAAATTACAGAATATCAATTAGTAGCCGTGAAAGATTAGCAGTGTGTTTAAAGTAAGTACATTTTGAAATCAAAGTAACTTTTATTTCTTTCATACAGTAGACACCATGTTATATTAATTTAAAAATCATAATCTGTCTCAAAGTTGTCCGCATTTTCATTGGGTCCTGTTGGCTCTGCTGCAGATGTTTCAATATCCTGGGTTGTTTGAATTTGTAAAGCGCTAGGATTATTTATACTAGTGTTGATAATATCTAGAGCACTAGGAATATTAATACTAGTGTTGATATCATTTGGAGCACTAGGAGTATCGATACTAGTGTTGCTATCATTTGGAGCACTAGGAGTATCGATACTAGTGTTGATATCATTTGGAGCACTAGGAGTATCGATACTAGTATTGATATTATCTGGTGTAGGTGTTGAGCCTGTAGAATAACCATAATTATTCGGAGAATACCAACTATGCTGAAGATTACTTTCTTCAGCTGACATTACCGCATTAAAGCAGGTTTTTTTAATTTGAAGTTGTAAGTAATACGGTAGTTTTTTTTGTCGATGCAGCCAAATTTAAAAAAAATAAATCTATATCATCGTACTTATCACTAGCTAACATCATGTTTTTAACTTCTATCCGTTCTCGTGCCAACAGTTCGCGGCGTTCCTGATTTTTTTTTAAAAGTTCCAGAATTTCATCGTTTTTTCTTTTTTTGGATATGGATGGGTGAGGCCCAGAAGCTGTTGAATCATTAGGATCATCGATAGAAGGAAGATTATTTGAATTTGATTGTAAAAGACTGTATGATTCCCTTGAACTCTCTTCAATGGTATTTGGCGAATTTGAAGTTTCCATTACTGAGTCGTTCAGTGGCGCAAAATTTGTTGGCCGGTCTCTATTACTCATGTAAGGCAATAAAAATGACATTGCTTTCTGATATTTCCATTCCTTTCGTTGTTTTCTAGCCTGTCCACTCCTTGTTGCATTTTGTCTTTTAAGGCATCCCGATCGTTATTTCTTAGTTGTTTCCATCGCGACTTGGCAGTTTTAACTGAAACAATCAACAAAATCAAAAATATATGATATGGTCTATTTATGAAAAAAAATTGTTTTATTAACTAAACAGATTTTTTTTAGGTATTTAGCAACCGGCCAGTCATTTACAACGTTGGGAGAGAATTTTAGAATTGGATTGAAAAGTGTATCAAGAATTGTTGACGAGGTTTGTGATGCTTTATGGAATGTATTGCAACCTACTGTCATGTCGCAACCAACAGAAAACGACTGGAAAGAAATCACAAAAGATTTTGATGAGCTATGGCAATTTAAAAATTGTACAGCTTCCCCGCTCCGCTTACCGATTTTGTAAGAATTTTTAAACTAGTTCGCAACTCCCTGTCCACTGAAGAGGAGCGGAGATTTTGTGCAATCCTATTGGTTAAAATTTCTCCGTTTCTCCGCTCCGCGGCCTCGCACCGCACCGGTGGACAGGCAGCCTTATGATGAGGGTCCTCTGTAACAAGTGGAAGTTTGCAAGATGATACTTGACAAGTTTTATTACTAAAAACTAAATCTAAGAGCCTGCCGTTTACGTTAAGTTGATTATTGTGTTGCGATAATAGGGATAAACTCATAAAGTCAGCTGTAAGACAAGCTAAGCTATCGTTATTTGTATGTATATCTAAGGAATTAGTACATGTGTTGTAAGACCAATGAGCATGACTTATGTTGAAGTCGCCGAGTACGAGAAATACATCATCAGAATTACGAATTATAAAGTCACTAACTCTATCGTAAAAACAACTCAACAACGATTCGTGATTATTACCGTGCGCAATATACGTTGATATTATGTGCAAGGAGCGAGATGCGTTATCGGAGCGAGGAGTTAAGGTGGTGGGACAAGAGTGAGTGTGAAGCGGCACCGTCACCGTCACCCATACTTCTTCGGCGGGCGGTGGCGCGCGCATGTCAGTTCGGTGCGTTGCGCAAAGATCGCGGCTCACCGCTATTATTACTCCACCTCCGCGCCCGTGTACGCTAGCAGTTGAGTTACGATCGCATCGATATATCTCGTACCGGCTATCAAAGAACTCACAGTTATGAAAATTATCATTAAGCCAAGATTCTGTTACACATATTACATCGTAGTTATTACAAATAACAGCTTCTAAAAAAGAGTGCGATTTAGTGCGTAGTCCCCTCACGTTTTGATAGTAAATAGAAAGGTTAATGTTATCGTATTTTATAGTATAGTATTTTTATTATGATATTTATTAGAGTTCCACCAACACAAAAATTATGTAGCAATAAATACAAACACTTAGGATTAATGACAAAAGTTCTTTTCGTACTCATAAACCTTAAACTATTTTTAAAGGGATAATAACATAATAAAAGTGGGGCGATAGATGGAAAGAAATGTAGTCATTTTATTTTCGTAAGATCGGCTTCGCAAGATACTAGTAAGGCTTTAGAAGTGTCGTTTTTACGTACCATAATCTTACATTCGGACAACCAAATATACTTGTAATTATTTTCTTTGACGAGAAGCCGAGCTTGCTTATATAAAAGTTTGTTATCCGGTGTTAAATGATCACTTATGAAGATTGGTTTAGATGGGCCGTCCAATCCAGCATCAGCGGTGGTTAAACCTCTCCGGGCACGCACAGCAGCAAGCATTTCTCTCTTACGTTGTCTTTGCGTGAATCTCACGATGATATTGGGTATTGTAGATAAATCGCGTGAGGATTGACCATTGTACGAAGCTGCGTCCTTTTTATTTTTCGGAATAAAACGCTGCACGCGGTGTATGCTATCAATATCTGTCGAAGCTAAAGAAAACCCAATCTTATTTGCTATGTTATGGACAATACTCATCAGATTCTCTCCTTTCACGGTAGGTATCCCAGATACTTCCAAGTTATTTATTCTTCCCTGCTGCTCCTTCAAGCGAAGTTGTTGAGAAAGATTATTAATAATTGATCGCGATTCTTCAGCATAATTCATGATTGATTTTATCTTGTGACTATTAATATTATTATTTGATATTAACTGGTGGACTTCTTTTTTGATTGACGATTGCTCCTCCGATAGTTTTTGAATAGTGACATTTATTTCACGTATTTCTTGTCTAAATATAGACAGGTCATCGCGTAATGCGTTCAAAGTGCTATTTATTTTTTTGTTTTGGCTTTCAAGAACAGACTGAAAAGAACTCATTATTTTATTTTGAAAGTCAGACAGTATTTCTTGATAGTTACAGTGACAATCTGGTGATTTTCGTTTCCTTTGAACAATATTAGTAGGAACATCATCGTGTATTTTGGATAAATCTGGCTGTGATGAATAACATCCACTTGGTGGCGTTCTTGAAACACTCATTTTTTTTCCCCGGTTAATTGTGAAAGACGGTAAAAATATAATGAAGCGACCGAAAAATGATGCACAGGCGATAGTTATATTATTATTCACTGTCCCTTTTACACAGGTTAAGTTATTGCACTTGAGACAAGGGCGAGAATATTTATCGAACGAGGAACTCTATTCTTCTTCATCAGTTCTTATTTTATTTATAAAAACCAAAAGCGTTTTAACAAAATAAAAAATTTAAAATATATACCTTAAATGTAAGGCTTATTAAAGATTATTTTTGAGTACATTAATGAAATATTTTGTGGATTGATTCTACAGATTTGTTGTAATACGTATGTACTAATTATATCTATATTATTATAATTAATAATTATACTTTCGGTTGTGTATGTGTAAGTAATATTTGTAGCTTAAATTTGTATGATTTATTTATCTGCTATATAATTTATTTAGCCATCTGTTCCGGCTTCACACGGGTGTTCTATTATAGGATAGGGTGACAAACGAGCACACAGTTCACCTGATGGTAAGTTGTTACTGTGACCCATAGACATCTACATCTATCCTCGATTACGATTAAAATGCAGATGTGTTGTCACCCGTGAGGACTAAGATGGAATGCCTCGTTTCCAGTAAAATTGGTCTTCAGTTCTCTACCATATGAAACACAGCAGCGTTAAGCGTGTGAGAGCGTCCTTCCCCGGCCAAACCAACCCATTCGTGCTACAACTACTAATACAGCCGCAGTATGGCTATACCATGTAATAAAAGGTGTTTTCGGGATCCCGTCAATAGCGCTATCTACCAGATCCAAATGTGAATCCAAACCATCTAGAGATCCATTTAAACACACATAAAAGAAATTAACAAAATTGGTCGAGCCGTTTTTGAGTTTTAGCGAGATCTAAAGAAATGGGCAGCAGCCTCACCCTGATAACGACTATTATTGTGAAAAATAAAAAAAATACTACATTTGCCAACCCGCCGAGCGTGGCAACTAAGACAAAATCCCCCCTATAAGGCAATCAATGGAGGTGGCCTATGTTCCGCAGTGGGCTTTTATTTGTTGTAATGGATCGATGGATAGGTGGACCGTGTAGTCGATTTTCGACCCTTATTAAAAAAAAATTGAAAACGAAAAAGGTTTAGTGCGAATATTAACTCGCTACCAGACGCAATTATAACGCTGCAACTGTATCGCCACGTACAATAGTTATTATAACGTCGTCCCTAGATGCAATAAAGTGCATGCAATACCGTAAAAGCATTCGCTATTACAACTAAATATTTCAGCCGGCCGTCTGAACTGGGAACGAGCAATAAAATGCAGGCACGACCTGTAATATTAAGTATGTAACGTCTTAAACGGTTATAAATAATATACACGGAAGGATATATTTTTCATGATCCTGTTTATTTAACACGAAATAGGTTTTTTTTTAATAAGATAAGTGTGACAAACGAGCACGCAGTCCACCTGGTGGTAAGTGGATGCGGTGGCCCATAGAAATCTACTTTTAACCTTGATTAAGAATCAAAATGCAGATGCGTTGTCACCCTTGAGGACTAAGATGGAGTGCCTCGATTCCAGTAAAACGGGCCTCCGGTTCTCTACACTCATAATACGATACACAGCAGCATTAAGCTGCTACTTTACGCTGGTATTCTGTGATAGCGTCGTCCTTCCTCGGTCGAGCCGACCAAAATGGCTTATGAATTGTTATTGTGGCTTATGAATTGTTAGTCAGTCCGGGGTCCTATCTAATACTTACTTTTCAACAAATTTGTAAAACGTGACATAATTTTAGAATGCCGTGTAGTGCCGACTACTCCATATTGTATAGAGGCTGTCGTAAGCGGTCAAAGGAGGAAACAAACCGCATGAGCACCAGCGTATGCATAATGACTAAAAAATAAAATAAGTGCGATTGTGAACCCGCCTCCCAAACTTGGCAACTATGGCAAGCATCCCCCTATGAGGTAATTTATGGGGAGGCCACGTTTAGCAGTGGACTTGTAATAGACTCTGACAGTAACGGTAATTGTCGAATTGTAAAAAAAATACCGTTGGAAAAGCAACAAAAAATGTAAAATTAAGTAATGCTGCATATATGAGATTAAAAACATACTAATTTGAAGACAAAGAAGTTCTTTTAAGACCCTCTCAAAAATGAGAGACAGCCTTTGCCCTGAAGTGGTACATATATAGTCTGTGATTTTCCTAAAGTAGGTGAACATTACATTAACTATGCTTTTACATATGTACAGACTAATCTAATAAAAGCGTTGTACCTATGTTTTTCTTGTTAAAGTAAATCTGTTATACTATACGACTCAACATACAAAAGATATAAGAAGTGTCCCAGATGCATAGATCTTTTCTCATTTAAAAAGGGTTTTGGGCCACAAAATACACTGTCTCATTGCATCCTGACAGGCTACAATAGTCCTTGAATTTTTTTTTTAATTTCTTGGAATATACAAGTTTCCCCTATGATATATTTACTTCACCGATGTGAAAAATAAATTGCCTTAAAATTTCATAGTATGCGAAACAAAGTTTGATCACTTTTGTAAAGAATAAGGGTGACAAGTGCACACAGTCTACCTGATGGTAAGTAGATGCTGTCGCCCATAGACATCTACAGTTATCAACGATTAAGAATCAAAACGCAGATGCGTTATCACCTCTGAGGAATAAGATGGAATGCTTCGTTTCCAGTAAAAAGGGTCTCAGCAGCATTAAGCTGCTATTTTACGCTGGTATTCTGGGAGAGCGTAGTCCTTCCCCGGTCAAGCTAACCCATTCGTGCTAAACCATAATATAGCTGCAGCGTGGCTCTACCACGTATAAAAATGCTGCACGGCACTTTCCTTAACCCTAATTCTCAGTGTTACTAGATGGTGAGACTCTTATTCTGCCTAATTATGTGTCTGGGTTGGTAACACCATCTTTTCTATTTCCGCTATCAAATAGTATTTAGTATACTGTTGTTTGAGTTCTGAAGGGTTAAGTGCCAGTATAATTACAGGCTGCGAGGCATTGTATCTTAGTCCTCAGAGGTATGCATACAATATATACATACAATACAAGGCATCTGTAGCCTTTTTTGTTTAAAATTGGTTTAAGGTGTTAGTGGCTGCATTAGAAATTTACCATTATTAAGCTGTATGTTAATTTATCATTATTAAGCTGTATGTTAATTTATCATTATTAAGCTGTATGTTAATTTATCATTATTAAGCTGTATGTTAATTTATCATTATTAAGCTGTATGTTAATTTATCATTATTAAGCTGTATGTTAATTTATCATTATTAAGCTGTATGTTAATTTACCATTATTAAGCTGTATGTTAATTTATCACTTGTTTTATAAAAAATAACGAGAAGAGAACTTAACCTTGCGGTGAACGTGCAAAATGTAATGTAAAACTAAAGAAAGTAATACAATATAAAAATTTTCAAAATTAAGTTTTTATAGGCGTTGCTAGAGTTAGCAACTTAATCCATCATCAAATTAGCTGGTACTATATTATTACTTTATTATCAAAGCTAAATAAATATGCTAAATTGCATCTAAATCAGATGTCAGCAAGTGATTCGAAAATTAATTACGAACTTGAAACCGGAAAGACATGCAAAGTAAATAAGAAAATTTGTAATAATACACATTCGCGAAAAAATTATATTTTAATACATTCAAAGTAAATCCTATCATAAACATTTGTATACTGCTAATTATATAAATATATCATTAGTAATAAAACTGTGCTACCTATCTTAAGTCACAATTTACAACAAGTCTTAAAGCTTTATTAAGAATTTTAGTAAATTTAGTTTTAATATAATAGTTTATACAAATTTTACAAGAAATCGTGTGAACGGGGTATTATTCTTGCTGAGCATGTATTATAAATATCATAATGTGTTGGTCACTGTATAGTGTAAGCACCTGCTGATAGTAATTAAAAATTTGCGAAAAGTAGATGTGAAACAATTTTCCGTTCAGTTTCATGAATATATAAAAGAAATTCGAAGTACAAAGTTTACATGGTAGCTTGCATATTAGTTTTAAATTTTATATAGGTACCTACGTTACCTTTGTCTGTACTGTCATGTTCGTGTAAAGTTTGGTCTAAAAACAGATCGTAGCCTCTCAGCGTTTCTCGTTGTATCAAATTATTCATCGAGAATTTTTGATGAAAATTACAAACTCCACCAGTCTCCATCCGTTCTTTATAAGGCTAATCTGGTTCATTATTAAATTGTTGTATTGCTTCAGTAATTACTATACACTGTTGTGATATTATCAACCCACCTACTAAGCTCAAATCACCAAAACATCCTATCACAGCGTATTGTAATTATGATCTCTTATTAGAGACCCACATTCGTCAAAAAGACCAAAATCTTCTTTATTTTTTCTAGCGTGTACTTTATTTCATATTACAGCTATCACATTTGAGACTAGTTCTTCGAAACTACTACAACTACAACTAGACTAACTAGTCTCAGTTATTAAGTCAAAATCTAAAACACTACGCCATTTCAAGTCAACGAAATCTACTCTTTGGATAGTTAACAGCAGTCAAGTTATTTTTATTCGAAATTGCTATTTTAGTAATATTTTAACACTTTATCGATTTTACAATTTGAATTGAATAAAAATTTTAAGCATGTATGTATTGAAGAATATCAAAATTGGACTTTTATTTGACTATGAAAACTATGACGTCATTACACGATATTTTAATATTACTCTATAGAAATGTTTGTTTGTTCATCTCTTAAAAGTATATCAATTGACTAGTGTCAAGTTCTTGATTGTGGTTTATTGCTTTTCGATGAACTTTTGGCTCCATGATTGAGAACGCTTGCTTTAACATCAGTGGTATTGACCGCGTCATTGCTAATATTCTTTTTTCTTCTTACACCTTCACTAGTATTAATAGCTTCGATGCTACTAGCAGTTGTTTTCGTGTGCTTGATGCCTGATTTCCTTACAAATTTGGTGATTCTATTTTTCGAAAGCATTTGTCTATTTTGTGCTCGTGTTTTATTGCGGTCCTTCTTTTGGGTGAGATTACGTTTGTCACGAACTGACACGCTTCTTTTTCCGTAAAACGTTGGCATCTGTTAAAAATAGAGAGATTCCGTATTAAACTTTCATCAACACTAATGTAAATCTAATCGATTTGCTATATAGAAACAGTTTTAGAGAATTCACTATCATATCTTACATACTATATCTTCTATATCAACCCGTGAGTGTTGTAAATGGCAATACTAGCAACCTGTATCAAGAGTTGGGTAACCTTTTCCCATTAAGTTCTCAAAATAAGAAAAAAACTGCGGTTGCCAACTTGCCTGCCAAGCGTGACAACTTTAGCAAACATCCTTTCTATGAGGCTATCTATGGGGAGGCCTGTGTTTCCAGTGTTCATCAATGGATTTTTGATAAGCTTTAATGATCGAACGATGAAGATAAATTGAACTTTACTCTTTCATATAAGTTTTTGGACGAGCGCTTATCGCACGCCCTGCTATAGTTAGTGCATTTTTTTAAAGTGTAACTTTCATGAGACAGCAGATTCCTTGTTATTGCGCTATGCCCGAATGACCGAAGACAACCGAGAGAGACAATTGCAGCTCGGACTGAATATAACTATGAAAAATTGACAAAATCTTCATCTTGAATAAAACTATTATTTACGGATTTTATCGCGTTTAATTACTTTAATTTATTTTTATTATTATCCCGACGTTTCGGGTGCTTTACAGCGCCCATGGTCACAGTGAACGAGTGAAGCCGGCAACAGTCGAGCGCGCACCTGCTCTACTACCATATGTAGGAGGAGTCACGGACAAGATTGGCTACATCTTGAAGCGAGCGTCCATTAAGACATACTACAAGCCGCTGAAGAAGATTAGTCAATTTTTACCATCCATCAAATGTAATATTCCTCTACAAGATGCAGGTGTGTACAAGCTAGATTGTGAATGTGGTCTCTCTTACATAGGTCAAACAAAGAGATCTATAAAAACCCGCGTGAAGGAACATATAGCTGATGTGAAGCACCGACGCTCCGGGAAGTCTGCAGTCTGCGAACATGTTCAAGATCGTCCCCACCATTACATTAGATTTGATAAACCACAAATTCTCGCAAAAGAACACCGATTCCTACCAAGGATGATACGCGAGGCTATTGAAATTAAAAAACATCCAAATTTCAATAGAGAAGATGGTTGGGTGCTACCATCTGCTTGGGATCCTATAATCAACAAAATTAAACCCAAACCCAAGCATACCACTGCAAGACTTCATGATACTATAAGCTCGTTTTGCGTAAATCGGACCAAAAATTAATATTAAAAAACTGAAGGTAGCCGGACTAACTATGACATTGGGACGTCAAACATCTCAGTCCCCCCCGTGACCATGGGCGCTGTAAAGCACCCGAAACGTCGGGATAATAATAAAAATAAATTAAAGTAATTAAACGCGATAAAATCCGTAAATAATAGTTTTATTCAATGTGTAGTGTTCGCGTAAATTTAAGAAATCATTAAGAAATCATTAAAATCTTCATCCCTTTTTTCCGGTTTCCTCCATTAAAATTAAACCTACTTAAAATGTTGTCAAGATCTATATAAGAAGGATTGCGACTATATTTGTACATTTTTCATAAATTTTTGTGTTTGTTATGTTTGTTTGCTGGACGTCTTATAACGGCCGTATTAACTGGAAAATTTTAGTAAATACAGAAGTCCTTAATTATTTTAACTAAAGTAGAAGTTAAGTTAAAATAAATAAGGGGAAACGTTACTTGTAAATTTCATATTCACTAAGCCTGATAGATCGCATGGTGAGTCTAAAGCTAATACTTCACACTAATTTCAGCTTCCTGTAACAATTCTGTGTAATCGGGGTCTCATCAGATATCTCTTCCAGTAAGTGGCGCAAATATTCAGCCCTCGATTGGTGAAAAGATGGGAAGTGCGTTGCATCTCTAGTGATTAGAAAACTGACAGATACTTATGACCACACAATACATCATGATAACTTTTATAACCCTATACAGATTAACAGTGTTGATAATAGAACAACGCTGGCTATGAGAAAATAACAGTGACAATTATGCCGGTGACGGCGATGTAAAGGTGTATGCGTTATAGATTAGTGTAGAACATATGACGCAAATTTTAACTAAATATGGCAAAAGTGGACTGTTAACTTGCTATAGCTCCGTTATTATCGGAGAAAAAGTAAAACTTACGTGATATTTGTTATACGCATTAAGTTGTTTCGTAAGAAACTCCATCTGGTCTCCGAGGTATTCTTTGACACCTGACATCTTAATCTGGAACCAAATATTTTAATCTTAGCTGATGAGATTTTTTACTGTGTCCCCTTTTCTGCTTACGAGTTCGTCTGCGTTGAGATATAATAGTAATTGCGGGATTAGGCATTAACTATTGTATCGTGGTTTTAAAGGTAAGAAAGACGGCATAATTACTGCTCAAAAATTAATTAAAATTTAATAAATGGATTTCCGCAAAGTCATGACTCATTCTATTAATTTTAATAATTCATATGAAATCCACAAACCTTATCTTCATCACTCAAATCTTCGTACTGGTTCAAAAGATCCTGTACTGCATGTAGAGTGGCAAGACATTCTGATCTGGGATCTTCTTTTATTTCATTTGCAGCAAGTATATTAAAATTTGGTGCAATATCTATTGGTTGTTCCATAAATAAGGAGAAATATATATTAATTTTGGTATGAAATTAGCATTGCTGTTCTTTAATGAATACTAAACTAATCTAGTATATTAGGAAATTTTCAAGTTTAAAAACGACATCCGAAATTAGATTAATTGACAAATAAAATATCCATGTTATTTTATTCTATTTATTCCTATCAGAGGAGTCCTGATCCTATACTCTTAATTTAAAGTATAAAGTTGGAATTATTTGTATGGATCATAAATACCAAGCTAAAATATTTCCTAGTATAACATGAGCTTGAGACTTGACTATATCTTAAATTCCTGATTTTTAATGGTCACAAAAACATAAGGTTTCTAGCATAATGTTTCATTATATGATTGAGTGATAATGCCGTTAGTCATTACAGATGCAGAGTGTATTTTATTAATTCTTAAAATTGGATTGCTGTGGACCATAGACGCCAAAATTCCTCATTAATTACGAATAATAATGCGGATACGCTGTCATCCAAAAGGACTAAGTTTATCTTCCTAACATACGATACACAGTAACTTAATTCTGAAGTTCACTTGGAATCCGAATTTGCTGTCTTCCAAGAGGACTAAGTCTATCTTCCTAACATACGATACACAATAACTTAATACTGATGTCCACTTGGAATCAAAATTTGCTGAATGTAAGATTAGAAAAAAAATCTAATTTTACGACTTGATTTTTTAACTTATAATTATATTTCGCATAACGCTCAATTGTCTAAATTTAATAGCCTAGAACCACACTAACCTGGGCTTTTAAGATAATTATCATTGCTCGTTATAAATTCATCTTGGACTGTGTTGAATTGGTTATAATTGGAATCATCAGAATTCGACGGAGATGTAAGCCATTTCAAAAAGTCAGCCAAATCCGGTGGTAATTCTAAAACCAAAATAAGTTTTTAAGAAGGATTAATATTTGTGATATGTGACATTAATACGCTGCGCATTTGTCACGCTTAATATGGACAAGACATCTGTCATTAAAATCAAAACCTAATGATAATTATGTTCTTATCTATTAATGCCACAAAGTAGCAATAATTTCACTGTTTTGGTCTAGTTTGAAAGGTTAAAGTGCTAGTTATTTACAAGGCACGAGGGATTCCATCTTATACATCAGATGTGATGACATTCTTTAAGCCTATTTCTATGCTAGTTACGGGATTTCAATGGAAGCAGTCCATGGGCTACAGTAGCTCTCTATCATCCGGTGTATTGTTTGCTTGTGTATCATGTATGAGAAAAACAGAATCACGCTACATGTAATACTTACTGGCACAAGTTTTCTGCTGTACTTGAAAATCTACTAAATCTTTCATTAGCTTCACAAGTTGCTGCATTAGTGAAGTGGCTGCGACTTCTCCTTGATGGTCCTCTCGAACTGTTTTTGTTTGTATTGCATAGAAAAAACAACGTTAGTTATTGCTCAGTGTTTATATATCCCACTTATTTCTTGATAACTATGTGGCCTAGTGTTTGAAAACTTAAATCCGTTGGCTTGAATAACGTCCAAACCTATTTATATTATTTGTATCGATGGATTTCTAGCTGGTTCTTTCCAGGACAGATGTTTTTCCGAGGTAAAAAAAAACTTACCACAGGAATTCTTGTTCTATGTGTACATTGATTAAAAATATTATATTCTATTCTTTTAGTAACGTCACGGATACCGTATGTCCTTTTCATCTCGTGGGTGTTGTTGGGAGAGATAATGAGATATGAATGACCGATGGCTTCAGATATGCAGCGGTATAATTATTTCGTTAACGCGTTAGTGTAACATGTATAAATTTTTAATATTTTATTATTTATAAAAAAAATCATGATTAAAATATTGGCTTTTATTGAGTGTTTTGTCATCGGTGCGTAGGAGCCGTTAAGTAACGCGGCCAAGGGTAACGGGGAGGAGACAAGCACAGCGCTAAACGATAACTGGGCATGAGAAGTAATGATGTGCCGATACGATTATTGCACTGATCAATTAATCAATTATTGATAATCGATTCTGTTACATCACTAATGTGAACGTCATGGTCAACAACGAGCAACACCGACGTCTCACCTCGTTCACAAGCAGTCTCGCTTTGTTTGTCTTATTTTATCGTCAGATATTTAACATAGCTTCGTGTACTAATAGTCAATTCTAAACAATTTCCCTACTCTAAAAATATATATCTCCCTTTCTGGGTAATTTAACAATTATTTTTATACCTTTGTAAATGGGTACGTAGAAATAGATTTTTTTTAGTTGTAATATGATTTATGTAGTAATACACTAGCTATATTTAGAGTGCTGTAACATAACGTAAATTTTTCATTGTAAATGTATAGTTTGTAAAATAATCTCCCGTATATATCTACTAGATTACTAGTACTCGTAATTCAAGTTGCTATTATTATTTCGGAATAATTTGTAGTATTCTCATTTAGTTGGGACTTAAATATAAAAAAAGGAAAAATAATATAAATTTAAGTTAAAGCCTATAAAATAAAGTAAAATAAATAAGTTAAATAATAAATAAAGCTATGATATTATTAACGCTTATAAGCGATTACATTTGTCCGCCAGAAGAATAATCTATTTTAGGGTATTTAAACTCCACTGATACACAGTGACTATTTTTCGTATTGTTCACTGCTTAAATCGCTTATTTAATTAAATGGCTATCTATTAAAATATTTATAATTTTGTCTGTCATCAGTTAACTACAGTTACTGATTTATTTAACTTAACATTTAGCTACAAGCGTTATTTTTTGTACCATTCCGTCACGGGCGGGGTCCTGAAGTATCCCCATAAATATTTTCCATATATTTTTTTATTTTCGGATTTTTTAAATTGGATTTAAGATTATAAGAAAAGGCATATTATTGTTAATTAAAAAATATTTATTATTCTTAAAAAAGTCAGTCTATTGACAATGAGAAACAATTAAAAATTAACCACTCGTACTTAGAATTTTTTTAATGCACTTAACAAATACGCTAAAATTTTACAAAATAATCAACTTTTGAGAAACTTATTATTTTTCTATAATATAGGAACCAAAAACAAATTAGTACAAAAATTAAAAATAAACATATAAAGAAAAAAAATGACAACGCCTCAATATTGCTATGGAGCAGTAACGTTAAAAATTAATCATTGCGATGGCATGGTAAACAGTAAGTAATTGCTATTGAATGAGGCTTACATATAGTTTTTTTGCAATATTTGCAAACAATAGTACTCTTTTTGTCTTTTGCCCTTGGGCATCTACGCTTCATTTTTGGGGCACTAGGGCCAGGTTCATTGGAATCAGCCAAAGGATTCTCTTTGTCAATCAACTCGCACATTATTGCTTTTATATCTTTGGTCAAGGTAGGATTATTTTCCCATCTTTGGGAAATATGTGGCTTTATAAGAGTCATTGCAATAGACTTTATATAGTTACGACGCCTCAATTTTTTATTCGGATTAGATAGAACCCAGAGAACATAACCATTTGCAATTGAAATGTTCATTATAGCACCAAATATTGCGTTAGGCCATCTTCGTGCTTGACGTTCACATGAATAATTTGAACACTACAGATCCAAGGCATCTACACCTTCTTTGGTGCTGTTATACATTTCTATTATTTCTGGCTTTTTAGACTGCTCGTTTACTGACATGTCATGGTGCATAGAAGAAAGTAGAACTACGCTCTTGTTTTTTTTTGGTACGTTTGATACCAATGTTTGGTCACTTACAAATCCGAATAATGATGATTCCACGGGCCTTGTCTTGTTAGTTAGAAATTCTTGTGGAATTTCCCTCTTGTTTTTCCGCAGTGTGCCAACATATAAGCCAGGTCTCAAGTTAACTCGTACGAATTAACTTGAGACCTGGGCCGATGACGTAATTGTCAATGTACGGTGTGCAAAATAATGCGTCGTAATATTTTTTTATTTGAAATTTTTGAGATTTGCATGAGATTATTAATAAAAACAAAATAAAATGTTCTGGCAAGGGGTGAAGTAATAAGTGATATACTGTTGCCATTTTTATATATTTTAAATATTTATTTTTTTATAATATATATAATATTATTTTTAATTAACGCGTCAAGGAAGGACAAAGTAATAAACATACACACTTTCTCATTTATAATATTTACTTTATTGCACTATAAAAAGTGTTACAGATTCGTACACAATACGTATCAAAAATATCAAACTATAGTCGAGACGCGTATCCGTAACAAAAATGCTATCGGTACTGAGCGCGCACGGCCAGCGCGGGACGCCGTGCGGGGAGTCGGGAAGGGGGTCGCATTCCAGCGGAGTCTCAAGTTAATTCGTACGTGTTGTATGTTAGCCCTTTTTGTAAGGGAATATCCACCAACTCGACAGAAGTAAACCAACTATCCCCAGTGATGTTTTTGTTTGATCATACAAGGTTAGTGCTTTGGCTTTTTTTTGGTTAGAGGTTTTCCTGCATTGTACAGGTATCGAGATATTGCGTCACACAAACATTGCACTTTCAATCTGTACTTTCCGGGCTTGCTTTTGATAAACATCCTGAACGAGCATCTACCTCGAAATTTCACCAATATTTCATCAACACATAAAAATTCTGTGCAAGAATAATTTTCACGACAGTTACGGATGAATTTATCGAATATTTCACTTATCAAGGCTAACTTGTCTGTTGTTTTTCTTTGTTCCTGTGTATTACAGTCATCGAACGTTATAATGAATGGATAAAAATCGGTTTAAACCCATTACGACACGAAATATATCTCTGTCTGTGAAGTTCGTTGCCCATAAAGATCGAACGTCTTCGTGATTTGACTTAAAAATGGCGGAAAATAAAAGTAATCCAAAGTAAGCTCGTAACTCACAACTATCAATGTTTTTGGCATAGTAGGGCCGCACCAATGGTGAAATATATTTAGCTTCTAGTTTTTGATTAGTATGCAATACTATATCTCGGGTAATGTCATAGGTAATCAAAAGTTCCCAAGTTTCTAATGGTGACATTACGTTTTTACTAAGAGCAGGTCCTTTCAAACAAGCGCGCCCTTCGATGATGTTGTGCTGTCGAATACGAGACAGATGTGGAGGTGTCTTGCTCCATTTGTATCTGTTTTTACCTTAGAAATAATTTCTCATTGTTTCCTCTTCAGATTCACTCGCGGAAAAGTCGTCACTTTGCTCTATTTCGGACACAGAATCATGTTCACTGTATATAGTTTCCTGATCGCTTATGTTAACCTCATCTTCTGAAATTTATTGTTTTTCTTCGCTTTCAGAGTCACTGCAATCCTCTAGGATTTGTGCTATGGCATTTTCTGAGAGTTGACGACTCATTTTTTTTTGTTTTAGATCTCGAACTCTGAAAAAGAAGCAAGAATAAAAATAACCACATTGGAAATTTATAGTACATAAAAGCTACAGGGATCCCCAAGTAGGTAACATACGTATTTACCTCAGCGAAAGCGCGATGTACGTCCACCCGTCGAGAGATTCTGCGGCGCACTGAGATAGCCGAAAGCGCGCGACCGTTACTTGTCAATGTCAAAAATTACCGTTAAAAACAGCGCGTGGGGTCTGGCCAGACCCCACCCGTGCGGTTAAAGGTTAAATCCTGCTGCATATCATATGATCCCAGGGAATGTGATTTACATGCTTCTACCCGTATTTGTAAGTCTTCATATATTAGCTCTGCTCTGCACAATTGAACAAATGTTACTGATAGCGGTACACAAATATTTCTGTAATGTATATTCGTACTAATGTTTGGAATGCACATCTTCAGGAACTCCCTCCGGACTGATTTTGTGACCAAGGAACGGGAGACCGTTGAGTTCACAGGACGGCAGCTGTCAATATCTAAGTTCCTATCATTTGAATATTGGATGCATGGCAGTAAGAAGAGGCAGACTAAGTAGAGCGCAGCAGAGTACTGTTGCGAAGGCAATTAGATTAAAATTCAATCATACTAAACCGACGACCGTAACCGGAAGTGAGTTAATAAATAAATTGTTTTTTTTAAATTCTTATTTGTTGTTTTATTGAAATCAAATTAAAACGTAACACTAGGTAAAATGCTCGGAGTAGCGACGAGAGCAGCGCAAAGTGGCAACATATATGATATTGTGATCAACAATCCCCTTGCAGGCAAATTCTCTTTACAACGGGAGAGGATCATGTACTAAATTTACTTTTACAGGCTGATAAAGATGAAGAATAACACCACAAATAATTCGTATATGGATTTGCTACCAGAGCATGCTATGACGTTATAAGTCCATATACAACTTACAAACTTAGTAGCCATTTGCATCGAGGCTCTTATATCTTCAGTAGAATGGTCTTTCCTAGAAGGGATATAAAACAAGTTAATAAAAGATAAATATAACCTTTTATATTTTTTGTTTTCTCTACAGCTTTTATCGCCTCTTGGCAAATTTGTTTCATGTTGGCTCTCAAAACAGCAAAGTCATTTGTTTTATCAATTTCCCCCTCCTAAAAAGCATAAGATTTTTAAACCTATTCTTTTGTAAAGTGAATAATTGTATTTTTACTGCAATAGTGTGTTATATTTACCTCTTCTGTTGTTTTCTTCCCAAATAATCTATTTCGATTAGTTTCGAAATAGTTGTCCGATCTACAAGTATATAAAAATATATATCAAAATTTGTCATTTGTGTACCAGTCTTAGAGTTGGAAATAGTAAAGTAATAGGAAATAAGGCGTGTGTTAGTTAACAATTAATGTACTTTAAGAGCGATTTACACTTCGACCAGTACAGTAGCGAGTTTTGTTACAGGGCAGTTGACAGTAAACGGTTGAGTGGACAGTAGCTCAAATATTCAAATGTTTTCGTGGCGAGTATAGTTAAGCACAATTTTCTATTTTGAGGGTCGAACACGAACACGTTGCACTGTGCAACTTAAGCACTGAACTAAACTTGCTCGTTCATATGAGCGGCGAGTTTAGTTTCGGGTGGCGTGAGACGCGCGGGAGGGCAACAATTCCAAACAATTCGCATTAAACTCGCCAAAAAATAGACCGGTCTGCTATCTCGTTCAACTTAATTGTTAACTTGCTACTTAACTCACTAATTGCCGTTCAAAAGAGACTTTCTACTTAACTCGCCAAGTTCACAAGTTAACTCATCTAAAATCGTATTTTTTTTGTATTTTTAGTAAAGAAAACACCTGTAATCTTTGATGCTACGAAAAGATCTCTTCTTTGTTGTTCTCCTCCTCCAATATTTTCCAGAATTGTAACCAGTACGAATACTATCACCAAATTTCTTAAACTTCTTATTAATCCACTGTCCTGAACGTTTAACGAAATTGTTACCATCAGCAGAATGCTTATTCCTCATTTCGCTATCCAAATAGTCTATTTTCACACCGTATTCATCATCGTATATATCGTTCCAGAAAAGGAGATTACTGTCTCCTGCGCATCTTTTCACAACAGTTTTGTTTTCTTTGTTATCCGAGAGGGAATTTGTTTCATTTGAAGGTTTACTGATGTGTTTTTTTAATTTAGTATCATTGATAAATGGCTGATGTTTTATTGTGTCTGCAAATTCACATAAACTTATTAGCTGTTATATATCAAATATGTTTCATTTTCTTGTTCATTGTGTATAGTAGAGCATGAAATGAAACTAATTTTTACGGATTTTATCGCGTTTAATTTAACTTTTTAATTCCCGACGTTTCGGGTGAATTAGAACACCCATGGTCATAGGGAGAGTTATTTGACGTCCCGATATCATAGCTCGGTTACCTTCATTTTTTTAAATATTAATTTTTGGTCTGATCTACGCAGAATGGGCTTACAGTATCTTAAAGTCTTGCAGTAGTATATTTGAGTTTGAATTTAATTTTATTATTTATTGAATCCCAAGCTAATGGTAGTGCCGAGCCATCTTCCCTATTGAAATTAGGACGTTATTTAGTTCATAAATGGCTCGTGAATCATCTTAGGTAGGGATCGGTGTTCTTTTGCGAGGATTTGTGGTCTATTAAATCTAATATAATGGCGGGGATGATCTTGAATATGTTCGCTGACCTGAAATCCGTAAAACTTCCCGAAACGTCGGTGCTTCCGGTGAGGTATATGTTCTTATACGCGGGCTCTTATAGATATTTTTGTTTGTACTATGTACGAGCGACTACATTTACAATAAACCTTCTATTGCAATCCCTACACTCCTGTATCCGCCCGCGTATAAGAACATACCTCACCTGAAGCACCGACGTTTCGGGAAGTCTGAAGTCAGCGATCATATTCAAGATCATCCCCGCCATTATCATCATTCTCTAAACCATTTCCCATTATCTGGGGTCGGCGGTAAATTTTATATTTACTCCTTTTTTTTTTTTTACTTTCTTTCCTTTTTTTTTTTCCCAAATGACACAAATCCTCGCAAAAGAACACCGATCCCTACCTAAGATGATTCACGAGCCTTTTATGAACTAAATTATATCCTAATTTCAATAGGAAAGATGGTTTGGCGCTACCATTTGCTTGGGATCCTATAATTAATAAAATTAAATGCAAATCCAAGCATACAACTGCAAGACTTCAAGATATATTAAGCAGATTCTGCGTAGATGAGACAAAAATTTAATATGTATTAAAAAAACTGAAATTAGCCGGGCTCGATATGTCAAACATCTCATCCCCCCGTAACCATAGGTGCTGTAAAACACCCAAAATGTCGGGAGTTAAAAAGTTAAAATTAACGCGATAAAATCCGTAAAACTTAGTTTCATTTGATGTGTAGTGTTCGTGTTAATATAAAAAATCATTACAAATAAGGATTATGCTCAATTTCATGACACTTTCAGAAGGAAATGAATAGTAAACTTATTTACAGCTTCACATAGAATTGCTAAATAATAGTACATAAAGAAATATGATAATAGTGGTAAATTTAATCATTCAAAAAATTATATCGCATCATATAATATATCCGAAGGTTGTGTCTTATACATTTATTAAGCGAAATAACAATTGTATAGTAATATTAGTATTAAAATGATACCTATATTGCCTTGTGTAATTTCTGATGTTTTCTGTTCCATCACTGTCGTTTTATTCGTTGATGTATTAGACACGTGTACATAATTTTCATCGAAAGACATAAGTACTCTTGATCTGTGACCAATATTTTCTATCATATCAGCATCATACATAGGGTACATAATTTCATTTGTGATATTTTCAGGCATTGATGTGGATTGGTCAAATTTTGGTGTAAAATTGTACCTATAGTAATTTTATTAAAAAAATAATGATTAATTGTTTAAGTTTTGTAATGAATTGATTTATTCATAATCATTTTTTTAAAAAGTTATATATTATTTTCAATTTATAGCAGTATGTACAAAAATTTAATCAATGGATTAACTTCGCAAGAAAGACAAAATCAAAAATCAATATACATCTAAAATAGATCAAGATGAACTAACCCGGGTATTTGCACATCATCTTTGTACTCTCCAGAGAGCTTGGCTAAGGTCAAGAACCAATCAGATAAAACATGCAAAAGTTCACTGGAATCCGAAGAACTTTTACTATGACTTGAATTTAATGCATCTCTCTGCTCATATGATATTTTTTTAACTGAATCGTTCCTCAACGTTTTTGTATTGTATTTGGAAGCATCTGATTGTATTAACGGTACTATACTGGATACATCATTTTTAATATTATCACCAAGCGGTTCTGTTTTAGTTTGCTTTAAATCTTCTGTTTCAACCGACTTCAAAGAACGTTGCTTTCGTAATACAGTAAAACCTATATTTTCATCAAAAATATTTGGATCTGCTCGTACTTTTTTGAAATTATTTGGTTCATAGTAATATGGCACTGTTTGATTTGTTTTGTCATCTAAATATTTTAAATGTTGTGATAAAATGCCAGATATATTGAAACTGCTTTTTAATTGTGTTTCATTATTTAAGTTAAACTGTATTCCTTCATGTTCTGGAGAAACTGGAAATTTTGAAATGTTTAAAGAAGAAGTTAAAGCAATAAATTTAATACGCTAATAATATTGAACAAATATGAAAACTGTATCAAATTCAAGGTCAAATATCATTATTTAAAATTGGCTTTTACAAAGCACTATTTGAGACCCTAGTATCAAAACATATATTCAGGAGAATTAATTGGGATAAATTTGGAATAAATATAAATGGTGAAATGCTTAACCACCTAAGATTCGCAGATGACCTGATTCTGCTCAATGAAAATCAAGAAGGCTTAGAAATAATGTTAACCCAATTAGAAAAAGAAAGTAAAATTGTAGGGTTGACTATGAATCAAGGTAAAACAAAAGTAATGACAAATTATATAAAAACACCAATCTTTCTTAATTCTAACCAAATAGAGTATGTCAACGAATATACAAATTTAGGACAAATTATTGCACCAGAGACTCAGATGCAGAAAGAAATAAATGTCAGAATAAGTAAAGCTTGGAAAATATTTTGGTCCCTAAAAGAAATTATGAAGAACCCACACATACACCTAACAGACAAAACTACGGTGTTCAACTCATGCATACTACCATTTCTAACCTATGGAGCACAAACCTGGGTCCTGACTAAGAAGCAGAGTAGAGCACTAACAGTGTGTCAAAACAGAATGGAAAGAAGCATTCTAAACAGCAAGCTACGGGACAAAATCAAAGTAACAAATATAAGAAGTAAGACAAAAGTTACAGATGTCGCATACACAGTGAAAAAACTTAAGTGGAAGTGGGCGGGCCATATGATAAGAAACAGAAAGGAAAAATGGACAAAAAATGTTATTGTATGGTACCCCAGAGATGGAAAAAGACGGAAAGGGCGCCAGAAATTAAGATGGGAGGATGATATAAAGCAAATAGCCACAACAACATGGCAAAGAGAAACTGCAAACAAGGAAATATAGAAAACCCTAGGGGGAGGCCTATGCCAAATGGCAAGCTGATAATAACGTTACCGATGTCGAAGATTGAATTGAATTGTTATTATAAACTTTTTTAGTAGGTACAATAAATTTTAAAATGTTGCAATAATAATAATTCCCCAAATTGTAATATATTATAAGAAATAAAGGCTATTTGAATTTGAATTTGAATGTCTAATTTAATTTTAATAGCAAATCTTGATTTACCTAAGTCACAAGAAATACCTATACCATCCCGTTTACTTTCCGCAGCTTCAAATATGTGTTTGAGAAGTACCATGCCTGGGTCAATTTTATTTTGACCTTTAGAGAAACCCTACTGACCGACATGAAATAATTTATTTAACGATAAATGACATGTTAACTAATTATAAATTACTTTTTAATATATTTGCGTAGTTTTGATAGTATAGATATAGGTCTCAAATTACTGAGCCACTTTTATTACAAAATTTAAAAAGGGGAATTATGTTACTGTGTTTCATTATATTTAAAAAAGTACTAATGTCAACGCATTTATTAAATGACTTAATTGCTGATGAATGGAATGCACTATCGATTTACTAACAGTTTTAAAACTTTTAATAATTATATGACTTCTATATTTCTAAAATTAATAATATTATGGCATTCATAAATTGACTCCAGGAAAACAAAGAAGCATTGAGAATATGAATTTATATTACATGTACTTAGTCTCAAACAGTACTTTACACAAAAATATTCAAATGTAACGGCAGTTGCGGCATCCAATTTGATAATCCTGTTACTGTTTTTTTTACAACAAAAATGTATGATTAATATGTTTTGATCTACCAGTTTCACGATTATAATTTGCCAAGTACCTAGTTTAAATTTATAATTTTGTAAGCAGAGTATTTAATTTATACTGCGATATAATAAGTTTTAGTATTAGCACAAACTGTTTAAAAATATTTTAGTTTTTGAATATTTTTCAACACGCACACACACACACACACACATACACACACACACACACACACACACACTTTTACACATTTTTATATATATATATATATATATATATATATTGTTGGCGACGCGCCTAGAATATTTCAATTTATTAGTTAACCGATTACGAATAGCTTCTAAAACGCAAATTATCAAGCAACAATATTCCTATAAGAAAATGCTTAGTTGAATCGAGATGATCGCTGTGCATAAGTAGAATTAATGGAAATTAATTGCATAAGTGTTGTCTTATGAAAGTTTGATATGTTTTGTATGAAAACAAATGCCTATTTTCTATGATTAATTTATGAAAACATTCACTTATATTGTTTGATAAGAAACATGACAACTGATAAGAATCTGATTAGAGGTAGTTTTCGGCGTTTGAGAATTGAGTAGAATCATTTATTCACCTAGTATTGTTGATATTGGTATAAGACTTTCCATTTTTACTGATAGTCGATAGCCGTGCAAAAGTTAGTTGTTCAAATAGTGTGAGTTCATAGACGCACGCTAGCCACGTACTTAGGAGGCCAAATATGTAGAAATTTAAATATTTGCAATTTCAGCAATTTATGTAAAAATGACTTGTAAAACATTTCAGATTGATTGTACGTGTAAAAGAGGTGAATTCTGTGTTATTTTTATGTGAAAATTCCTGTGAATAAGTGAAATAATGATAGTTTTGTATAAGTAATTTAAAAGTGTTTTAATAGTGAAATGTATAGAGAAAATGTAAATTAAACTATTGTATTGGTTAAGATACGTATAATTTCAAGTGGAAAACATTGTTTTAACTTTGTTACATGTTAAATATTTAAGAAATTTCAACTTTGAACATGTGAGTAAAATAAGCATATTTTGTTAAATAAATAAAAGGTTTTTTGTGATATAAAAATGTAATGTATATCGTAGTATAGATATTTTTTGTGCTATCTTTATAAGTAAATTGTATAAATGTATGTCTTATACAAATAAAGTTATTGAGTAAACCGTGAGAGAGTGATAGTACAAATTGATGTAATTGAGTTGCGCAAGCGCAAAAATGGCGCGGCTCACTTTCACGTATAGCTCTGGGGTAGCTCAGTAAACGAGTTTTCTTGCAATTCGTTCGGGAATCCTTCGGGAAAGTTCGGGAAAAGTGCAAGACCAGCAGTCAATAAGAAGAAGAAAGAAAAAGTATAGGGAAGTGATAGGGAAAAGTAATTACTCTCTCACGGAACGGTTTGAAGATAATTGCTGTTTTATTCCCAAGGAATTCTTCCCTCAAAATAATACAGTCCACATCGAAGAATTAAGGCGTTGGGACCGGGACGACTTCGGAAGACCCGTAATCCCCGCCTGAACCTATTTTCTGAAAAGGTAGAGGTTATCGCCCTTGTGTGTTACTCCGTTGCGGAGATCACATACGTTGTTCCCGAACCCAACGTAGGCGTTATAGGAGGCCGGATCGAGAGAAGCCTCGATTCCCCCCTTCTGTTTCTTAGTTAACGTTTTGTCTGGTTCCTTTTCAAGTGGTCCTTCGAGCCGGATCAAGGAACCAGCTGTGGACTGCTGGTTAAGGAGAAAGAAGACCTTCGGAGCTGAGTGAAGATCAGCAACCGAAGGTAGCCGGAGGTTTGAGCTGAAGCAACAGGACCAAAGGCCGGAAGACCAGGTCTCAGCGCAGTAGGACCGGACCTGGAACTACCAGAAGAAAGAAAATCGGGATTGCGGCTTGGGGCGTGTGCTCGCATGGGGCACGTATCGCAGCCAGGCGCATGTGCCTTGTGAAGGCGCTCATCGTGGTCAAGCAGGGCTTGGCATTTCCTGTCGGGCAAGCGTGCTCGGCATTTTCCTGTCGGACGATCGTGTCCGGCATTTCCTGTCTGACGACCGTGTCCGGCATTTCCTGTCGGACGACCGTGTCCGAGATTTCCTGTCGGGTCATCAGAGGGTGCAAGAAGAAGAAGCATCCACTGCTGCTGCTGCCAGGCGAGGGTGCTCGTGGGCACCTGACTGCATCGCGGCCGGAAGAGGGCGCCTGGACGAGGCGTCACCGGCGACTGGGCGACGAAGAGCAGCATACATTCTGACCGCCTAACGGTGCCAAACGGTCGGGCTCTTGCACAAAACCTTCGGGTGGAGCAGTTCTCTCGAGCGAAACTGCGCTTGCACTACCGCTCGACTGTTTCGTCATATTCCTTGGCGGGACAGTTCCTAAACCTTTCCTCCATTCCATTCCTGCACGACTCCATCCCTGGACGGCTCTCCTCAGTAGGCCCCGTTCAGGATTGATAGAACTGATAGGGCTGTTAGGGTGGTAGTAAGGTTGTAGGGTTGGGAGATAAAGGGGGGAGGGGTAGTGAGGTTAGGTTGGGGTGTAGAAGGGTTGTAGGTAAAGGGTTGTAGGGACCGTAGAGACAGTTAGGGACTGTAGGCCAACAATCACCTTCCTGCAAGATGAAGAAGGCACAAGACCAGACAGGGAGAAGCGAAGGAACCAAGACAAGGACAGGGCCCTCAAGAAAAGCTAAAGAGGCGGAACCATCTGGAGCGACCACAGCTACTGCTTCGAGTGGGGCAACTTCTTCAAGTGGAGCCACCACCGATACGTCCACATGCACGTGGGACTCAGAGGCGTCCATGGCAACGACAAGCAACAGGACGGACACCAGTGGTACGCAGGCCAGCACCGCATAACAATCCGTTATATCCACGAGTGAATCGGTAGTCGAAAAAGTAGGTCAAAGGACCGAAGAAGCGGCATCGTCGAGGACAGTAATCGGGCACACTAGTGACAAAGAGTCACAGAGAGGTAGTAGGTCATCGCGATCGGCGAGGCTGAAAGCCGAATTAGAGGCGCGGATTAAATTCGAACGCTCAGAGCTCGAACGAGCACAGGCAGCTGCTGCCTTAGCCAAGTCTCAATTGGGGTTGGCACGACTCAACCGAGAAGAGGAGATCGACTCGAGTGTAGATGATGAAGAGCGGAATACTCAGGTGGAACCTTTCGTAAGGAGTTGGGTTCAACAGACCATAATGAGCGCGCCGGTTAGTGTAACGCAACCCGATATTACTGATAAGGAAGCGTGTAAAGGATCACGCCGCAAAGGGGCGGAGATCGAGCGCAACCAAGGAAATGCACAGAAAACACACGCGAGTGAGGTGTCAGAATTGACCGAAGCGATTGTGAGTGCAATAAAGATAGCGGGTAAAGATAAGTCTTCCCAGCTTCATTTCCTCCAGGAATTACCGGTGTTCGATGGAGACCCAGGTGAATGGATAGTTTTCAAAACCGTGTTTGAAGACACGAGAAGCCAATTTTCATGGGTGCAGAATGTCGCACGCCTTAGGAGGGCATTAAAAGGCACCGCTAAGGAAGCGGTTAAGTCGTTGTTGTTTACTTTGTTGTGTGAACCTGAAGAAATAATGAACGCTCTCGAAAGAAGATTCAGTAGGGTTGAGATGCTCATTTTAGCCGAAATCGAGAATGTAAGACGTATGCCAAGATTGGCAGAAGATTGCCGGAATATAGGATCTTTTGCAAGTCGTATTACGAACGTGGTTGCCACAATACAAGCGTTGAACAACCACAGTATTTATACTCACCGGAGTTAGTAAGCCGCATAGTCGAGAAACTTGGAACTATGATTAAATTTAAATGGTTTGAATATCGAGCTCAGCATCCTTTGGAGCCAGAGTTACAGAAGATGGCCAAGTTTTTAAATTTATTGAGTGAACAATTTGGAACGTCCTTAAGCAATGAAAATGTGCCTGAAAAACGGAAGCGTCCTGAATTCAGGAAGCAAACTGTACACACCGCAAAGGGGTCTGTACGCAACCGTTTCAAGAGCGAGCGCTATGAGCGCCGAAGTAATACGAGCGAGCGTCTAGAACGCCGAAATAATAAAGGACACAACCGACAAGTGGTTATGATAACCCAGGATAAGCCTGTAAGTCGGGTAACACATAAGTGTGTTATATGTAACAAGGAGCACTCTATAGTGAGTTGTTACAAGTTTAAGGACATGAATAATCGCGAGAAATGGGAAGCGGTTAAAAAAGCGAAAGTATGTTTCCAATGTTTGTCACCTAACCATATGAGGTTAGAGTGCAAAGGGAAAAATGTGGTGTAAAGGGATGTAGAATGTCACATCATCGAATGCTACACCGATACCCCAATGAAAATACCTCGTCGCAAGGGGACGAGGGGGGTAAAGAAGCTCAAATTACAACTGTTAGTACAGTGAATGCACTGGCATGTGCATACTTAAAGATTATACCGGTCGAGTTGTATGGACCTAAAGGAAAGGTCAAGACCACAGCTCTTCTGTATGAAGGATCAACCATGACACTCATAGAGGAGTTGATGGCTCAGAAGTTAGCGCCTCGCGGACGTAAAGAAGAATTACGTATTGAAGCCGTGGGAGGTAAGCGAATTAACGACGACAGTTCGTATCGCTTAAACGTTAAGATAAAAGGCATTTACTCGAACGACTTAGAAGAGATAAGTGTACAAACAATTAAGTCACTTAACCTTTCTCCGCAGTCAGTGAGTCGAGAATTATTGCAACGGTGTTCTCATTTGACACCGATTAAGGACGAGTTGATTTATGAGAGGTCCAGACCTACCATATTAATTGGCCAGGACAATTGGCATCTCATAGTTACTCGTGAATTAATTTCAGGAGGTAAGAACCTACCTGTAGCATCGCTCACCAAACTTGGATGGGTTTTACATGGTCACATATCGGGTGGCATCAAACCAATCAAGATTGTTAACCACATTTCCACCAAGAAGGAGGAAGACATGGATAAGTTGATCAAAGATTATTTTAGTTTGGAATCTCTGGGAGTGTCTGCGCGAAAGCCCGTGAACGACCCAGAAGAACGAGCTTTAAATATTTTGAGCAAAATGGTACGTCGTATACCTAACAATAGGTACGAGACTGCTTTGTTATGGCGCACAGATAATGAGTGCATGCCGTCGAATAGAGCGCAGGTTGAAAGTCGCCTGTTTAATATCGAAAAGAAGCTCGACAAAAATAGCGAGTTGAAAAAAGAATATGAGAAGCAAATAGAAAATCTCATCGTTAACGGTTACGCAGAGAAAGCGAACCATATTTCCATTTCCCCACGCACGGGGTATCTTCCTCACTTCGCGGTGACTCGTCCACAAAAAAGGAAAATAAGGATAGTTTTCGACGCCGCCGCTAGGACGGGCGGACGTTGTCTTAATGATGCATTGTTAACCAGACCGGACTTATTGAAGTCGTTATTTGGCGTTCTGCTACGATTCAGAGAAGGAAGCGTGGCAGTGATGGCAGACATTAAAGATATGTTCCTGCAAGTGAAAATCCGAGAAGAAGACAGGGATAGCCTTCGATTCTTATGGCAGCACAAGCGTGACGCGCCACCGGAAGAGTATAGAATGACGTCACTCATATTTGGAGCAGCATCATCACCATGCATCGCTATGTATATGAAGAATAGGAATGCGCAGGATAACGCACATATCTATCCAAAAGCAGCTTCCGCTACGGAAAGCAATTTTTATATGGATGACTATCTACAGGCATTTCCCGACGTGACGACGACCGAAAGGATAGTAAACGATATGTATGAATTACATAAACGTGCTTTTTTCCAACTGAGGGGATGGGCTAGCAACCGACCCGAAGTTTTAAGTAAAATGGAAAATAAATACAAGAGCGACAGTGCTTCACTGGAAGATAAGGAGCACACAGAACGCACTTTAGGTTTAATTTGGAATATCAAACGTGATATAATAAGTTTCTCCATAAGTCTTCGTAACACACCGAAAGAGGTGGTGGAAGGTTTACGACCGCCTACGAAGAGGGAGATAACTAGTGCTGTGATGTCGGTCTTCGATCCTTTGGGACTCGCATCACCCATAACGATTCAAGGGAAGTCGCTGATCCAGCAAGTATGGAGGACAGGCATCTCTTGGGATGAATAAGTTACACACGAATTACACGTGTTATTTTGTAAATGGATATCGTAAGTGTAGAAATTAGGTCATTTAGAATTACCTAGACCCGTTGCTGAAGGCGTCGGCAAGGGAGAATTACACACCTTCACGGATGCTAGTGAAAAAGCATAAGCTGCCGCGGTGTATTACGTCACCACGGACGAGATAGGAGAGAGGCGGATTACGCTGATCGCCGCAAAGGCAAGAGTAACGCCGCTGAAACCAATTTCTATTCCAAGGCTTCAATTGCAAGCTGCTCTTATGGGCAGCAGATTAGCTGCATCAGTTATTGAAGAAAGCAAGTACGAGATATCCGAGAGAGTATTTTGGACGGACTCACGTACAGTGTTAGCGTGGATTAAGTCAGATTTTCGCGCTTTTCTTCGTTGCTCATCGATTGGCTGAGATCGAAGATCACAGTAAACCATGTGAATGGCGATGGGTTCCAACGTCACAAAACGTGGCAGACGACGCCACTAGAAATTTTCCTTCCACCTTCGATGTAAGTCATCGCTGGTTTCAAGGACCTGAATTCCTCAGGAAAAGTCCTGATTTATGGCCCAAACAAGTGGACACCATAAATAGCTTAGAAACAGGTGAAGAAAAATCGCCAAAAGGCTTAAATGCGCTGAGAAAGCAAGAACCGTTAAGTCTACCCGACTACGGACGATTTAGCAGCTTTAAGAAATTCCTTGGGGCAACTACACGCACCTTACAAGCGGTAGAAAAATTCAAGAGTTTAAGAAAGTCGGTTAAAGGACCCGACAACGCAGCCGAAAAGTCGGTTATGTGTTCCAACGAAGTTTTAGCGAAGTCGGTTAAAGGACCCGATAGCGCGTTGGACATAGCGCTCTTGAAAAAAGCTGAATTATTAATTTGGAAGTTCGTTCCAGACGAGTGTTTTCATTCAGAAATAAAATGCTTGAAAGCAGGCAAAAGCGTTGAAAGAAGTTCACGCTTAAGTAAATTATCTATGGAAATAGGAGAAGATAACTTACTCCGTTTAAATGGGCGTTTACCTTGTCTAATTTGACCGAGGAAAGTAGAAAACCTGTCGTATTAGACGGTAAACACGAAATCGTTAAAATGATGATTAGAGAAGTTCATCATCATTTTGGACATGCCAATCACCAGACGGTGATGAATGAGGTGAACCAAAAAATTTTATGTCTTGAACCTGCGTAATGTAGTACGAAGTGTGTCACATCATTGTCAGTGGTGCAGGACATACAGGTCAAAACCGCAGAACGTGCCACAAGGAAATATTCCTCTGGAGAGAATGATTGGATTGCACGATAGCTCACAATGAACCACCTTTTACATGTTCAGCCGTATTATTTCGGACCTATGAGTGTGTCTATAGGAAGGCGACACGAAAAACGTTGGGGTGTTTTATTCACGTGTCTGACCACCAGAGCAGTACACCTAGAATTAGCAGCCTCATTGACACCAGCCTCAATGATAATGGCATTGAGGTGATTTATCGCCAGAAGAGGAAAACCAGCCGTTATATACAGCGATAACGGGACAAATTTCAAAGCTGCGAATATAGAATTATTGAAAGCATGCGAAGAATGCTATGAGGGCATGAAAAATGAGTCATTTAAAAAATATATTAAATGGAAATTTATACCTCCGGGAGCACCGCACATGGGTGGCGCCTGGGAGAGGTTAGTAAGATCAATTAAAATTGCGTTGACCGCTACGCTCAAAGAAAGGAGCCCGCGTGAGGAGGTTCTGCATACGTTGCTTTTGGAAGCAGAGCATACTGTAAATTCCAGGCCTCTGGTAACATTCAGTATGGATAGTCCTGAAGAGGGTTTGACACCCAATCATTTTCTTCTGGGACGCTCATGTGGTGATCGACCACCTGGATTATTTTTAGAGCAACATCTGACGGGTCAACTCAATTGGAAATCTGCACAAAGGTTAGCCGACCATTTTTGGACAAGATGGCTAAAAGAATATAAGTCATGCCTACTTTAATACCTCGAACAGGTAATAACGGAAAGTTTATGGAGCCTAAAGAAGGTGATATTGTCTTGATAATAGATCATTCATTGCCACGAAATACGTGGCCGAAAGGCAAGGTTAGTGGGACGCTACCGGGACCAGACGGTCACACTAGAGTGGTTGACGTCATTACTAGCACAGGTATCTTGAGGAGACCTACATTCAGAATAATAGTCCTGGTACCCGCGACGCCTCCCAAATGATGGTGCTGATGCACGAGGGGGGAGATTGTTGGCGACGCGCCTATAAGAATATTTCAATTTATTAGTTAACCGATTACGAATAGCTTCTAAAAAGCAAATTATCAAGCAACAATATTCCTATAAGAAAATGCTTAGTTGAATCTTAAAGAAATATCGAATTAATGATATGAAGGTCTTGGGTTCGACTCCCAGGCCGGACTAGTTTGTCGTTTTCTTAGTAATATCTCTTAATAAATTCATATAGGGAATTTTTAAGATATAAATTATGTTACCGGATTTGTTCCCCGGTTGAAATCATCTTTCCAATAATGTTAATTTAAAGAAATATTAAAATAAAGTTAGAGACCAGGTTTTGTTCCCCGGTCGAGATGATCGCTGTGCATAAGTAGAATTAATGGAAATTAATTGCATAAGTATTGTCTTATATGAGTTTGATATGTTTTGTATGAAAACAAATGCCTATTTTCTATGATTGATTTATGAAAACATTCACTTATATTGTTTGATAAGAAACATGACAACTGATAAGAATCTGATTAGAGGTAGTTTTCGGCGTTTGAGAATTGAGTAGAATCATTTATTCACCTAGTATTGTTGATATTATAGACTTTCCATTTTTACTGATAGTCGATAGCCGTGCAAAAGTTAGTTGTTCAAATAGTGTGAGTTCATAGACGCACGCTAGCCACGTACTTAGGAGGCCAAATATGTAGAAATTTAAATATTTGCAATTTCAGCAATTTATGTAAAAATGACTTGTAAAACATTTCAGATTGATTGTACGTGTAAAAGAGGTGAATTCTGTGTTATTTTTATGTGAAAATTCCTGTGAATAAGTGAAATAATGATAGTTTTGTATAAGAAATTTAAAAGTGTTTTAATAGTGAAATGTATAGAGAAAATGTAAATTAAACTATTGCATTGGTTAAGATATGTATAATTTCAAGTGGAAAACATTGTTTTAACTTTCCATGTTAAATATTTAAGAAATTTCAACTTTGAACATGTGAGTAAAATAAGCATATTTTGTTAAATAAATAAAAGGTTTTTTGTGATATAAAAATGTAATGTATATCGTAGTATAGATATTTTTTGTGCTATCTTTATAAGTAAATTGTATAAATGTATGTCTTATACAAATAAAGTTATTGAGTAAACCGTGAGAGAGTGATAGTACAAATTGATGTAATTGAGTTGCGCAAGCGCACAAATGGCGCGGCTCACTTTCGCGTATAGCTCTGGGGTAGCTCAGTAAACGAGTTTTCTTGCAATTCGTTCAAGGATCTTCCTAGGTGTGCGTTATTCCGTAGTTAGCAGGGGCTGCAAATAACCGCCGGTTCGACAAACTCCGCCGATCGTTGAGTCCCGTGATTCCGTGAGGCGTCGAGGTCACCGGCCCCTAGGTGATTCTTGGCACTTTATGCGCTCCGAGCATCCTGTGCCCAGTCGCGTCGTAAAGTGCCACCTCCGCACTTCCCCCAACCCTTTTGGTTTAAAAGGGGTAGGCAGTGCCCACAGTGTTGAAAGTCTCTGTAACAATATCACCACCATCCGCGTCGCGCATCAATATCTGCTGCCGATCGTTTGGAAGATAGATAGGGCCTTAAATAGATTACCGCTGACGCTGACTGTTAGGTTAGGAAATGTCAGGGAACGATAAGGGGGGAACCTCCTCCGAAATCGAGGAAACCTCCGGACCGGCCAGGCGTACTGGATAGACCCATCGCCTACCGCGATATTTTCAACCCGGAGAGGATGAGAGTTGTCTCATCCTACTCACAAATACCGACCCGGAAACCTTCGTCGCCGGGTAAGGAGTCCGCACCTAGGGTTGCACTCTCGCCCATCGTACCTGAGTGTACGACTGGGCCCCCCCCACGAAGACGCCACGAAGGCACACACCGCCCGAGACCGAGGCCTCCCTCTATGAGAAGAGGCAGCGTGTTGGAAGATCAGAACCATCATCAGCATCATCTGATGACGAGGAGCCCCAAACAGCGTCTAGGAAGAAGGTCCGCACCTCACCTCCTAGGTCGCCATCACCACCGCAACAGCCACCATCCATCTCTCCGGACCGACGTAGCCACGACTCGGCCCAATATGAGCAAGGAGGTGAGGAGTCCTACAGCTGGGGCTCAACAACGTACGCAACCCTAGCTGCATCAGCCGGAAAATCATCACCGGTACAAACCATCAACCCGTCCGGACTAGCTCATGACGATGGACAGCGGCCGTCAACGAGCTATGCCCACATGGCTGCGGCCCCTGCAGTACCACGACCGCAATCGGCGGAGGAGTCTCAAAAGACAGAGAAGGTGAAGGAGAAGTCCAGATATCCGCCGATCGTTGCAGAATGCCTCCCGGACTGGACGAGGCATTTTAAGGTCCTTAATGAGAAGTTGGGCCATCCTCCTAATGCCCGTCCATTCGGGAAGGGAGTCAGATTTTCTCCGCAGAGCCCGGACGAGTTCCGTACCATTCAGAAGTACATGGTCGAGCTCTCCGAGAAAGATAAAACCATGTCGTGGTATTGTTACACCCCGGCAGAGGAGAAGCCCACTAAAGTGGGCATCCGGGGTTTGCTAGTGGGCACCGATCCCAAGATGATCGAGGAGGCTATCCGGGCAAAAGGCTTTCCGATAAACTATATTAAGGCCATACCACCACGTAGAGGCAGACCGGGCTGCCTCTACTACGCACAGCTGGAGCATCTGAGCCTGGAGCGGCTCCAAGAACTTTACAATATAGACGAACTCCTCTACATGAGAGGAGTAGTCATCGAAGCCTGGCAAAGAAAAACGGGGCCACCGCAATGCCACCGTTGCCAGGCTTTCGGACATGCCTCAGCAAACTGCTTCAGGCCAGTGAAATGCGTTCGCTGTGCTGGAGAGCATATTGCCAGCCTTTGCCCAAGGGGTAGAGAGGAAGAGCCAAAGTGCGCAAATTGCGCCAAGAATCATACGGCCAACGATCGCCGCTGCCCGGTCCTGAGGAGGATCTCCAGGAAGCAGGGGATCGTTCTACCTGGGCTACTCCCGGAGAACCCCAAGAGGATCCCCCAGAGTCGCCCTAAGGCTGTGACCATACAGGAAGACGGGTGGGCTACCACCACTAGAGGGAAGGGTAGGCAACCAGCCCCCCCCACCGAAAGGGCAACCACCGGGGCGACTCTCTGACCTCCTGCCAACGACGCCATTGAGAGGCAACCCTCCCAAAGGAAGAGGCGGAGGAATAGGAGCAGGAAAACGAAACAGCCTCCTCCTCAGGCTGTGACCTCTACCCCTACAACCGCAGGACCGATAGCCTCGCAGGCGCAGGTTGCTGCAAAAACATCAGCACCAGCTACGGCAAGTAGAGTGCCAGAAAGGGCCCTACCGGAAAGCAGAGCCTGCTCCACACATAGAGCGCGCTCTGCGCAAAAGAAGACCCTAACCAATGCCCCGAGACCAGTGCCTTCACAGAAGCGTAGTGCAGAACGCAGACCACCAACTTCCGACTTCGAGACGGCTGATGCTATCCACAGATTGGTAGGCATAGCCATCGAAGTCGGAACACAAGTCCTGGCCGACATTAGGGCCGGGACTGATCCCGTTACCACCGTCATGAAGGCGCTGGCATCGCTACTGGCAAGGCATTACGGAGGATAATAACCTGCGTCTGCTATACTGGGACCCGGACGGGATTCGCCAAAGGATCCATGAACTCCGCACGGTCACCCAGCAACAGGATATCCAGGTGATCTTGCTGGGTGAAACCAAATTACGACCATCAACGCATCTAAAGCTGCCCAACTATACTATCTACAGGAGGGACGAGGTTGATCCTCAAGGGGTCGCTTATAGAGGGAAAGCGATCCTGGTGAGGAGAGACATCGTCCACCAGGAGCTGGAACTGCCAGACTTCCAGACGATGCGTTCAATCGGCATAAAAATGAAGGGCGGCGGGCGAGGAACTAAGGATCTTTGCAGCATACCGCCCGCCAGGGACTCCATTTCACTCCTCAGACATCCGGACGGTAATGGAAGGTACGGCACCCACCATCATCGCCGGGGACCTGAACGCCAAACACCCGGCATGGGGGTCCAGAGTGATCACCCCGCCGGGTCGTGAACTTTATGAAGACGCAGAACACCATGATTATGACGTTCTAGGTCCCGAGGAACCGACGCACATCTCTAGCGACCCTAGGAAGCGTCCGGATGTATTGGACTTGCTAGGATCGTCAACTACCCAGTAGTGGTAGAAGTGCTGTATGACTTGAATACACAGCACCTCCCGATTCTGATAACCCTTGGCACTAAGGCAGTGATTGCACCGCCCAGAGCTGTCAAGACCAAGATCGACTGGAGGCTCTACCACCAACACCTGCAGGAGAGACCTCCAGTCCATACACCGATCAACTCAGCGGACGACGTAGAGGCCGCAGCAACTAGAATATCCACGTGCATCAAGGAGGCCATCAACGCGGCCTCTACGATCGTCCCTCTCACGGGAAGGAAAGAGGAGCTGCCGCTAAAGATACGCGTGCAGCTAAACCACAAAAGAGCGCTGAGGAAGTTCTGGGCTCGTACTCGCTGCCCTAGAGTAAAAAGGAGACTCAACACCCTGTCAGACGAACTGTCGGTTGCAATACAGGCCCACAGAGGAGAGGCCTGGGAGCGGCGCATATGGAAGGCAGACGAACAGCACGCGTCGCTCTATACATTGAACCGACAGTTAACGAAAACACGACCACCTGTTTGCCCGCTGACTAACAACGCGGGCATTCAATGTTACGACGCCAAGGGCAGAGCGGATATCCTAGCTGAGCACTTCGAGGAGCAGTTTATGCCGAACCCAGCAAGTGCGGAGTTCATGGAAATCCATACCCGGAAGGAGAGCCGCGTGCAGGAGCTCCTGTCGTCGCCCGCGCCACCGCTTGCAGGAGAGTGGTTTATATCCCCCGCCGAACTGCGGAGGACAGTAACCCGCCTGCAACCGAGGAAGGCGCCGGGGCACGACGGGATTACTAACGCTGCACTACGACAGCTGCCCAATAGAGACCTTGTAGAGATAGGTCGGCTCTACAACGGCATATTGCGGACATCCCACTTCCCGGAGGACTGGAAGAAAGGCAAAGTCATCGTCTTGCCGAAACCCGGGAAGGACAGGCGTAGAGCTGCCAACTACAGGCCGATCACGCTGCTACCGCATATAGCTAAACTGTGCGAAAGATTACTGTTAAGACGTCTCCGCCAGTGCATCCAACTTCGGGCGGAGCAACATGGATTCAGGAGGGGTCACTCAACAGCAACACAGCTGACCAGAGTGCTGCACCTGCTTGCGGCCGAACACAACCGTGGCCGCATATCGTTGGGCGTCTTTCTCGATATCGAGAAGGCGTTCGACCGGGTGTGGCACACAGGATTACTCTACAAGTTAGACGTACAAACAAGTATCCCTCCTGCTATATTGCGGCTAGTGGCGTCTTTCCTGGAAGGCAGGAAGTTCTACGTCTGCGTAGAGAACGCCGTGTCCGCAATAAAGACCATAACAGCTGGTGTGCCACAGGGCAGCTGTCTGTCCCCAGCCCTGTACGCGGCGTACACAAATGACATCCATACTCTGGCAGGACATTTGCACGAACGGGAGGACGACGTCGAATTAGCGCTTTTTGCGGATGACAGCGCATACTTCACGTCGTCCAGAAGAGCCCACATTGCAGCTGCCAGGATGCAACGTCTGCTGGACCTGCTGCCACCATGGTTGGATGAGTGGAGGATGGCCGTCAATGTTAGCAAGACGACCGCTCTACTCACTCGCCGCTATAGAAATCTACCACCACCGCTAACCCTCGGAGGCCAGGAGATCGCATATGAGAAGGCCGTGACCTACCTTGGATGTCGGATTGACAGGACGTTGCGTATGACTGCGCACGTCGACTCTGCTATACGCAAAGCTCGATGTGCGCGGGCAATGCTCCGCCCTGTCCTGACATCCAAGTTACCGACAAAGTCGAAGTTAACTATCTATAAAACATACATAAGACCCCTGCTAACATACGCTGCTCCGGCCTGGTATGCACTCCTGAGCGATCATCAGAAGCGGCGACTTCAGGCCCAGCAGAGTTTGTCATTACGAACCATAGTCGGAGCGGGTCGCTACGTCCGTAACGACGTTATAGCGGCCAACTTGAAGATGGAGAGCCTGCATGAATTCGTGGTCCGGCTGGCGCGCGGTATGTTTGACCGTGCCGACAACGGGCCACATGAACACCTCAACGGCTTCGCGCCGTTGCATGCAAGGCCGCCGGACGGGCGACCATATCCAAGAGAACTCCTCCCTATATAGATTAGGGAGTTGAGTAAAACCCACAATGCCGCAGAAAGGCCAACTCAGACATAATAATTTGTGATTAAACACAAATTATAGATTACCACCTTTAATGACAAAATTAACCAACTGCGACAAAAGTCGCCCAAACAACGCCTATAACATCTAGGCGCCCAGGACCGGCACACTGTAGTGTGCAGTGAGGAACATCCGGGCAAAGGGGTACACCCCGAGGCCCGAGACCTGCACGGCATTATGCCCTGCAGAGGACAGCAACGTTGCAATTCGTTCGGGAATCCTTCGGGAAAGTTCGGGAAAGGTGCAAGACCAGCAGTCAAATTTTTTTTTTTTTTTTTTATAGGATAGGGTGACAAACGAGCGCAGAGTCCACCTGATGGTAAGTGGTTACTGTGGCCCATAGACATCTATATCTATCCTCGATTACGAATCAAAATGCAGATGCGTTGTCACCCGTGAGGACTAAGATGGAATGCCTCGTTTCCAGTAAAAAGGGTCTCCGGTTCTCTACACTCACCATACGAAATACAGCAGCATCAAGCTACTATTTCACGCTGGTATTCTGTGAGAGCGTGGTCCTTCCACGGTCGAGCCGACCCATTCGTGCTACAACTATACTACTAATATAACTGCAGCATGGCTCTACCACGTAAAAAATAAGAAGAAGAAAGAAAAAGTGTAGGGAAGTGATAGGGAAAAGTAATTACTCTCTCACGGAACGGTTTGAAGATAATTGCTGTTTTATTCCCAAGGAATTCTTCCCTCAAAATAATACAGTCCACATCGAAGAATTAAGGCGTTGGGACCGGGACGACTTCAGAAGACCCGTAATCCCCGCCTGAACCTATTTTCTGAAAAGGAAGAGGTTATCGCCCTTGTGTGTTACTCCGTTGCGGAGATCACATACGTTGTTCCCGAACCCAACGTAGGCGTTATAGGAGGCCGGATCGAGAGAAGCCTCGATTCCCCCCTTCTGTTTCTTAGTTAACGTTTTGTCTGGTTCCTTTTCATATATATATTATAAATTTTAATCGAAAACAAATTATGAAGATATGATTGAATCAAAGTTTAATTTTGAAATTTAAACTAAAAATTAAATAATGAGTGCCATGACTTTAAAGTAATTTTAAAAACTTTGCAAGACCCTAAACTTTAATTTTAATCTAAAAAAAGTGGTGGTCAATGGTCCTTGTTTAGCCGTAATCAGCCTCTAATTGCACAGAGGCGAAAATTTTCAACATTATTATTTAAACACCTTATTTCTAAAAATAATTAGGTTCGCCATAGAAACTAATCAAATGAAATAAAATAAAATGAAATGTAAATCCTCGGGTTATGGATAGTACCACTTCAGTAAGTAGCACAGATGGGTCACAAAAAACAATGAATTTCCCCTCAATGTTAATGAGATAATGAATAATAATAGTAATAGGCAGGTAGACGGTTGCAGATCACAAAAAATACCACGTGTCGAACACAGGAAGCAGGAGTGAGAAATACTGTCTCGTGTGTAGCGCGCTCTCTCGCTCTGGCCATAGCTCGCGCGCATAAGGCGACAGGCGTAGCCTCAGTCATAGAGTGCCTCAGTTGTTCACAGCTATCGCTCGCGTAACTACTACTCCAGTTTTTGTTTTCGATACTTCCTAATTTACCACGACTGCTTGCTAACTGGATTCTGTTTCGCCTTATAACTCATTTGACTGTGCTTGTGTTTCGGACTTTGTGTATTGTGATTTGGATTTTTGTGTTGCAAAATGAGTTATTCTTTGAAGGAATGTGCAGAAATGCATTATTTTTACGGCGTTGCCCAAGGCAATGGCCATTTAGCGGCAAGGCTTTACCGAGAGAAACTAGAACGGCGAGGAGAAGAACGGGAACTTTATCCCGATCACAGAGTGTTCATAAATACACATAATACATTTATGGACGGACGAATTTCGGGACGCAGTTCCCACGAAGGAGTACCCAGAGTGGATCCAGATGTCAGAGATGAAGTCGTGGAACAAGTGCAAAGATATCCTTTTACTAGCACCAGAGCTATTACGAGAACGACTGGTGTACCACGAACCTCAGTTATAAGGATACTTAAGTCAGGTAAGTTCATTTTGTCTTTAAAACTTTTACTTTGACACCGTATTAAAGCGCACCTTTGAATAGCGACGAGCGATCAATTAATTTTAATTACTTAAGTCGGGCAAAAACCACATTTCATGGAATAAAAACAGTGATTCCCGGAAGTACAATTTCGTTTTTTTTTTTCAGAGGGATACCACGCTTATCATATTCAACGCGCCAAAAAATTGCATCCTGCAGATTATTCAAGACGGGTGACTTTTTGTCGAACAATGGTGAAAAGAACTGCGGAGGATCCAGGTTTTTTTTGATAAAATTCTGTGGACAGACGAGTTTAGATTTGAAAGAACAGGAGTCTTCAATATCCACAATTACCATAGTTGGGCTGTTGAAAACCCACACATGGCAAGGCCTTCAAATTTTCAAACACATTATAGTGTAAACTTGTGGTCAGAAATTTTGAACGGGGAACTTATAGGACCTTTTGAATTGCCTGCTAGGTTAAACGGAGCCCAATATTTAGACTTTTTACAAAACAATTTAAACGGCTTATTAGGCGATGTAAACTTATTGACAAGAAGGGATATGATTTACCAAAATGATGGTGCTCCTTGCCACTATGCAAGAGAGGTACGGGAGCACCTTAATCAAAGATTCCTCAATAGATGGATTGGGCGTGGCGGACCGATTCATTGGCCTGCACGTTCACCAGATTTGAACCCCATAGATTTCTTTCTCTGGGGATATTACAAAGAAATGGTGTACGCAAGCGAAACAAACACCGAAGCAGAACTGCGAGATAAATTAACGGAGGCGGAAACAAAAATCAGACCAAATTCAAATGCTTTTAGAAGACTGAAAAAAAATTTTCTAAGGCGTTGTAGAATGTATATTGAAGTGGAGGAGGGGCGTAATTTGAGAATTGGTTGTACAATTAAATAAGTATTAAAAAACCAAATTGTTTTATTTATTATGAAAGATTATGACATACCATGAAAATCTAATTATCCTTAGTAATAAACAATAGTTGCATAATAAAACGATTATTTTTGAACTTTTTGGCTCTCTGTGCAATTAAAGGCCGACTAGGGCTAAAAAAGGCCCATTGACCACCACTTTTTTGTATTGTAACTAAAGCGGTCTTGCGAAGTTTTTAAAATTACTTTAAAGTCATGGAACTCATTATTTAATTTTTAGTTTAAATTTCAAAATTAAACTTTGATTGATGGGCAATCATATCTGCATAATTTGTTTTCGATTAAAATTTTTGCAATTTGTATTAATGGTAGGCAGCTTATTTTTTTATGACAAGAAGAGTCCAACTCATGAAGACTACGCTAAGAATAAAAAAAAGTAGAAAAGAGGACAGAATTTTCAAGAAAAAAAATTTTTTAATCGCTAAGTCGACATTTTTCAAAATAATACAAAAAATCATATCTCGTAAACTAAGAAAAATCGCGGAACATACATGGGGTATTTTCATGTAGCCCGAAAGGTCAGCATTCCAAAAAACATTTTTGGACGTCACCTTTTGGACCACCCGTATATATATATATATATATATATATATATATATATATATATATATATATATTTCCATTGTATATGTACATACAAAACAGGGATTCAGTGTGGTGGGTTTTATCTGTGGAATTTTATTGCACCTTGCTTATTACGATACGTTTGTACGTGTTGCACTTGGTATAAGCAAGAATAAGGTTTCATTGTCTATTTCATTTCACCGTTACAAGAGAAAAGAATCAAAATTGCTTACGAATGTTGTAACTAACTTAGCTTCACATTATAAATGATATGTTGTATAATTACTCATAATTTTATGTCGGGTAGGGCAGAAAATTTGTCGTAATTTTCGGGAGAATTTGTAAGCCACACTGAGCAAGCAGGAGACCTAATGTATAATTACCAGTCTACCTGCTAAGTAACTCAATAGTCTAGATTAATTTTTGAAAGTTTATGTGGAAATGGTTGATTTTGTTGCAATTTCTTTCCTGAAGACTACTGTAATTATATCGATAGAACGATTCGAATAGATTTTCTTATTTTCACAACTGAAATTCCGTAGCTAGAACTAAAGCTGTAAATTTACTTTTTATTTAAAAAACACTACCAAAAATGTTATGTTCAATTGTTGAAGGTATACATATAATAATGAATGATAATATTACTGCCTGTTTGCTGAAATAAAAATAACCGTTAATAAGTTTAAATATTTAGAATTACAAAACTTTTAATACCTACGCAATTTTGCGTTCTTTTTCCCTTTTGAAGGTAAATTTTTGATATTTTCATCTTTTTCCGTGAGTGCTACCACTTTGTTATCAAGTATTTTACTCTCTGTAGCCAAATTCTTTTCATTTGTAACAGATTCCTTTTTATCCGCTAATACCCCATAATCGCTATATGCTTGCGCCAACTTATCATATTTATTGTTTAGATAATCTTCTATATATTCGTTATTAGTAATTTGACTTTCGAGTTTTTCTTTTTGAGCTAACATTTCTTCTAAGTCTTCAGATCCTTCATTCTTAGGATTGTGCACTACGGCGTGTTTTATTAAATTTAATTCATCAGGGTATAAGGGCATCGGACCCTTCCAGTTTGGATTATGAACCGATGGTATATCATTTTGATTAGACTTTTGTTTACCTGGTATTACTACATTCTGGAAAATTAAAAAAAATATTTTAAGCGTTAAATAATAATAGCCAAAGAATATGAAAAAATAAATACTTTTTAAAATTTATCACAATGAAAAATGGAATTTACATTAGAACAAAAGGTTTTAAGGGAGTAAATTGCAAGCTTATTTCATAAACTGGAGTAAACGTCTCACCACAGACCATCTTAATCCTTAATCATTATTAATTACTGCCATCCATTATTAACTGCCAGCTCATGATGTACCTTGAAGAGCATCAGCTGATTAATGAACGCCACTACGGTTTCCGTCAAGGTCGCTCAGCTAGTGATCTTCTTGGTTATCTTCTAGGTTATCTAACACCGATTGGTGCTTGCGCTTAAGTCCAAGGGGGATGCCTTGGCGGTTAGGTTTGGCATAACAAAGGGCTTCGATGGGGTTTGGTACAAAGCGCTTCTTTCGAAGCTTCCTTCCTATGGGCTTGCCGAGAAATTGTGCAATTGGATCAAGAGTTTTCTGGCTCAACAGAGCATCAATATAGTAGTAGACGCTGCATGCTCGGATTACAAGCCAATTAACTGTGGTGTTTCACAAGGCTGCATGCTAACACCAACGCTGTCTCTTTTGCATATCAATGATATGTTGCAAACCGGTAACATTCATTGCTATGCGGACGACAGCACTGATGATGCTTTATATACCGGCCGTGACCATATTTCATGGGAAAACGTTACCCAGTAAAAACAAACTTGTGTCTGAAGTAGAGACTTTGTCAAAAAAAATCTCGCATTGGGAGAGACAAAATCTAGTCTAGTTCAATCCCCAGGAGACACAAGTTTGCACGTTTACCTCAACAAAAAAACCTTTTTGTCGTATCTCGTCAGTTTCAAGGCACTGCCATTGATGCCTCAGCCAGTATCGGAATAAAGCATCGACATATCGAATGTCGTGCAGTTTCGTGGTGACTTGGCCAAATTGGCCTTTAATAAGCTTGGCATTCTCAGCAGAGTGCAAATTTTACACAACGCAGGTTTGGCCTCACGTGGAATACTGTTCCCATCTCTGGGCTGGGGCACTCAGTGTCTGCTCCTTCTATTTACATCCAGTGCGGAGCGGTTCGAATCGTCGGCGACTGAATTTCTTCCGATCGGCTTGACTCACTGGCGCTGCGAAAATATGTTGCATCTCTTTGCATATTCTATCGTATCTATCTCTGAGGTATTGTTCAGACAAATTCAGTCCAGCCGTTCAATTTCACTATCGCACATCGCGACAAAACTCGAAATCTTATAGTATCACTGTCTAGATTTAAACGATGGTATTTTAAACATTCCAAAAAAGATGTATTTCAATTATCGTAATAAAGTGTTATTGTGATTGTAACTGTACGAAATATGTATGTAATTATTATAAGTTAGGAAATTTTACACTTATTTTGGTAAAATTTTACACCAATTAACACACTGAGCTTTTGATTAGTTAAAATATAAATTTTTCAACGATACCTCGAAAAACTTGTAAAGTAAAACATTATTGAAGTCAGAAAGTTTATTTGATTCTATTCATTGATCTGCAGTAAATGTTAACGTTTTTAGGTGGTTCACACAAAGCTGTAGTTGCAGCCTAGTTAGCTACAAGTCACAGTTAGGACTTGATCCATGCACGGAAAAAGGGTATTGTGTACTAATAAGTACTATAAGCGATTATTTCTGAGTGGGATTCTTGTGAAATTTATGTGTAAAACTAATAAACCCATCTGCCGTGTACCTATACCGTCCCGTGGACTTTTTAAAAGGCGAAAGAGGGAAACAAATCAAGAGATGGGCAGGGGCGACACCCTAATAAAAATATAAAAAAAACAATAACAAATATACCATGATAAAGAAATCTAGGGGGAGGCCTGTATCCAACTGTGGACTATGTTAGGCTGTAATGAAGAATAGGAGAAATTCCTACAGTAAGTGTAATGCTTTTTTTAAAAGTAAAGTCGTAGATCACATACGTCCGATCTCCTGTCTCTTTCAACTTGCTTATCTATCTCGTCATGAGTGTCCATATAATCAGATAAAACTTCCTTGAAGTCTTCGTATCCAAGATTTTCATTATCTTCTTCATTGAATTGAAGTAGTTTACGCTTGCTTTGATGTGTTCCCGCGTCATCCGTTAAAACATTTATGCTTTCGGTGCTTTCGGAATTTCTTAAAAAATAGATAATATTAAAAGTTGATTAATATATAAAATAAATGGAACTGCTTACTATGGTCCAAAATTAAGTAAGTTTAGTAACCAAGTGTTTTTCGTATCAAGTTTTATAAAATTTTTGGGCGATTCCTAAATATGTAAAAATCGTTGTAGCTCGAGTACAACTATGCTTGACAGCATGTGGTAAAGCCCTACTAGTATTATGGTTGCAGCATTAACGAGTTGGCTCGACCGGGATAGAACTACGTCCGCATAGAATATCAAATAGTATAATCCTCCTGTGCTTCTTAACAGCGATGACTAAAAACTATGCATTTATTTTAGTACTCAGAGCGTATTATTGGAATTCATATGTCCATGAAATATTTGTCGACATGCAAGGTTTCTTAGGAAGCTTTCCTTTGATGCCGATCAGCTGGTAATTCAGCTGACTAGCACTTCAAATTGCAATTAATAATTTTAGTTAAGCTTACGAAGATCAAGATTCTTATTTACCATGACTGCCTTAACTACCACGGCATTTGGAGAACTCCACACTTACATACCTATACAAATAAATAAAATTGAAGTCTCTCTATACTGTCAAAATAACAGCTTTTTAGTAAATGCATATGAAAGTATATACGATATATATTACAAAAAAAATTTAAATTTTTGAGTGTCTGTTTGTTTCGTCTTATGTCCAAAACGTCTTGGCCGATTTTGACAAACCTTTCACTGAAAGATAGCTGATATTATAAAGAGTGACTTAAGCTACTCTTATTTAAAGAAATAAAAGAGTTCCGCGAAAAAACAACAACCCATAAAAAACATTTGTAATAACTTCCACGCCGACGAAGTGGAACAGCTAGTTATTAACATAAATTTAGAAAAGGATATGATTTATAATGTAATAATACATACATTAATGTCGATACACTTAAGACAATATCGTAGAGTGGGGTAGTTGATAGAAAAGCATATCCATACCCCTTTTTATCTTCATATTTATGCGGTGGTTCTTTGTCAATCAAACCTGACTTTGAATCGTAACCAATGCTCCTTCTCTTAAATTCTGTTGACTTCGAAATAGTTTCAGAGACTGTTGTCTTCGTTGCTCTTGCAGAAACTTGTTTTTGTACTTCTTGATCATTTTTGGCAGTAACCGCTTCGTCTTGTTTAGAATGTTTACATTTGTCTTTCCTACTCACTAAAACGTCTAACTCAAAAGGGTTTGCTATGATTGTATCCATATTTTTATCTAGCAGTTGATCCAAAAGTTCGTCCAATCGCTGCGAATTCTTGTAGAATGGATGCTTTAGTTGCTTTTCGTGCGATTTTGACTCTTTCGGAGAATGTGAACATTTAGGAAAATTTCGTTTTCGGTCAAATGGACCATATTGAACCATGACCTTTTTCTTTTCTATGACAATACCAGAAGGCTCATCGTCATATACTTCTCCTTCAGCTCTTTTTATTCTTGTTGGTGTGCTTACTTCTTTGTATTCTTTTAAGGCAACAAACGGTGGGTAAAATAAATTAAATTTATTTAAATCTATTTTATCACTATAGTCAGATTCTCGTCTTTCCGGAGGACTATATAATGGACTGTTTATTGACATCAACGATCTTTTGTACCTGTCTGAAATGGGTTTCATACTAATGTCACCAGCAGAGCTGTAAACATTTAATTCTTCCGTTTCTTTTTTTAATTTTTTAATTCGAGCATCTGTTTGAATGAGTCTATTATAAAAGTCTGCAAAATAAATTAAGAATAATGTTGTGATAAAGATTGCTTATACACATTTATTTAGAGGTTATAAGTACAAATATGTTTTGGGATTACAGTACGCAACAGTTCGATATGGCAATCGGGGTATGAGTTGAGGCGCGAGGGATTGGACACCTCGCATATCCATCACCATTTTCCATCATCACTTTGCCATCATAGTCTTAGCGCTACACGAGTCTGCACCGACCGAGTTTATCGATTTTAATCTCGTTAACATTGTTCATTGTTGATGTTTATTAAAATGACTTCGGTCGCTTCCTCGTCACGTGTTTAAACAAAAAAAAAAATTATTCTCAAGACGAGAACTAGCCAGAAAAGTAAAAGGAAATTGTGACATTAAATGGAAAACCAGTTACTATAAATACCCTGTCAATCAGGTATAGCCCTACCCAATATTATCAGGTATAATATTGGATAGGGCTGCGTTTTACACTAGCTTATCGAAAAGAACTTTGTTTAGAATAAAATCCGAATCAAAATTAGCAGGACCCGATAAACAATTAAAATTGCCCACAATATCGAAGAAGACAGGCCAAAAATTTTGTGTAGACAATTTTGATCGTACAGTGATTAGAAAGTTCATAATACTAATAGATTTATTTACAAAAGACATGTCCCAAGCTACTTGCAAAAAATAGCTTTTCCTTGGGTTGTTTGTAAGGTTCAATAGCTGTTAAAAATGGTCTACAGGAGGCGTCAGTGTCAAACCAAACGATTTATTTTAATTGAAAAGCCAAATTCAAATGTTGTCAATATTTAAAGAAAATTTGAGAATTCCAACAACATAACAGAAATATTTTTTATTTGGATGAAACGTGAGTGGACGATAAAATATCTTTCAAAAAGTGTTGGCAAACAATTGGATCAAAAGGAATTCTCACAGACACTATCAAATAGACTCATAATAATCAGCACAGGAGGCAAAACGATTTTCTACCGGGGGTTTCGTTGATAATTAAGACCGGTACTACTACCGGCGATTATCATGGACCAATGAATGGCGAAAATTTTGAGCAATGGATAGTCGAAAAGCTTTTGCCTTCACTTCATGACCACAGTGTCCTGGTAATGGACAGCGCACCTTACCACTGTGTACAGCTAAATAAGACCCTTACAAAAAGTTTGCTAAAATCCGCAATGACAAAATGGTTGGAGGATAATAACATTTTTTGCAACATGAGGAAACCCGATTTATTTGATATTATGGAACAATACAGACCGTTGATATCAATTATAAAATGGTTGGAGGATAATAACATTTTTTGCAACATGAGGAAACCCGATTTATTTGAAATTATGGAACAATACAGACCGTTGATATCAATTATAAAATGGTTGGAGGATAATAACATTTTTTGCAACATGAGGAAACCCGATTTATTTGAAATTATGGAACAATACAGACCGTTGATATCAATTATAAAATGGTTGGAGGATAATAGCATTTTTTGCAACATGAGGAAACCCGATTTATTTGAAATTATGGAACAATACAGACCGTTGATATCAATTATAAAATGGTTGGAGGATAATAACATTTTTTGCAACATGAGGAAACCCGATTTATTTGAAATTATGGAACAATACAGACCGTTGATATCAATTATAAAATGGCCGGAGGATAATAACATTTTTTGCAACATGAGGAAACCCGATTTATTTGAAATTATGGAACAATACAGACCGTTGATATCAATTATAAAATGGCTGGAGGATAGTAACATTTTTTGCAACATGAGGAAACTCGATTTATTTGAAATTATGGAACAATACAGACCGTTGATATCAATTATAAAATGGTTGGAGGATAATAACATTTTTGCAACATGAGGAAACCCGATTTATTTGTAATTATGGAACAATACAGACCGTTGATATCAATTGTAAAATGGTTGGAGGATAATAGCATTTATTACAACATGAGGAAACACGATTTATTTAAAATTATAGAACAATACAGACCGTTGATATCAATTATAAAATTGACAATATAAATATATAATATGTGGGTTTTAAAACTCATTGAATTAGCCTGGGCCGCTATTAAACGCTTCGAAAGTGAACGCAAAATAAAGAACGATTTGTGTTTGACGAAACTGAAAGAGGTAACAACGAATTTCGACAATTACGGCAGAAAACTGTGAAAATACTATTTAAAAACATGTTCAGAAACTGGAAAATTAATACTGGGAGAAGTTTATAGGAATGGAAAGCGTAATGGAAGGTTTTATCGTAGAAGTCAGAGAAACTAGTGATGAAGAGTCATTAAGTACTTGTAGTGCTGATAGTATGAATTAATTTGTTATTGATCGTGATGCATAAAATATTATTATAAAATATTTTTTCATTTTACTTATAATAAAACTTATTTAATTAATTTTATTTCTATTTTGTTGCATTGCAAAAAAAATCGATATAAACTACCTGGTACGTGATGCCACATCACGAGAAAATTGCCATGTTGACCTGTCACGTACTGTTTATAGAATATCAGGGTTCGTACTTTTCACACTAAGTGGTTCGATCGCTAAAACCAAACTAATTGGTAATTGCAATTTTAGGTGATAAGTTGCCGCGTGCTCGACGGTAAAGGAAAATATCGTGAAGAAACCCACATGTCTGAGGTATAAAAATATTTCCGCCAACACGTCCTGAAGTAACGCTACGAGACCCAGCAGTAAGAGTTGACTTGTAGAGAATACAATAAGACATTAAATCCGTCATTTGTAACATCTAGTACAGGTTGTTCATTTTAATAATTATTTAAATTATTCATTTTAATTAATAATTAAAATATATATAAACTAGACTAGCATATAGGATATAACTTCTATTACTAGCACACGCTAATGCGATCATATCAGTTTTCATAATAGTTAGTCAGTCAGTTAAAGAAATTGCCTAGGGCTATGATCAGTTTTCTCTGTACGATTAACTTCGTAATTAGGATATTCGCAGTAGAACCAGTGGAACCGACAAATTTCAATAGATTATTAAGCTGAAGTGGCAATTGGCCGGCCAAATATATATATATGGCTGGCCATTACGCTTACTTGTACCTCTATGACCCGACAACCAATGGAAGAATAAAGATTTTCGATTTTTGGCATTGGCAGTCTAGTGTCGACTCAAACAAAATGAAGTGACGACCTAGTAAGAGATGTAGTAAGTCAATGTCTGCAGGGGGCTCGGGACCGTGCTTTGAGGTTATTACTTGGGAGAGGCCTATGATCAGCCAGTGGACTTGTGAAGTACTCTAATGATAAATAATGATGAACTTCAGTCTATTGTGTAAATGTATTTTTATTGATTTTCAACCAATGTGGATGCAGAAGTCCTCATGGCCTTCTAATAGTTCATTTACTAACCACATGTGGAGGATGTTTTTGATTGTTGTTCATTTTCTAAAACAATATTATTTGTCTTACCGCGTAGTTTTTCGCTAGTTTGACTGTCGGTAATTTTTCCTGGATCAAGGATATGGGACAACGTTCCAGAGAGTCTGCTTCCGGATTCATCAGGATAGTTCTAAAACAAGAGAGAAAAAATTACTTAAGTATTTAGATATTTTTAGAAGCAAGTATACGGTAAATGGCAACAGAGGGAAACAAATTAGTATGAGCAGCTGCGTCTTTTCTAATAACGACAAAAAAAATTACGGGTGCCAACCCGTTTGCGAAGCTTGGCAACTATGGAAAATATCCCCTTTTGAGGCAATTTCTGGGGGAGGGGTATGTTCAGCAGTAGACTTGGATAGGCTGTAATGGTAAGTATACCTTAAAGTAAAAGCAACTTAACTGTACACATACTTTCGGATATACTGTTCTCTGTATTATATAACTTGAGTAATAGAATTTTTTTGAAATTCAATTGTAAAGAGAAATATTTTACGTGAGCAGGTTCGGATCTAAAGTTAATGCTAAATGGGCTCTAATAGAGTGATTTTTTCAGTAAGTGATTCGGCTATTCTAGATTAACAGTCGAAATGGAAAGAGTCTCTGAAGACTAAGATTGATTTTTTTTTATAGAAAACTGGTAAAACGAGCTGTTTGATGGTGTCAGCCGCCGCCTATGAATAACACCAGGGGTATTGCTGGTGTGTTGACGGCCTTTTAAAAAGGGGTAAGCTCGTTTTCTGAAGGTCCATAAGTCGTATTGGTCCGGAAAAATCGCCGGTGGTAAACGATTCCACAAAGAAGGCACAGTATTGGACCGCCAAGCATCCAGATAATGTGGATGGTAACGTAATATTCGTTGCGATGGTCGTTCGTGAAATTTGGCGACTGGGATTAATCTGAACAATTCTTTAAAGCACACTCCGTGGTAAATGCGATAGAAAATACTACCTTGTTACAAGTAAGTCTCTGGATCCCGTCATTCAGGACAGGTAGTAAAGCAGCATTACGCTACTATTTCATGCTGGTATTCTGTAAAAGTATGGTCCTTCCCTGTCGAGCTGACCCATTTCTTCTACAGCTATAACATGCTGCAGAGCTGATGCACCAGGTAATATCATTTACAGCACAGCAGCATTTTAATAATGAATTATATTTTTTCTGTTATTTTTTCGTGTAAGGATAGGAATTGCAACCACAATTAACAAACTAAAGAGGAAAGACATATAATAATGAGTCTATAAAACTTTATCAACAATTAAAATACAGTCAGCTAGAAAGACCTTTTTCTCGGAAATTAAAACAACTAATTATTTAACACTCAAATGCGCATATAACTCTTGCGGGCCGTTCAGGCCCACCTGGGCACTTTTAAATAACCACTCAGGACATATTTATTGTGAAGGGTTAATATACCAAAATGGCGACAAAATGGGCCTTTTAAGTACCGAGTTAATGGTGTCGTTGGACCATTCTTTATGAGGTCCACACGGAGTCTTTTATATTACAGATATACTTACTTAGTGTTATAGAGTCGTGGTATCTCAGATAGCACTCGCTGTAAATTTCACAGTACGCGAGCAAACCGGGTTCGATCTCCGCCGGTACCAATGATATTGTTAATTGCAATTTTAAGTGCTGATTTACCACGTGCTCGGCGCAGATGGAAAACATCGCGAGGAAGTCTGCATGTCTGAGAAATAAGAAAAATAAATCGAAGACATGTAAAGTTTGCCAACGCGCATCGGGGCAGCGGGACGGACACTTCCTTGCTCTAATACTCACAGAAATGAGGGGAGGCCTGTGCCCAGCAGCGGGACGTATATAGGCTGTAACTTTTAATAAATTTATTTTTTAAAATATTATAATATTATTTATCTTTTAAATAAAAATTAAAATAAAATCTTTATTTTTTTTTGGTGTAGGGAAAAAAATTTTTTTTTTTTTTTTTTTTTTTTTTAAAAAAAATTTTTTTTAATATTTTTATAATTTTATTTTTTTAAAAGGGGGGGGGTTGTGGGCTTTGTAACATTTTTTTTTTTTTTTTAAATTTACTTAGTGTTAACTTTAAATCGTTATTATTATATAATAAATGGTTACTGTTATGCATAATGCCGGTACACATATACCTAAAGGCTAAGTCACAGATCGATTGAGCTCGACATCAATTTTCACTTTTTGAATGTGTAGGTTATCGGACTATGGGGTGGCCGGCGCTAGTGAGGTCGTAGATGTGTGCGAAAGCGTTACCGCCAATATGTAATGAAAATGGAACACAATGAGGATTTAGTCGATGCAAGGCCGTCATACACCGTCTTGGCCCCTCTAGGCGGGTATTCGTCGGCAATTTCAGTGGTCACTATCAGCGCAATCGACAGGTCCCGTGATCTCCGTTTGATACGTAACCGGGACATCTCCATTGCTATGCTAGTTTAGCATACATATGTACCGAGGACAGTATTACCCCCAGCACGCTTACACGGCTAACGTGGTGACTTGAGAAATAAGTGCAACAACACAACATTTCATAATGTAGGGGTAACATTTGAAAAAGCACATGTTTGTATTAATGTGTAAATTATTTATTATACAGTCGTCTCGGATAACTTGGTTTAGCAAACGTTGACCCGGAAGTTTCACAATTAAAGCGCGAGCTGCAAACACATCGATAACGTATAAACGTACCGTTTCATGTTAAGGAGAAGTTTTACTAATTGATAGGAATCCTTTTATGCCTAAGAGAGTAGGTCGGGATTATAATGCACAAGATTGCACACAAGCAGAGGTGCGCTCTCTATTCTCTGAATCTCATAGTACAATGTTCAAATCTCATGGTAGAATTCCGACACTTTCAGAGAAAGGTCAAGCGCAAGATAAACGGCTATACGTGCTTTTTGAGGCACGGGGGTAGAGGATTTAGGAGGTTCCGCCCTGACTTTGGGCTTTGACGGTACCACATGACCAGTAGTCACGCTTACGAATACAATACCAACGAGGCAGTCACATTTCTTCATCACTCCACTGCTGAAGAAAGGCCTCACCCAAGTAAGCGATAAAATAGGTCCCGAGCCATCCGCATTTGTCGATAGTAATATAACCATTTCGTATTTTTCATTAAAGTGGCGGGAGATTTTGCCATAGCTGCTACTCTTTTCAAGCGAGTTCGCAGTCGCAGTTTTTTTATAAATTATTATTTTGAATCGCTCTCAGGAACATTCTGCTGCCCATCACCTGGTTTAATTTCCCTCTGTAGCCTATTACGACACCCATGGGACGATGTGGAGTAAAGTACGTGAGGGTCATATGGTCACTTCATATGGTCAAGCTTTGCCACCCTATAAAACTAAAACTAAGAGAAGGACAGAGACGAAAAATCAAAGCTATATACTATAACTAATATATTAGGAAAACAATAGCAAAGAATCTTTGTCAATAATAATTAGAAACACTTCGAAAAATCAACTACACAACACAATACTAAAATCGATAAATTTTTTACTATAATTTCAACATGACGTCGATAAAGCAGCGCCCTTTTGACCCTTTATTATTTGATTGACTGATGTAGAGCTATCGTATCAAAAAGCCATCTATGCAAACACGGCTATAGATTTTGAGTTATAAGAAAGTGAGCATGTTAACCGGATGACCATATTGGCCTCACGTAATGTAGTAGATATTCCTACTTTCATTACATTATTAGAGTGTAGTCACGTCCGTATGCAAAATACATAAAATAAAAAGTAATTAAAGTACGAATACGGTAGTATTTTACTAGAAGTTAAATAATCATAGACAGACGTAAGGAAGAGTGCGAAACATCTGATACTATCATCGCCAATCAATATACCAATTGGTGATCATGGTACGGCTTGAAAAACAAATAGTCCCACTGGGATTCTTGCTGGTTCTTCCCAGGACAGAGGTTTTTTTGCGAACCAGTGGTAAATGAAAAAAGTGACTTTAAATAAGTATTGTTATATGTTATATCTGTTTCTGTTTCTGGTAAATTCTCTCTGAGATGTGAGTCGCGGATTGTTTTTGAGCCGATTAGAAGAAAGAGGGTAAGAGATGCTCTCTTCCTTCCTATGCGTGGTAGAGCCACGCTGCAGCTATATTATGGTTGTAGCACGAGTGGGTCGTCACGACCGGGGAAGGACCATTCTCTCACAGAATACCAGCGTAAAACAGCAGCTTAATACTGCTGTGTTTCGTATGGTGAGTGTAGAGATCCTGAGACCATTTTTACAGGAAACGAGGCATTCCACCTTATTCCTCAGAAGTGTCAACGCATCTGCATTTTGATTCTTAATCGAGGATAAATGTAGATGTCTATAAGCCACAGCATCCACTTACCATCAGGTGGACTGTGTGCTCGCTTATCACCCTTATTCTATAAGAACAAAGAAAAACACAGATTTTACCATGTTACTAATACTGTTTTTTATATGTGGAAGAGCCATGCTGTAATGTAAAAATCGATCGGGTCGACCAGGGAGCAACCTCGATCTCACAGAATATAACGTAAAATAGTAACTTTAAGCTTCTGTGTTTCGCATGGTGAGCTTAGAGAAACAGAGACCTTCTTTCTGCAAACAAGGTGTTCTATCTTAGCACTCGGGGTGACAACGCACAGTTAAGAATCAAAATGTAGATATTTTGATTCCTGACTGTGCTCGTTTGTCATCCTTATTCTATAAAACAAAACGACTGTATAGAACTTCCCCTTAACACACAACGCGAAATTAAGCCGTCGTTAATAACACGTGACGTACGTGAGGCGTTAAATTATTTTCCCACCTCTTCTTTGCTCATAAGTCGGAAAGAGATGACTGTAGTGTAACGAGGAACAAATTGGGTGACTTTCAAGCACCATTATAAAGTTCGATTCCGACTGCTTGTGCCACAAACTTAAAATATGGACAATAATAAGCAATAATTATGTCAAAGTTATTAAGTTAATTACTGGTCATTCCGCTATTGAAGGACCTAACGCGTTTTATTAGACGGTCACAAGTTATTTCAAACTATATTAATTAAAGATTTGCCGCTTGCACATGTCACGACATGATTGGTCGCAAACGGTTAACTTCGCTATTTTATATTAAACTAGTGCTTCGACCCGGGTGCAAGACAAAAGTAAAATTACAGCCTATATACGCGTCCCACTGCTGGGCACAGGCCTCCGCTCATTTCTGAGAGGGTTTTAGGGCAAGGAATTATCCGCCGCGGTGCCCCAATGCGTGTTGACGAACTTCACATGTCTTCGAAATATTTTTTTTCTTATTTCTCTGACATGCGAGTTTCCCCACGATGTTTTCCTTCACCGGCGAGCACGTGGTAAATCAGCACTTAAAATTGCAATTAACAATTTCATTGGTGCCGGCGGGGTTCGAACCCGGGTTGCTCGCGTACTGTGAAATTTACAGCGAGCGTTAATCATCTGAGCTACCACGGTTCTTAACGATCCAGGGACTCAAACATACAAAAATTTTCATAAGAATCGGTCGAGCCAATTCCGAGTTTCAGGGAGATTAACGGATAGCAATTGATTTATGTATGTAGAGGTTAAGGTAACAATCGAACTTATAGTTCACTTAAAGACACGTAGTCCATGGACATTGGACATCTGTAACCAAATTAAAACAAACAAGGCTTAATATGTGTTGTCACCTCTGAGAACTAAGATGTATGCTTCACTGCCTGTTGTCTGAGATACATCGCTTTTGGTGGCTGGACCGAGCAATGTTGATGCTGAAAAATGTCGACGGAAAATTGAACAGAAGACCAAAGAGTACAATCTGCCACTTTGTCTTGCGTATGTGGACTATGATAAAGCGTCTGATTCCGTCGAAATTTGGGCGGTGCTACAATCTCTTCAGCGGTGATAAGTTGACCGTCGGTATATCGAAGTGCTAATGTGTTTGTACAGTAGGGCTACGATGGCTATCCGAGTACGGAACCAAAGTACGAAACCTATCCAACTGCAGAGAGGTGTAAGGCAGGGTGACGTTATATCCACGAAACTCTTCACCGATGCATTGGAAGACGTTTTCAAGCTACTGGACTAGAAAGGATACGGTATTAACGTCAATGGCGAGTACTTTGGTAAAGTACTCGCCACTGACGTTAGTAAAATTGAGTACCTTTGATTTGCCGACGATATAGTTCTTATGGCAGAATCGCTAGAGTACCTAAGCACTATGCTCGATGACCTCAATAGTGTCTCCCAACGCCTATCATCTTAAGACGAACATAGATATAATAAAGATCACGTGTAACGTCCATGTGGCTGGACAGACCAATGTTAAAACGACATTTATTATCACAGGCAAGAGAAGTTTTTAAATATATAAATATATTGTATAAGAGTACACACATCTACTTCTAATTCTTTCAATTATCTTTCAGTAGGCCTGGAAGAAATTTCAAGATGCTATAAGCAGTGTTTTTGTACGTTCTTTCTTCTATATACATTATCATCATTGCAGCCCTTCCATGTCCACTATGTCCACACACTATGTCCACTGGTAAACATAGGCCAAGTAATGTTGCAAAAGGACCCTATAAGTTAGAAAAAAAAGTGTAATTTATCGTTTCGCAAAAGACTACACAGGTTCGCAAAATATTACATTTGCTAAATATCAGTTTAAAACTTTTCAAATTACTAATGAATTTTATGTACATTTATTTTCGTTTGAAATATGAATATCCTAAAATTTTGCGTGGTTGTTTCACAAACGTTCTACCTATTACCATTGAATTAAAAGTACACTTTTTAAGTTGGAACGTACATATTTTGCATTAATATATACCGCAAATAATTAAGTGAATTCTGCATGGTCACCAAACTTCGGCTAAACATTTAAAGAAATCATATCTAAACACTGGTTTTTTAGGTAAAAAAATGCCTGTGACAAGACTTAAGAAATTCAGAAACGGCAGTAAACTCAGAATTTCAACGAACTAAATTTTCAAATCTCAATAAAGAAAGCGGACTTACGATGTATTTACAAAACCTACTTTTTTAATAAAAATGAAACATCTGTTAAATCAGAAACGCGTTTATGCCCAGAGGTTCCTTTGCCTAAGAAAGATATGGTTTATGTACATAGTAGATGTCTATAGGTCGTAGCATCCAGTTACCATATCAGTTACGTTTCGAAAAATGTAATAAAATAAATTACACCCCAATTATTACAAATAGAAACGTTTCGAAAAATGTAATAAAATAAATTATACCCCAATTATTTTAAAGGAACTAAATAAATTTAAGTCTCAATCAAACTGGTCCCTAAAGTCCTCCAAAATTATGTACTCAGTAAGTACCGAGACGCGGTAGCTTAGATGGTAAGCGCTCGCTGTAAATTTTACAGTGCGCGAGCAACCCGGATTCGATCGCCGTCGGCAATTTACCACGTGCTCGGCGGGGAAGAAAAACATCGTGAGGAAACCTGAAATGTCTGAGAAATAAAAAAAATATTTCGAAGACCTGTGAAGTTCGCCATCACGCATTGAGGCAGCGCAGCGGACACTTCCTTGCCCAAAACCCCCCTCAGAAATGAGAAAAGGCCTGTGCCCAGCCGTGGGACGTATATAGGCTGTAACTTTAACCTTTAACTTTCAAGTAAGCATCAACAATATGAAACATCAAAGCTGCGTTCAAGTTTAGTAGTAGTGGAACCTGGACGTAGATTTTATTAAAGCGATGGCGTAGCTTTGTTGACTTTTAAAAAGTATATTGTAAATGTCAATTTCAATAACATAATTTTGACTTTGACTTTGACAGACTAGCTGGTGAGCACAAATACCAATAGTCTCGCAAAGGTAACGTTTACCTTACCTCACCAGTTTTGAGAGATTTGGTATACTAAAGGATAATAATGTCTTCCTGAACGAATTTCTGTAACGTAGTTTGTCCTAAATGAGACTAGCTTTCTGCGTAGTACATGATATAATACGAACACTATCTATTCCCTCATTCTCATAGTCAGATGAGACGCAAATCCGAGACGATCGGAAAGCGATTAGGCGCAAGAACAACGGCTTTACGTGCTTTCCGAGGCATGGGTGTGAAACACCGCCAACTTCCGGCTACAGGCCTTACTGAGAGTTTCTTGATAGTACAGCAATTTGCATGGCAAAGGGCATGCATCTGCAATTCCTCTGATGTTGCAGATGTTCATGAGCGAGGGTCATTACTTATCTGGCGAGTTGTGTGCTCACTTGCCTGCTCTTCTCTATTAAAAGGAAAAATCTATCGGAGCTTCGTTCGTCAATTTGCAGAGTCCAACACGAGTAAGTCATGACACCATAAAATTATAGTTTTTAATTAACCAACACAATAAAGTAGGTTTTAATCACGCTAATCGGCAATTTAATATAAATAAAGTGGCGGTAAATTATGAGGTACAACTTACAACCCACCTGCCCCAATGTACTCTCAGCCCTCCCACTCCACGCTCCCTCCACCCCTCAGTTCCGCGACGCACCTGTAACGCTAAAATTACTCCACGATATTTATGAATCAAACGCGATCGCTGCTGCTACGACTAATTGAGTTTCTGCTGAACTAATGGGCGCCATTTAATCTTCTACTGAGCAATCATTTGAATGATTCTTAACTTACTGATGAGGCGATAAGTTTAGTTAGGTCTGTTTGTGAACACTCCTTGAAGGAACCTGAGAATGACTGCAGTTTTATAGCATCAAAAATTTAAGTGAGAAACGTGTTTGCGATCGAACTGTTTCTAATTATAGTACACGCTAGCTTACAATCTAGGCTTTGTAAGTTGCTACTGTAGCTTATTAAACATCAACATCTGAACACAGCTTCAAAAATGACTTCTTATATTAACGTGTATATATATATATATATATATATATATATATATATATATATATATATATTTACGTTGAGTAAAACTATTTTTACGGATCGCGTTTTATTTGCTTATTTTTAATTCCCGACGTTTCCCGACAACGTGACCATGGGTGCTATAGAGCCCCCGAAACGTTTAATTCCAACAATAAGTCAATTAAACGCAATAAAATCCTTAAAAATAGTTTTATTTAACAACTTCATAAATGGAGGCAACATGAGCGTCGTCATCCCTGATGGACTAATATGAAATGCCTCAAAAGGTTGGAGTTGTACTGATTTTCTATATACTTAAGACCAGAAAACTGCAGTAGTGCATTATTACTTGGAGACTAACACTCCCTTGGTAACCTAACCAGACTGATACCAAGGTAGAAGAGGAGTACCAGCTATAAGCGTTTGTCATACTTAAGGTTATTACAGTATCTCAACATAACGACAACGATATATTTCAATATTCTACTTATACCATTCTATTCATCAGTACATACTTTACGTCGTAAAAAAGGAAAATTTTTTTCTGTTACCTTGCGAAAAACAATTCATAGACCGTCTTTTTTTAAATTAGAAGCGAAATCTAGAATCATCAACATCATTACAACCCTTCACAAGGTCCCTGCTTAACAAAAGTCTTTCCAAAGGAATGCCATAAAACACATTCCTGTGCCACATGCATACATCGACTTCTTGCATATATTCCTAGGACGTCATTGCATCGAGTGGAATAACCTAGAATAAAAACTATTTAGTTCTATTCATAGCTTGTTAGAAAGGTATTGTTTTTACAAATGTTATTTGGACGGTGTTACGCAGAACGATCCAACCAAAGTTCGAGTCTAAATTTTATGTTAAAATAAACTAAAATAGAAAATGGCAGTCACTGCCAATGGTATGAATAAAATAATAAGCAAAACGAAGCAAGCCATCATTATTGTACACCAATTGTGAATTACCTTATAGCTGAGGGGAGAATATATTTGTATTTATTAAGTACATAAATCTATTATAATATTATCAAGATGAAGAGTATAGTTTTTTTATTTGTTACATTGATCGCATCAAGATTTTTGTAGGTTGATTTTTTTTCTGTGTAATTTTGCCATTTTTGTGTAAATATTGGTGTTGCATAATATATGAAAACCGGTTTTTTTTTTTTAATTTTCTTTATAAGCACTTAAGCGCACTACTTAAGCACACAGTCCACCTGATGGTAAGTGGATGCTGTGGTCCATAGACATCTACATTTATCCTCGATTAAGAATCAAAACGCAGATGCGTTGTCACCCCTGAGGACTAAGATAGAATGCCTCGTTTCCAGTAAAAAATGGTCTCCAGATCTTTACACTCACCATACGATACACATCAGTATTAAGCTGCTATTTTACGCTGGTATTCCGTGAGAACATGGTCCTTTCACGACACATTCGTGCTAAACATCCATTATATAACTGCGGCGTGGCATTATAAATATCGTTTACATTAACCATATAACAAAAAGTAGATTTTTTTAAACTGTAATCTGTTCTGATAACACTGGCTATAATATAAATGTTATGGTTAAAATTTGACAACATATAGCAAATTTTATAAAGATTATGGCGCCGCGGTCCGACTATGCGATCTCTTGAGTTAGTAGCACTATTATTAAAGCGTAGCTTAAGGGGATATAGAAAGTCAGCTCAAATTCTAATTTCGTCCCCACTTCCCCGCGCGTCGTATGCTATGTACCGACATGTTTGTAGGCACTAATACTGTAAGTAGATAGGTCATTAGATACTTAATGATTTCTTATATTTACGAGAACACATTGAAATAATACTAGTTTTTAAGGAATTTATCGCGTATATTTAACTTTTTAAATACCCGACGTTTCGAACGCTTTACAGCACTCATGGTCACGGGCGGGACGTTCAACGTCCAGATGTCATAGTTAACCCCGGTTACCATAGATTAAAATTTAACTTTTGTTCCGATCTACACAGTATGAACTTATGGTATCTTGAAGTCTTGCAGTTGTATGCTTGGGTTGGGATTTAATTTTATTTATTATAGGATCCCAAGCAGATGGTAGCACCAAGCCATCTTCTCTATTGAAATTAGGATGTTTTTTGATTTCAATAGCCTCGCGAATCATCCTTGGAAGGAATCGGTGTTCTTTAGCGAGGATTTGTGGTCTATCAAATCTGATGTAGTGACGGGGGGTGATCCTGTACGTGTTCACAGACTGCAGACTTCCCGGAGCGTCGATTCTTCACATCAGCTATATGTTCTTTAACGCGGGTTTTGATTGATCTATTAGTTTGTCCTATGTAGGAGAGACCACATTCACAATCAAGCTTGTACACTCCTGCATCTTGCAGAGGGACATTACACTTGACTCATGGTAAAAACTGACCAATCTTCTTCAGCGGCTTGAAGTATGTTTTGATGGAAGCGCGCTTCAAGATGTAGCCAATCTTGTCAGTGACTCCTCTAACATATGGCAGTACAGCAGCTACTCGCTCGACTGTGGCCGGCTTCACTCGTTCACAGTGACGTAGGCGCGGGACCCAATCTTCCCAAAGACGTATTTATAGCGTTAAAGAACCTACTCATAAACCAGAACTTACGATTCTCCGCGCAGATAATGGAAACACCACGGTAGTCATGGATACGTCAGATTATAATTCTAAAATACAAGAACTTATGTCGGATGTAAGTACTTATAGAAAGGTTAAAAACGACCCAACAAATAGCAGATTAAAATAACCAGTGACCTCATAAATAAACACTCCGAAATTATCCGGTATTTAAAAAATTAAATATACGCGATAAATTCCGTAAAAACTAGTATTATTTCAACGTTAGATACTTATTTCATTAGGTTTATCATATTTATGCCCGTTTCTTTACGCCAACCCAGTCGCTCCTTATTTTTATTACGGTTATTTCCCATATCAATTTTACGTCGTCCTGTTGCGTAATGTGTATTCTGATTGTAAGCGACATAGCTACCCCCTTTGAAAGCCGAAGCAAGACTGATGGAGACTGATCGGGCGGCAGGAAACATGCTTCAAGACGCCGATAGTTTAGGTAATTTCTTTTTACAGTGAAAATAATGGTAATTTAAAAAAAATTACACAAGCCCTGCTTAATAGAGTTCAGTTAGAATGCAAAGTTTCATGATCTAATTTAAAGTATTTTATGAATACCAGCGGTTTTTATTTCAGTTTCGAGAAAATTTTACGGAATCGTGTTTTCGTCTAACATAGTACTTAATATTAATACTCAACTTTACGATATATTTATTTAAAAATTAATGCTGCAATATTTTCGACATAACGGAGGATCTTGCTAAGCCATTTGAGGTAGTATTTTTATTATTTCCCCTTAAGTTCGAGTTGGATTAAGTTGACATAATATTTTTTTCTTTTGATGCGTAAGTTTTACGAGTACAAATAGCTTGCTCGTTATTTCAAAATAAAAATACCATAGGATAAAAAATACAGGTGATAAAAACCGTGTCTAAAATCAAGATACCGAAAATTCAAAAGACCTTGCAACTGTAAACCTTATACTGTACGGCGCGTTGCCAGCGAGTGATAATAGAGAACAATATTTATGTAAAGTTAAAGAGCAATATCAACAAGTATTTTTAGAGTCTGGAGCGTTTAAAATACAAGTATAAGCATGTCTGGCGCGGCCAAAAAGCTATTCTCCAACATTTTCATCATAATGTACATACTTCAGGAGCCAGTAACATTTTTTTAACAAATGCAATTTAAAAATTAAATTATTTTAATTTTAATTTATATTGTAGTTAAACAATATCTACAGTGACACTTGCATCTCGCATGGCGTAACTATTTTATGGTCCATTATTTCGTATAATTTTTATAAAGAGAATAATGCTTTTTTCAATATTTCTAACCACCAAATCATCATCATTATAGCTCTTTACACTACTAAATAAAGTCTTGTAAGGACTTTTTCACGTAGTAAAGCCATGCTGCAGTTATATTGGTAGTTATAGTTGTAGCACGAATGCGTTGGCTCGACCGGGGAAAGACCACGCTCTCACAGAATACCAGCGTAATATAGCAGCTTAATGCTGCTGTGTTTCGTATGGTGAGTGTGGAGACCGGAGACCCTTTTTTATTGGAAATGCGGCATTCCATCTTAGTCCTAAGGGGTGACAACGCATCTGCGTTTTGATTCTTAATCGAGTATAAATATCTATGTCTATGGGCCAAAGCATCCATTTACCATCAGATGAACTGTGTGCTCGTTTGTCACCCTTATTCTATAAAAAAAAACCATGTCCAGGAAAGGAGCGAAAGCATTTACGCCTACGTGATATTAAGGGAAAATATGTGATTTAAAATATAGAGAGGCTAAAAAAAGTTTTTTTTTCTAGGTGGTTAGGCTTCCTTACGGCCTAGGAGTTCAACTACCTAGTACACGAGGTTAAAACCACCATCTTACATATTTTACTGTCAAGTAGCAGTGCGTTTACTGCAGTGTTCATGTCTGAAGAGTATAGAGAGCCAGAATAGTTACAGAGTATAGAGAGCATTCCAGCTTAGTTCTCAGAGGTGACAACGCATCTGTAACCACCTTTTTTAGGTATATACACAGAAGATAATAAAGGAAATACACAGAGTATTAATTTGACAGGTATCCATGGGCTACAGTTGTTACATACCATTAGGTGAACGTTTACTTCGTTTAAAAATATATTAAAACCGAAAGCAGTTTGCTTAAGCAAAATTATGAAAACAAAACGTCGCGTTATTAAATTATTTATGTATATTAAACACGTTGTATTTAACTCAGCGTTTCACAATTTCATAACGTGTTAATTAGTAACGAACAAAACTGCTATCACCATTCCAGAGGTCTTTTATTAAAATCTTAATAAATAATGAAACCTCGCGACTTTAATTTAGTAATCCTAGTCCTAGTTAATTAGGAGTAAAAGCGAGAAATGCGTTAAGATATAACAAACGCAATGCTTGTGAAATGAGCAAAATAGGGAGAAAATATGCGAGAGTAAAACCATCAAGCTCCCCGCTAATAATGGTGGATTGTCCCATTGCAGGCTGCGGGCGTCTGGCGAATGAAAGTTGAACTTTTCAATGGACAAACAGACATTTTTTATACCTCGTCAGGTCCTTTGTGCATTGTTATTATGATAGTCTCGGGTCTGGGTGCATTTAGCGAGACTCGTTTTGTATTGACAGGAACAAAATATCATTTCCCTGCCGCTCTGTTCTAATGTAATGTTGTAATTTATAAGATGAAGCTAAGTAATTAGACGCTAAGTGGTTGTATAAAGAGGATTTGCAGTAGGATTACTAGTTAAAAACTATTGATGCAGTAGCAAATATATTAGCAAGAAAGTGTAGAGAAAATCTTAATTTGTTATTTTCTAATTAACTTAAAGCTCTCTCACAAAAGACTTGAAAATTTATTGTTACACGTGTTCATGCCTTAAAAATACTTTTCATAATTTGTACTTTTGAAGTAAATAAATACTTTTCTTAAGTTGTGTGTTTAATATGAATTTCTAATTATCAATTGTTTAATTTAAACATTTTTTAAAGGGTAGCGGTGTATTTTGACACCACGAAAGTTATCAAGAACTATGAACAAATACTAACTCTTTTCACTGGTTTTATGCAAGGAAGACAAACAAGTGTAACATATGTACAAATCACGGGAATCCTTGATCCCTAAATAACTCAATTAAAGGATCAAGAATCGATAAATGATCTTTAAGACCACTGCGCTGGTATTGCTATATATCGAGTCCTACAGTAAAATTGTTTGTCCGCGATGGACTCCTAAACTACCTAACCGATTTTTATCAAATTTGTACACCGTGTGCAGTTTGGTCCAACTAGAGAGATATGATTGTTTTTTTGCCCATGACTCACAATTTTTTTTGCGAATTTAAGTATTTTTAATAGGACATGACAAATTGTCGTCGAAAAGGACAGAACAACGTCTGCCTGACAAGCTAGTATAATATATATTTTTTTTTTTAATATATATATATAATAGCTATATATATATATTATATATTTTAAAATCTTTCAAAAAAATTTTTTTTTCTGGGGGTGTTTTTTTGGGGTCACATTTTCAAACTATGTTCTGGAATAAAACTTAGCCAGAATATTCTTTTTGTATGTGTTTGGATGGATCTTTAAATTCTATGGGTTTATGATTGGACCCGGTAGGTGACGTTGTTTTCGATATCCAGAAATCACCCAAGAAGACCGGAAGAATCACCAAGAAGCCGGAGCCGATCGCTGGTACCTCATAGTCTGTTATAATATTAAGTTTATAATCGGTTATGAGAAGGCTTTCTAAGGCTTTCAGTCAAATCATGTAATTATAATGTAGGATTAAGTAATGGGGAATTTAAAAACGTTTTCTACAAATGTATACCCTACTAGAACATTGTTCACCACGCTAACGTTCACGTTTAACAACTTCTGAAAGTAAGAAAATACTGTGGCTAGGAGAAACATTTTTCTTCTTCCAATTTAGAATAAAAATGCAGATGCGTTGTTACACGTCATGAAGTCTAAGAAAAAATGCCTCGTCAACAAAAGGCAGGGTCCTTACTTGCCTTCACTATTTGAAAACATCGTGCTTCTACAGGCGAGCCGATCGTGGTATCGATTTTTTTTTATTTCTCAAATATGCATGTTTCTTAACGATGTTTTCCTTAACCACCATGCACGTGGTAAATCAGCATTAGATATTGCAATTAAAATTTTCATTGGTGCCACCGGTTACTCGCGTAATGTGAAATTTATAGCGAGCGTTTAGCCCTGAGCTAACCCGGCTTCTCTAAGCAACAACGGCTTCAATGTTAAGGGTTTTATATTTTATTTCCGAATTATTTAAACAAGCACTCTCTCCTCAGTCTAAAGGGCTCCACAAAAATATCATAATCATCTCACGAGTATATACAAAGACCCTACAAGGCACTACCGTCCGTCTGGGCGTCCAGAACAATGGTGTCCCGCGGGCGACGCGGCTGCCGGATTAAAAAAAAACACCGCAAGTACGAGATGGGGTGCACCGTGAGATGTTGTCTGTTTAGTTTTACTATTGTCACCAGTTTCTTGAAAAGCCGATGTAATATACCTTAAGGGGATACTACACTACGTTATATAATACGGTTTAAGACCTCCAAAAGAATACCTTTCACTTATGAGATATAACAAGTTAATCATAGATACTAAATACCTGAACTTATGAAGAATATATAATTATAATAATGAACGTATATGATTCTATATATTACATACTAAATGTTTTTTTTACCGCCTTGAAAAATAGGGTGTAACAGGTGAAGGTGAGGTAATTTTACAATTTTTTTTTAATTTAGTATTAACATATTATGAAATTGATCTATCCATCATTAAAATAAACAATAATTAAAAAAGCTGAAGGTACTCCGGGTTTAACAATGACATCGGGACGTCAGTCACCTCAGTCCCCCGTGATCATGGGTGCTGGAAAGGACCCGAAACGTCGGGAATTAAAAATTAAAAATAAAAATAATTAAAATTAAACGTGATAAAACCCGTATAAGTAGTTTTAATCAATATGTACTATTCGCGTAAATATAAGAAATCATTAAATAACGTACTTTTAAACAAAACTGTAACTTTTTTAAGCGAACTTAACCATAACAACATATAACGTAGTAGAGCCATGTTGCAACTATATTATTGTTGTAGCGCGAATGGTTCGGCTCGCCCGGGGAAGTACCACGCTCGTCAAGCCGAGCGGGATGACTTGAGCGTTACAAATGAGAGAGGGTCAGTACTTTTACAGGCTGACGATAGCAATGAAAAAGAAGTTAAAACTGATTAAAAAGTATTCAATGCTGGCGGCGTAGGGAATCGACTTGTTTCATTCCCTAGGTGTTAGGAGGGAACAGTAGGACACTGAAACAGGAGATGGGCGGTATGTTTATCTTTAATAACAACTCAAATCCCCCCCCCCAATAACAATCAAATCAAGGCAATCTATAGAGGGCGCCTACGTTTAGAAGCGGACTGTGACGGCTGTTATTGTGATGATAAATGATGTTATGTAAGTAGTTTCTCGGAAATGGCTCTAATAATTTAGATGACGTTAATATTTAGATAATGTTTTACTTTTCAACTTTATTTGAAAAAGTTTCATGCCTGAGTAAATTTTATTTATTTCTAACGCCGAAGAAAGCTCGGTGGTCCAGTTACTAAAGCTTTATTTATTTATTTATTACTAAAGCTAAAGTTATAAATGAGCTAGTCCAGTAACATAGTGGCATGAGGTTACTACAGCCCATACGTAGATATCTTACGTAGTAGAGGCACGCTGCAGCTATATTATGGTTGTAGCATGAATGGGTGGGCTCGATCGGGGAAGGACCACGCTCTCACACAATACCAGCGTAAAATAGCAGCTTGAACAGCTTGATGCTGCTGTGTTTCGTATAGTGAGTTTAGAGACCCGTAGACCCTTTTTTACTGGAAACGAGGCATTTCATCTTAGTCCTCAGGGTTGACAACACATCTGCGTTTTGATTTTTAATCTTGGATAAATGTAGATATCTACGGGCCACAGCATCCACTTACCATCAGGTGGACTGTGTGCTCGATTGTCACCCTTATTCTATTTAAAAAAAATATAAAAGAAGATTACTTACTAAATACGACGTATTCCCAGAGGACCAAAAATGATATTGTCAAAAACGTATATTACCAGTGTGTGATAACTTGAGAGTATAAAGGTCTTCCCATTAGGTAGAGTGACGACCTACTAAGAGATACAGGAAGTCGATGGGTGTAGGTGGCTTAGGACCTTGCCTTGTAGCATTCCTTGAGGGAGACCTATGTTCAGCAATGAACTTGTGAAGGACTGTAATGATGATGGTGAAGGTGTAATCTTACAAAAAAAATCAGTTTTTAATCGATGCTGATACATTTACACACAAAGAAACCAAACTTCAAACGTCAAATCGAAGTCGTCCATGATTCCTACCACAGTTTCACAATCACACTGCTGAATCCATAGTTTTTTCATAGAATCATCATCATCATCATCATCGTTACGGTCCTTCATAAGTCCACTGCTGAACATAGGCCTCCCCCAAGGAATGCCACAAAGCACGGCCCTGAGTCACCTGCGTCCATAGACTTCCTGCATGTCTTACCAGGTCGTCACTCCATCTAGTGGGGGGATCGCCCTACACTTCACCTAACAGTACGAGCCTGCCACTCGAGCACCTATTTTCCCCATCGGTTGTCGGTTTTTGAGCTACATGGCCGGCCTTTTGCCACTTCAGCTTACCAATCCATGGAACTATGTCGGTCACTCTGATTCTACTGCGGATATCCTCATTTCCAAGATTATCACGCAGAGAAACCCCGAGCATAGCCCTCTCCACAGCTCACTGAGCGACCTTGAGCGTCCTTACACGGTCTCAGTTCCATAAGTGATCATTGGCAACACGCACTGGTTGTAGTCTTGTTTTAAGGTTATGAGGTATAGCTGACGAGAAGTTGTGTCTTAATTTCCTGAATTAGTTTGTCACAGCATACAGCATACAGCATACAGACAGCATACAGACCCTTATTCAATGAAAAGGGTGACAAACTAGCGTACAGTCCACCTAATGTTAAGTCGATGCTATGGCCCATATACTAACTACATCTATCCTCGAATAAGAACTAATATCCAAATTCATTGTCACCCCTGAGGACTAAGAGAAAGCGCCTCGTCTCAAGTAGAAATAATCTCCAGTTCTCTACACTCGCAATACGGAACACTGCAGCATTAAGCTGCTATTTTACGCTGGTGTTCTATTAAGGCATGGTCCTTCCCCGGTCAACCCAATCATTTGATTTACATACGTAGTAAATGCAGCTATATGGTTGTAGCACATACCTATCTAGACGTACTACAAGACAGAAATATAGCTTCACCATCGATTCAATAATTATACTAGACTAACTCTTACTGATTCATTCAATATTCCGCACCTTTCTTACGGATGTCCCTAGAACATTTTTCTTTTCTATTTTCTCTTGTTACAAAATTCGATATGGGTTTTCAAAACTTATAATCAAGATCGATTTTACTTCTCTCATGAGATACATAAAGTATCTGTGCAATAAATCTCGTTCTAGGCGAATGGGAGGAAAAAAAGAGTTGCCGGTGTCACAACGTGGCGTAGTCCGCAACAAATCACTTAATGCCCCGCGCGGGAAGAGTATAAATACCTTCTTAAGGCGCTCAAGCCGCTATATGATTTGTTACTGGCCTCACCCTTGTAGTATACAGGTTGTTGTTTTTCTGGAGAGATTTATTTTTAGGTTATTTTATAGTTGCGATCGTTAATTATGTACGTAGATATTATTTGCGAACTATCGTTTTATGAGTAATATTAAATATCCGATAAGAAATAAATATATTTGTTCGACGTCAAAAATTGTTTGCTCGAGCATACAGACAAAATGTTGCGCCTGTAATCTTTGAGAAGGTTGGTAGAATCCAAAGAGCAGCGAGGTACTCGGCCCACGGTTAGCTAAGAAATTATGTTTAATGGAAGACTGTAAAGAAAGTGGTAGGTGGCTAGCCTATCGCCTAAACTATCACGTTCTTTTTGTTATAATTATTACAGAAACAAGTCCAACAGACTCCAAATCCTAGGCAGAAAACAAAGCAGAAGCTACCTACCACTTAGTACAATAAAATAATACTATTAAGTATCATTTTGAACACACTTTACATTACAAAGACATTCCACCAATTGACTTCCATTACACCTCTGAACATAATATATTAATATTTATCGTTTACGAGAGGGCTCTTTATATCTCGACCATCTAACAAAATTATTTCGAAAACGAAAACTTACAAATATATTACACTGTATAGCAAAAGTCATAATGATCAAAGTCGCGTAACAAATGTAAATTTCTACGGCAAGTCTATTTTGTTTTTAAAACCTTTAGCGTATACAGATGCTTTTGCATGGATCCTTCTAAGTTACTTATGGATCCTCGGGGAAAATTGTTTTATCATATTTTTGATATATACAACTATCGGTCTTTTTACGTGGTAGAGCCACGCTGCTATATTATGGTTGAAGCGCGAATGGGTCGGCTCGACCGGTTAAAGACCACACTCTCACAGAATACAAGCGTAAATTAGTAGCTTAATACTGCTGAGTTTCGTATGGTAAGTGTAGAGACCCTTTTTTACTAGGTAAGGGACAACGCATTTGCGTTTTGATTTTTAATCGAGGATAAATGTAGATGTCTATAGGCCACAGCATACACTTACTATCAGGTGGACTGTGTGCTGTTTGTCACATTCTATATAAAAATCGACTTTTTAGTTATTTATCGCTAGGTTATCCATTAGTAGCTAGTTATTTACAGTGGGTGCGTTTGGCAGAAAAAAGCGCTGGCAAGCGCTTGTAAGCAAAATGGCTATCGTAAGCGGTAAGCGCTGTCAAATCTTAAGTAGCTATTTTCCTCCAGGACACGATGTAAGTTTTAACCGGGGAACCTAACCTAATTCAAACATATGTTTGTAAAGTATTCATATTAAAAACTTACCAATCATGAATTTTTAATAACCTGTATATGTTTATTCATGTCATTATATTAGTTAAAACTAAAATATTGCACAAAAACCTTATAATTTCTACTTCAAAACAAACAAATTAAATAAGCAAAATGGCGGATTGTGTCAGCGCTACTGAAGTAGCAATCGTGTCCTGGCCGAAAACTGTTTTAGCGCTTGTAAGTGCTTGCTAGCGCTTTTTTCTGCCAAACGCACCCAGTGTATATTAAAATAAGAAATTTAAAGTCTTTCTTATAAGAGTATTTTTATACTAGTACGAATTACAAAAGAGTATACCTGCAGACGTGTGTTAAGTGAATGCTGTGAATGAGGTGTTATAAGTTTGACCACTGTGTGTGTGTGTCTGTCCGTGGCAACGTAGCTTTTGAACGGATTAACCAATTTGGGTGTTTTTTATTTAAAAGAAAATTTTCGAGTTGTGGTTCTTAGACTGATATGGTTCTTAGACTAGATGTTTTATCAAAATCATTTCAGTTGTTTAGAGATCGTCAGCTTTTTTTTGTTTCGTTTTTTTTTTTAATTTTCAGTTTAAGTTATTAAGTTATCAAGGTGATGATTTGTTTGTTTTGTATGATCACACAATTTGTATTGAATCTCTCGTAAATTGTAGCAATTCGAGGTAATCTTTTAGATAGATTTTAAGATAGTCTTTCGGCCGACAGTTTCATATTACATATTAGCGGTTCCTTCGTTTTTTTTTGTTACTGTTCATTATAGCTTATTTTATACTCTATTGCATAGGCAGGAGACACTTCAAAGTTTCTCTCCGTCTAATACATCACGTCCGTGAAACAATGGCGTTAGGGGACCAGATATAATACAAACGCGACAACAATACTACGCAAGACCGAGAGGAAAAATACCAGCCGTTATCGTACTACGACTACGATCACTCGGGAGAGGGTACAGTCGCGTAGACAATGGCCAGTACTGTCCTTCAAATCCCTTATCAGAAGTCATTATTATTTCTATGCGTCATTTTCGAAAACCATCGGAAATTGAGCAACTGTGTGAGACATACATAGTATAGGGCATTAAGTGTAAACGCGTACGTGAAGGTGACGAATTATTTTTCTCTTTGGAGCACGGCGGCCTTTATTTATTACGATTTACATAAAACAGATGATTAAGTTATGTTAAATAATCAAAATTAAAAATTAAAACTAATCTTTATTAATCTATACATACGCTTACGGAGCTCGAATCGAGCAGTCGTGCCTATCAGCAATACAAGTGTTTAAATATTTTCAATAAAGCTGTGACCTAGATAAACCATTGGACAATTTCTGTTGAGTTGTGATTTAACGAATAACAAATTATAATGAAAACATTTGATATAAAACATGTCCAATACATACGAAAATAGTCCTTTCAATCGGAGCACCATTACATCTCGGAGTCCGCCCAGCACGCCTCAACCACCACACCAGGATGCTGCAGACCCCATCGAATTTATAGCCACCAGTGAAATAAAAAATTGGATGACCTCAATCGAGAAGTGTCTAAATGAAATTTGCCATATTGCTCAGGAAGGAAAACTGAACTCTGAACAAAAGCTGAGAATCAATTCCCTATCGCGCAAGGTTGGTAATGCAGCCTCTCAGATGGCAGTTTACTACCAATCTTTGAAGCAAAAGGCTATTTTAATGCACACCTCTCTTGAATCACTGAGAGAAAAACAAGACCTAATGGAATGCCTAAATGATTTTAGAAAATCACTCAAGGAAACGATTCAAGAAAGCTGTGCCAAACCATCTACAGAAAAAATGTCCTTTGCTGATATGGTCAAAACAACCAAAAATAATTACTTGCGCCCCAATACATTCAGTTCTATAGCAATTTACCCTGATAATAAATTAAAAACAAGTGAAGACACAAAATCTCTTGTCCAGAAAATTATATGCCCCGAACAATTGAAACTTTTTTTCAATTGTAAGAGGACTACGAAAAACTAAAAATGGAGGCGTTATTATCAACACTGATTCAAAGGAGGACATTGAAAAGTTAAAAAAAATCTACCCAGCTTAGTAGTTCAGGACTAAAGGTGGAAGAGCCCCATAAAAGATGACCAAAGATTATAGTCTTAGGAATCCCTACCGCCCTTAGCGAACGAGAAGTCTTTGACTGCCAGTATTTTTGAACAAAATTTGATGATCCCTCGGGAATCTTTTTTGTCCTCTATAAAACTAAGTCATAAATCGGGTAAAAAAACAAACATTTTCATGCAACTTTATTTTAGAAGTGCCAGCTGGCATCAGAAAGGCACTTATCAACCAGGAGTGAGTCTTAATAAATTGGACGTCGTGCCCAGTTCGAGACTTCACACTTGTGACCAGGTGCTTCAAATGCCAACAGTATGGACACGCTGCAAGAACTTGCCGGGAAACAATCGACACGTTGGACATTGTGGTGAATTAGGACATCAGACAAATGCTTGCTTTAAGAAAACTGATCCAGCAAAGTGTGCAACATGCCTGCGTTTTAAAAAACCGAGCGACCATAAAACAGGTGATCCCGAATGCCCCGCTAGGAAGATGGCTGAAAATAGGTATATTAATTCCATAGATTATAATGAGGGCGCCTAAGAGCGCCACCTTTTACCTTAATTCTTTTTGCCCTAATTTATAAGATACTAATAAGTTTAATTTTAGTTTATATATATATTTAAATATTGTTATTATTTCTGTTGAGTAATATGGATAAGTTAAGTAATGAAATCGATGCTGTCAGTTTATCAGTGCCAATAACATGTGAAATTGATATGTGCAAAGAATATCTCTTTAAACCTGCGAACTCTCTTACTATTTTAACACAAAACATTCGTAGTATAAATAAAAACATGGATAATTTCCATATCCTCCTTCGAAGATTGGACACTGATTGCGACATTATCATACTAACAGAATGTTGGCTATCTAAAAGCCAAAGCAACCTCCCACTACTGCCAGGTTACATTACTTTTAGTAGTGAAAATGTATGTAATCAAAATTACGGTGTAATAGTCTTTGTGAAAAAAAAAAATACGAACATATCAGTCGAGGAACCTAATATGCTAGATTGTAGCAGGTTATTGGTGAAAGTGGGTCATGAAACTGCTATCCTTGCTGTTTACAGACCTTGTGGTTTTAAGCAAATAAAATTTTTTTATCACGTCATTAGACATTACACTTGGGAAACTGTCGTCGTTCAAAAATATAGTGTTAACGGGTGATATGAATATTGATATTAACCCAGAAACAGTGAAGGCGGAGCAAAAGACTACCTTACGTGCGTGCCAGGGCCTGCTTCCAGCACATTTGCTTCCTACACATCTAAGTGGTTCTTGTTTAGATCACACTTTACTAAAAACTAAGTTACCATCTATAACCCCTGTCACCAGTCCTATAGTAACCGATCATAGTGCCGTCATTCTTAACTTAAGCCTTAAAATATCGAAACCTAATTGTAAGTACTCTATTACTAAAACTAATATGAAAAACCTTGAACAAGCAATTCAAAACATTGACTTTAGCTCAGTTTATAAAACCGATGACGGTAAACATTTATTTGCCTTACTTAATAAATAACAAACGAAATGCCATTGCTAGCAATACTTCGTATAGAACAGTAGCTAAAAAAAATAATAACTTAAAACCTTGGATTACACCTGGTCTGATTAGGTGCATGAAAGACAGGGACAAACTACACCTGATGGCAAATTCCTCTTCAAATAATTCCGTTTTACAAATTTCATATAAAAGATATTTTTATGTGGACTTACAAACTTACTAGAAGAGTCTGGTAGAGATAATAAAAAGATTTGGCGGCATGTAAAAGATATTGCATTTATTTCCAAACAGCATGAGTCTTAGTCAGAATTATTACAAAATAATTTCTCGCCGCTTATATCAGCAAATACAGTAAATAATTACTTTGTGAACGTTGGTAAAAATCTGGCTGAGCAGATAACAAACAATTATAACAATTGATCGTGAATACTTTGTTTTTTTCTTTGGGGGGGGGAATTAAGGTTTTTTTTTGAAAGGATTGTTACTTTTTTTACTTACTGCCACTTTCTTAACTCCAAAAAACTGCCAATTAAGCTCGTTCACATTATTAGATACGGACCCTAGTGAGGTGGAAAGTATTATAATGGGACTGAAAGAAACAAGCGCGGTTGGATGGGACGGCATACCCATTAGTACCTAATTAAAAATATAGACAAATTCTAGTGCCACCATTAATACATATTTTCAGAATTTGTCTCTCTGAAGGAATTTGCCCAGATTGTTTTAAAAAAAGCAATTGTAGTTCCATTATTCAAATCGGGGGACAAAAAAAACGTTTCCAATTATCGGCCTATCTCAATACTCTCATCCACGTCTGAATTATTAGAAAAATTATTTAACAACAGATTAATGAATTATTTACAAAGTAAATACATATTATCGAATATGCAATATGGTTTCAGGCCTAAACTGTCCACTGCTGATGCTATGCAGAAAATGACCGATTACGTCTCTCAAGAATTAGATAAAGGCAACCAATCAATTGGCATTTTCCATGACCTTGCAAAAACATTTGATACGGTTTCTACTCCTATCCTATTAAATAAGTTAGAGAGCATAGGTATTCGAGGTAAGGCTTAAATTTTTTGAGAATTATTTAGAAAATCGATATCAATGCATAAAAATCGATAAGGTTGTTAGCTCTGAACAAAAAAATACTCATTTTGGCGTACCTCAAGGACGTGTATTAGGGCCAACCCTATTTTTGATTTATATAAATGATCTCTGCAATCTTGAACTAAACTCAGGTAAAATAATATCTTACGCAGATGATACCGTGCTACTTTTTTCCGCAAATACAGTTAACGTGGTAGAGCCATGTTGCAGTTATATTAGTAGTATAGTTGTAGCACGAATGGGTCGGCTCGACCGGGGAAGGACCACGCTCTTACAGAATACCGCGAATAGCGTGAAATAGTAGCTTAATGCTGATGTATTTCGTACGGTGAGTGTAGAGGACCGGAGACCCTTTTTACTGGAAACGAGGCATTCCATCTCAGTCCTCACGGGTGACAACGCATCTGCATTTTGATTTTTAATGGAGGATAGATGTAGATGTCTATGGGCCGCAGCAACCACTTACCATCAGGTGGACTGTGTGCTCGTTTGTCACCCTATTCTATAAAAAAACAAGGTTTTTTTATTGCTCAAGGTTTTGACAGGTTTTTTTATATGCTCAGCAAGGTTTGAAGGTTAATAAATGGCTCCAACAAAACTTATTAACACTGAATACGGTCAAAACCAAATATATTAATTTTTCTATGCGCAGCTCAACCCAGCATACAAACATTCCAGAAATATATGCACATCAGTGTTACTCAGTCAAAGAGTCTAAATGTTACTGCCCAGTTATTTCTAATACAAAAACTATTAAGTACCTTGGAATAATTATAGATTCTACGTTTACATTTAAAAACCACATAATGCAATAGAGTTCGTAAGCTAATGTTTGTTTTTAAAAAAAATTCGTTCTTTTGCTGATATTAAGGTAGTAAAACAACTATATTACGCATTATTTAAGTCAATACTCACCTATTGTATAACCTCATGGGGTGGAGCAGCTAAAACTGCACTGCTACTACCACTGGAACGCGCTCAAAGAGTTGTATTAAAAGTTGCAACATTCCGCCCTACTCTATTTCCATCCCATCTCTTATACAAATCCTATATGTCCTCTCAGTGTGCCAGTTATTCGTTATGAGTACGTTACTAAAACAGCACTTAAAATTGCCCTACAGAAGAGAGGTCACTGATAAAAGACGCAAATATAAATTAATTGAAACTAACATTAGAATGAGGCATTATTTCATGCATAGATTTTTTACATTTCTCGGCCCTTTTTTGTATAATCAAGTCAATGCAATTTTGTACATATATCCATTAAAAATGGAAGACTGTAAAAAAGGTAATTCGAACATGGTTACAAAATTTGTCATACGATGATACGGAGAAGTTGCTGATTGTTTTAAATTAATTAATATCATAAGTGAATTAATGATAATATATTTTACACAAATAATCCTTATTAGTTAGTACGTTGTTCATTTTATATAAGAAACAGAAAATATTTAAAGAGTAAATGACGTCATTATAGAATGTATCATCCAATCTCGCCAGAAAGTAATGACGGAGGCTGTACACTTCGCGATTATGCATCGTGAGCGCGCTCAGAAAACCAAGCCCACTATGCTTTCGCGGCAAGTACAGCCTCATTATCGACGATCTCGGATGATGCATCCCATGGGACGTCATGGTAGTGCGGACTTTTCTATCCAGGGCGTTAAGTTCGGTCTGAGTCCACCTGAGTATGCCAAAGGTATATATGAGGACAGGCATGACCCAACCGTTATATGCGTGTGTCTTATCACACAGGACAAAAGGCTGTTAAGCACTTTGGTCAAGTGTGCATAAAACACGTCGCAAACTGACTGTTTCATACCAGCCTCATCAATACCGATGTTCTGTGACATACGCAAGTATCGGTATGTTTCAGCCTCGTAAAGGGTCCTTTAGTTGACGGGCATAGATAAATCTATGCCCTCAGAGTTAGCAACCCTTCCCCTTTCAACATGAAGGACCACACACTTATCCGTCCCAAGCTCCATTCCAATAGAATTGCTAAATTCACAAGTGATGTTTAGCAATTCCATAAGATGGGAGCGACTGGAGGCGAATAACTTGAGGTCATCCATATAGAAAAGGTGGTTCACTTTTGTGAAAAAGGTCTCCAGTTATCTACACTCACCATACGAAACACAAGAGCGTGGTCTTACCCCGGTCGAGCAGACCTATTCGTGCCACAACTATGACATAGTTGCAGCGTAACTCGTTACCACATTGATATATAATTGAATACAACTGTATATATAGGCTGCGTGGCTTCAGCAGGTTAAAAATGTATAATGCCTACAGCTTTTTCTAAGAACAGACCGTCGAAGAATACCATGGATGATTAAGGTTGGTTGATTTAAAGTATTTACGGCGTTTTGGTCTTAAACTCAAATTGCTTCTCTTTGTGTCGGACCACTATCGTAGAGCAAAATCCATGTTTTGTTACACTAGATTTTACTCCCGGTTCCACTCGCGTTTAATTAAATCACCGAAATTTTTATTGCACCATGTATTTAAAAAGACTGTAATCTGGCATAGACTAAAACTTTTTGATACGAACATATAGCCTAGGTCCTATTTAGGTTCGGTGTTCGTAATAGTGTCAAGTTTTATCAAAATCCGTTTAGTAGTTTTTACGTGATTGAGCCACAAACATACAAACATACAAACTTTCATTAAAAACTGTAATATTATTAGGATACTAGGATAACAGTGGACTAATAGGCCATTGGGAGACTATTATGGACTATTATGGTATTATGGGTATACAGATATTCGGAACAAACTTCATACAAAAAGACCACAAATGTGTCTACATCCCCGAGGATTTGATGAACCGCTCACAAACCGTAGTTATACAGTCTCTCCTTTAAAACGGAACCCAAACAGAGAATACACTTATTGGTAGAAATAATACGATATACTATAATAATTTTTGTCCGAAATTATTTTTGTGAACAGCGATCTCAGTAGGAGCGAAACATCTCAGATGGTTTGTTTGCACTTTGCACACACACACACTCTCAGGTGGTTTGCCCTTACCTATACTTTTAACCGGTTAACATGGATTTATGAAGGGGACATTTATAGACATGATATAAAAAAAATTTGTATTTCTAAAAATTTATTCTTTTAGATGTCTGTAAATCTATAGTGAATACCTATAACTGATAATTGATGTTTATTAACACTTTCGAGCTGTACTGTACGCGTCTTTCGCGGTTAGCCGAGTGTCCCGCGTAATCCGGCTCCTCCGTCGTAAAGGCAGTCTGACGAGACTACTACAGCATCTCGAACCTCAACTTTTGTACACTTTACAAATATTACAATACAATTTTAAAGTGCACAATAATTAATCGAAATTGAGACGATTCATGATCATTATGTTAAACTAGCTGTTCCCATGGATTTCATGGTTTTTAGATTTTTTCCGCGGAACCCTAAGTGTTTTTTCTATAATACAAGTAGCCTAAGTTATTTCTTATAATATTAGCTACCTGCCAGTGAAACACCCGTCAAAATCGGTCCGTCGATTTCGGAGATTAAGAACAAACAGACAGACAGAAAAAAAAATTAAAATTATTTTTTAAGTTATTTGTACCGTATATACTTGCATATGCATTTAGGAAAAGATGTTATTTTTACATTACAAACAGGCTTACAATTTTTATATATATATATATATATATATATATATATATATATATATATATATATATATATATATATATATATATATATATATAGAATATGTTACGTTACGTTACGTTCGATTTGAGAAAACGTTAGTGGTAAAATAATTAAAACAACTAGTATTCTCTCCTCGCTGTCACAACGAGTGTGAATGTATTATTTATAATCTATATTAAAAAGAGTTTGTATTTGTTATGTATATATACGATACAACATACATACTATAACAACACCACACAATAAATTAGTATGTCTTGTATAGAAAATTATTTTTATTTTAGATTTGCGATCGAGAATACCTAGTAAATCCATGTGGGGGGCTGATTGATAAAAATTATTCCCAGAACACTGAATCAAAGGGTTTATGTCTTGCCTCGCGCCGCCTGGGTGACAAACAGTATATCCAGCATCCCTTCGATTCTTCTGGGTGCCATGCCTCAAGTTAGCAATATAATGAGATAAGACAGGTGAAATGTCTATAGATTTTCTTGTGTGATTCTATCCTAAATACGAACTGATTTAAGAGGAACCAAACTAGTTTATGAAGTACTATCCAGTATCCGTGGTCATCCCATAGTTATAACTCTTAGCTAACTTAGTTTTTTATGTTAGCTTAGCTGACATCCCACAGCTACTTTGCAGTTCTGCAAATTACTCAAAACATCGAGAATATCCTGTACGTGTTCACAGACTGCAGACGCTCGACGCTCCGGGAAGTCTGCAGTCTGTGAACACGTACAGGATCGCCCCCGTCACTACATCAGATTTGATAGACCACAAATCCTCGCTAAAGAACACCGATTCCTTCCAAGGATAATTCGCGAGGCTATTGAAATCAAAAAACATCCTAATTTCAATAGAGAAGATGGCTGGGTGCTACCATCTGCTTGGGATCCTATAATAAATAAAATTAAATCCCAAGCCAAGCATACAACTGCAAGACTTCATGATACAATAAGTTCATACTGTTTAGATCGAAACAAAAGTTAAATTTTAATCTATGGTAACCGCGGTTAACTATGACATCTGGACGTTGAACATCTCAGTCCTTCCCGTGACCATGGGTGCTGTAAAGCTCTCGAAACGTCGGGTATTTAAAAAGTTAAATATACGCGATAAATTCCGTAAAAACTAGTATTATTTCAATGAGTAAGCTCGTTCCTAAGACGTTTGTTTGTTCGTTTTCAGTACGTTTCTATACTATTAATCCGTTTACGATAAAACTCTGGTGAGTTGCTGTTCGCGTTCTCGCAAATATTTTTAACTTTTTTCTATAGAATAGGGGTAACAAACGAGCACACAGTCCACCTGATGGTAATTGAATGCTGCAGTCCATAGACAGCTACATCTACTCGTATCCCCGGTTTAGAATCAAAAAATGCGTTGTTATCCATGAGGACCAAGATGAATTGCTTCGTTACCAATAAAAAGGGTCTTCGGATCTCTACACTCACAGCAATGCAAAGCAGAAACACAGCAGTATTCAGCTGCTATTTCATTTAACATAAAAGGTATTATAATGCACACCGGGCAAATCTAGTAGATAATAATGTAAACCTTACCGATTCTCGTAAATTTGAATCGCCAAAGTCTGTAACAATAAAATACATTTGTAACGGGTGTAGGAGTAATTATTAATCTTCTTCTAAATCGTCAGGTCATTGAAGTTTACTACTAGATATATGTCTCTCACATAGGAGGGTTTGCCATATTAGTCACGCATGGCAGACGAGTTTGTGATAGAGGTACCAATTGTCTTATACTTTGACGCTTTTTTTTTTTTTTTTTTTTTTTTATAGAAGAGGGGGCAAACGAGCATGTGGCTCACCTGATGTTAAGTGACTACCGCCGCCCATGATCAACTGCAACACCAGGGGAATTGCAGATGCGTTGCCGGCCCTTTAGAAAGGAGTAAGCTCTTTTCTTGAAGGTCCCCAGGTCGTATCGGTCCGGAAAAATCGCTGGTGGTAAATTATTCCACAGAGAGGTTGTACGCGGAAGAAAACTCCTTTTGAAACGTACAGTGGTGGACCGCCAAGCATCCAGATGGTGTGGATGGTATCGGGACGTTTGCCGCGTAGTGCGTTCACGAAATTTGGCGGCTGGGATTAATCCGAACAATTCCTCAGAGCACTCTCCATGGTATATGCGAAAGAAAATGCAAAGGGATGCAACATCTCTTCGCAGTGCCAGAGAATCGAGCCGATCGGAAAGCACTCGGTCGTCGACGATTCGAGCCGCTCTGCGCTGGATGTGGTCAAGTGGAAGGAGCTGGTACTGGGGAGCCCCAGCCCAGAGATGGGAACAGTATTCCATGTGCGGCCGAACCTGCGCCTTGTAAAGTTGCAGGCGGTGTGCCGGCATGAAATACTGTCCCGCTCTGCTGAGCACGCCAAGCTTTTTAGAGGCCAATTTGGCCTTCCCTTCCAAGTGACCACGAAACTGCACGTCACTCGATATGTCGACGCCGAGGATTCCGATACTGGCTGAGGCAACAAGGGGAGTGCCTTGAAACTGAGGGGATACGACAAAGGGGTTCTTTTTAGCGGTTAACGCGCAAACTTGTGTCTTCTGGGGGTTAAACTGGACTAGATTTAGTCGCCCCCAATCCGAGACTCTGTCCAGCAGAGACTCGACTTCAGACACAAGTTTGTCCCGGCACTCGGAGACGTTTTCCCGAGAAATATTGGCTCGGCCGGTGTAAAGAGCATCACCAGTGCTGTCATCTGCATAGCAATGAATGTTACGGGTCTGCAACATATCATTGATATGCAGAAGAAACAGCGTTGGCGATAGCACGCAGCCCTGTGGAACACCAGCATTAATAGGCTTGCAATCGGAGCTTGCACCGTCTACAACGAGCTTGATGCTCCGATCTGCAAGAAAACTGGTGATCCAATCGCACAATTTCTCGGGAAGCCCATAGGAAGGGAGCTTCGAAAGAAGCGCTTTGTGCCAAACCCGATCGAAGGCCTTCGCAATGTCCAAACTAACGGCCAATGCCTCCCCCTTGGACTCTACTGCCTCCGCCCATCTGTGAGTTAGGTAGACCAGAAGATCACCAGCTGACCTAGCACGGCGAAAACCGTATTGGCGGTCACTAATCAGCTGGTGATCCTCAAGGTACCTCATGAGCTGGCAGTTTACAATGGACTCCATTGTTTTGGAGAACAAGGAGGTGATGGCGATAGGCCGGTAGTTGGACGGGTCTGAGCGGTCGCCTTTTTTAGGGATCGGGTGGACGAAAGCCGTCTTCCATGATTTTGGGACTACGCCTAGGGAGTAGGAGTACCGGAAAACTGCTTCTCGTATTTGACCTTGATACTTTAAACATGGCATAATAAAGACACACCGTTGTCTTTAGGATTCCATAATGACTGTGTTTTTTCCCAAATTCGATAGTAAAGAGTTGAGAAAATTATGAGTAGATAAGAGAAGAGAAGAGTCAAATTTAGATTAGAATAATATACTAATATTACAATATATTAATACTAGTAATAATACTATAATATATGTATTATTAACTGAGCCCCGCAGATGTTGCCCTGCCAGTTAATATCATAATTTGTGTTTAGCAATGTTTTTTTTTTATTTTAGCGCACGCGAATTTAATTTTTAATTGACAACACTTGATTGAAAAAAAGAAATAGAATCAAAAAATTTAAATTTTGTTTATAATTTTTTTTTTATTTTTTTAGTTTGTAAATATACCTTCTCCATTGAAAATACATCTTAATATATACAAATTACGTGTCACGTTGTTCGTCCGCGATGGACTTCTAAACTACTTAACCGATTTTAGTCAAATTTGCGTACCGTATGCAGTTTGGTCCAACTCGAGAGATAGTATAGTTTTTTTTTGCCCATGAGTGATCTACAATTTTTTTTTTGCGAATTTAAGGATTTTTAATAGGACGTGACAAATAGTCGTCGAAAAGGGCAGAACAACGTCTGCCTGGCAAGCTAGTACACATATACATATACCAATTTTCAAGATTTCATATATACAAACATCCTCTTTAATATATTTAGACTATTAATCAATTATAATTCTATAAAGAGGCCTTGTAATGTTGGCATTAGAGAATCCACTATCGTATCGTATAGATATCGTAAGCGACAACAGATTGGAACAGGAGATGGGAAGCAGCATCTTCCTGATATACAATCATTAATTATAAAACACTGCGAATGATGACGCTCCTTCCAATCGTTACAACTATGGCAATAAACCCCCCTATGAAGCTATTTATGGAGGACGCCTATGTGCACCAGTGGGCTATTGATGTGCTGCAATGAAAAAATTACAAAATTACAAATGGTACTTATTAAAATTAATTTGTCAAACAATGGCCAGTATTTTGTGTAACGCACCTGCTCCTGCTGATAACCCGGGTAGACTTCGCCAAGGATTGGTGACCGTGTCATCCAAGAGTTTTCTAAAAAATAACGTTAACATTCTAGAACATGCTCCAACCAAAAATAGTTAGAAATGTTCATCGCCATCAATTCTATTTAGTTTTATTTTATAAAATTGAAGTAGCAAACTTATTTACAATCCACTTGATAGTAAGTGGCTTCAACGAACTTACAATCCGCTAATGATAAAGATAGTAAGTGGTTACTGCAGCCCATGGATACCTATTACCAACGCCAAATAATGAAGGCTACAGATTCGTTGTCACTTCCAAAGACGAATATAGGATGCCTCGTAGCCTGTGATTACACTGGCTCTATGTACTCCAGAGCGGAATTTGGTGGAAGTTTTTTTTATGGAGGTGACAAACGAGCACACAGTTCCCTGGTGATAAGTGGATGCTGTGGCCCATAGACATCTAGATTTATCCTCGATTAAGAATCTAAACGCAGATGCGTTGTCACCCCTGATGACTAAGATGAAATGCCTTGTTTCCAGTAAAAAAGGATCTCCGGATCTCTACACTCACCATACGAAACACAGCAGTGTTAAGCTGCTATTAGGCTGGTATTCTATGAGAGCGTGGTCCTTCCTCGGTCGAGCCAATCCATTCGTGTATGGTTGTAGCATAATATAGCTGTAGTGTGACTCTACCACGTATATAGGTAATAAGTGGTACCAGAAGTAGTATTATAAAGTAGCCCTCCAAAAGAATAGACATGGAACCTTCTAAGGATTAGTCCAATTTTTTTGTAACTTCATGCTATGACTGTGGGGACACCTACATCTAAGCAAGCTTTTCTTATAATATTTACTCATCATTAACTTGTAGCATATATCCAAACAGGACAGGCAAAACAGATACCCTTATACTGGCAATGTCACACACATTACCAGTCATTGAAATTTGAGTTTACCGGTTTCGGATATGTCAATGCAACTATGTTGCTTGTTATATGTAAGCGTAAAAAATGTCAGTCCTTATACGACCCAACGCTGAGTACAGGTATCCTTTAATTTAAAGAGAACTATGGAGCAATTAGTCTGCCGTCAATAAGTCAGACGTGCAGGTTTCTCACAATGTGTTCCTTCACTAAAGAGTACGTGGTAAATCAGAATTTAAAATTGCAATTAATTTAATTGGTGCCATTGGGTATCGAACTCCACTGAGCTACCACGGTATATACTCTTTAATGTTATTTTATATATTACTCAATAGCACGTTGAAATCCCTCTTTTGAACTCAACCATTGTGACTGTGAATAAGCATTCAGTGCATTGGCAAAACTTTACGGTTTCTTTCGCAGAATAAAAATGACGTATGCGACAAAATTATTTAAATTGTATATTTGGTAGATTTCTCTCATAACAACACACAATCAGTTCCCAGTGATTGTGTACATCTAATTTTAATTCTACAATCTGCACCTTATGGCGAACAGAACGAAAATAGCCAAAAAATGAGGTAATTTCACAAAACAAGTGTTTATGCAAAAAATAATTGTTCTGTGTCTAGATGTTTTTCCATGTGAAATTTATGTAAGTAAACTGTCTACATGGTACAGGAGAAAATTTTTCTGTGATAGTAAAGTTTTTTAGAATATATTTTTTTAGAATAATTACCGTTCTGTATAACTCAGCCCGTTAAAATTAGCGCCTTCGCTTCGAAACTGCCTCCTCGCTTTCATCGTCTCATCCTTCTTTGCAGCTCCGCTACGCTGGCTTTGTGTCTCCTCCGCAATACAACCTGGTGTTGTTGCATTTCTGAACACCACGAAGAATGCCGCCACTATGGACATCGTGAACACCAGCACAAGGCACGCAATACACACGTATTCTGAGCTGATTAGTTTTTTCAACCTGAAAACCATCTATTGCTTTATTTTTTGTTTAAAAATAGTAGTAATATTATTTCATAGCTCGAAATGGTTTCTTTAAATATACAGATCATCATCATCATCATCATTACAGCCCTTCACAAGTCTACTGCTGGACAAAGGCCTGTCCCAAGCTTATGTCAGCTTACAAAACATACATGGACATTATATACATAAGAATTATTAACTAGAATTTGTTTCAATAATTTAAAACACAAAAGACGTCTTGTAGAAAATATTTGAACAAAAAGGTAAAGTATGAACAGCAAATATCAAATTTCAGCTGCAACTGATTTATTATGGCAACCTCAGTATATAATTCAATGAACATTACTTTTATATATTATTATATATACTACATGATCGACTTTAAAATTGATACTCTGGATAAAATTGATAAGACTACAATAATATGGCATTCTTCACTAGTAGTCAGTGAACTATCCAATTTATATATATTTTTTAATTTTTAATACTTTTTGCTTATTCATAGAAACATTCAAAAAGTCATTTGATGATGGAATGGAGAGTAAAAAAAGTTATCATTCCATTTTGTTCCTTGAATGTTGTGAAATTCAATCAAGGCTGAACATAGCCCTCAAGGAATAATCATGAGGGTAGAATGGACAATTTAAATTTCACAGTACCAGTGACTGGAAAGAGACAAGCAATATTAAACAATTAAGCATTGCCAGTCCACCCGACAATGCAACGATTGTGTTAAATCTCGACTTTGGAGGGATTAATGTTCAAAAATGGACACTATGGGATAATGATTCAAATATACATAGAGATTTATGACCAAACCTGGACACCTTATGGGATAGTGATAATTCAAATTACATAGAGATTTAAGACCAAATCTGGACACCTTAGGGCATAATGATGATTCAAATATACATAGAGATTTTACAAACCTGGAATGTGTTTATGAGACTCTACTTAGGGCATAATGATGATTCAAATATACATAGAGATTTATGACCAAACCTGGACACTTTATGAGACAATGATTCAAATATAAATGCTAAAGAATAAATAGCTTACACGCATGATACACATGAATAAGTATCGTCCGATTTCTTCTTCTTAATCGGCTCTTTCTGCGAATAAAATAATTGCAATAAATTACATTGTGCAATACATATTTTTTTATTGTATATCTAACTCTATTAACTAAATCTATTAAGAAAATATTGACCATCCGTCTGTCAAAATAATTCTGTTTGTACGATCGATCAACAAAAATAACGAAAGCTAGCTAACAAGTAAAAACAGATTTTGTAATAAAAATACTATACCACTATAGATATACAAAGTATTCCAGAAACTTATTTCGACTTCGTTTTAACATTTATTGATTCATTTTTTTATATTGTGGCAGAATTGAAAAACAAAGAGAATTTTTCAATAATTCAATTTCTTACGTCAAAATATACAGAGATTTTACTACTTATTAAGACTATACTGCGCAGGTTCAATATTTTTAGGTGCCTTTAGGTTTTTTAGGTAAGGCTTTGTTCACCTTTATTTTATTTTAATTCATTGCTAGATAGACGTTTTAAATATTTATAGTATTGATTATTTAATAAGTTAGGAATAATATTAGGAATAAATAACCTGCCTATAACAAGAGCAAAAAAAAAGTTAAAAAATAGATTAGAACTCACCCAAAACCACCAGCTATCTTTTTTTTCGCTGTGATAAGGCTGAAAATAATACGAATAAATTAGTTATTACATTTATCGGGTGATGAAGACGTAAGGATATCTATCCATCATCACATTTTGGCGTCCATACTTGGCGGTAGATCATTTACGACAGACGCCAAATATTCAGACCGGCGACAAATAGTGTGGCCGCTAATGTGTCAAAATTTATTCTTTTCTTGTCAATATTTAAAAAAAAACGTGTATCGCCAACATGATAAAATAATTTGCGTCATGTAAAAACCTTGTCTATCATCGCCTGTTTCTACGAGTAGGACTAAGTACATCTCGTAGAGCTCACGACTTTATTTAATTTTTAAATGTACTGACTAAATGTTTATCCAATCACTAATCAATTTTTCAGAAATGAACACTGTCTAACCATAAGCGGTAGGCAGATTATATTTATTTGCTACAAACGCTGACTAAGGTGAGGTTCTTTTCTGAATATTTCTAGCACTAACCAGTGCATTCTTTGCTGCGTTTTGGATTTAAAGATAAGGGCTGGTACACATTGGGCGCTGAGTGTTGCGATAGACACGTGTTCATAGCGTACATACACCGCGCTTTGCATGGCGTTCCACGCGTTCGATGAACGTTAGCAGGGCGAGTAGCAAAGCGAGTCTAATAGCTGGTTGCTTTTAGATTTCATCTCGTATCTGCGCGATCTCTTTGTCAACATGCATTCACTCTACAAGAAAGCGCGCAATGAATTGTACAAGAAAATGGTAGCCCAAAAACTAAAAGCGCGCGACTAACGCTCGCGCAACGAGCGTTTTGACAAAAAACTGACAACGCTCGTCTGACGCGCGATTGAATTGATACGCGCGTTGGTATGTGTATGGATGTATCGGACTAGATGGTTTTTGAAACGCGCGATACAAAAGCGCGCGTTTCAAAACGCCTAATGTGTACTCGCTCTAAAAGGATCACGATAATAACAGGCTGCGAGGCATTTCACATTAGTTCTCAGAGGTGACAATGTATCTGTAGCTTTTTTTGTTGCAACTCTCCATGGACTGCAGTAGCCATTTACCATCAGGTGGACGGTAAGTACGTATTTCACTTCTGTTCTGCCACCAAATAGCAGTGCAAAGAAGGTGGTATCTAACTAAAAGCATTTCTAGGCCAAAAGGAGTCCTACTATCTAAGGGCATAAATGCATAGAACTAAAATTTCACACACAAAACAATTGTAGAGAGTGTAGAATTTACTAAATAACTCAGCCTATCAAAAGTCCAACCCAAAAAGTTACATAAACATAAACATAAACTTTCACGCCTGTCACCCAGAGGGGTAGGCAGAGACTACGGACTTCCATTTGGCACGATCCTGACATACCTCTTTCGCCTCCTTTACATCCATATATCTACGCATACATGCTCGTCGGTTAAGGGTACTTCTAACGTGGCCCCTTTTCAAAATATTGCCAATTTGGTCGATAAACTTTTTTCTAGGGCGTCCCTTCCCGACTCGGCCGTTCACATCTGCCATATAAATTTGCTTTGTCACTCTTTCCTCATTCATTCTTTCTACATGACCCAACCACCGAAGCATTCCTTTCTTAATCCTGGTCACAACATCATCTTGCATACCACATTTATCTCTTATCACGTAATTTCTCACCCTGTCATTCAGATTCAACCCTAGCATACTCCTTAAAGACCGCATTTCTACAGCATTTATTCTACTTTCGTGCTTCTTCTGCCACACCCAGCTTTCACTACCATACATTAAAGTAGGGACTAACACAGCATTATGAATTACCATACGTGCCTTTTTTGATACATTTTGGTTCTTCATAATAGAGTGTAGTGCCCCATTCACTCTATTCCCTGCATTTACTCGTCGTTCTATATCCCTATCATATCTACCATCCATCCAACCCAAAAAGTTAACCCTGGAAAATCCACTTCTCTTTCAAAAAATGTTCGAAACCTTATGATGTAACTTTATTTCCATTCAAATTTTTCTTTCTACAGATTTTTAAAATACATACATAAATTGTGCTTACTGTGCGCTGGGTCTCTTGGTATTGATCTTTATATAATTGTTGTTGAAGCTCCTGCACCGCCATCTTGGTTTCCTGGTTAGGCTTGTACCTATCGGTGCTGCTTGAGTCACAGGATCTCTTAAACATGAGAGATACCAAAATTAAAAAAGTCAGAATTCGTTTGTTTAGAAGCAATTGTGAACATTAAACCCAACTGAAAGTGCATGTGAGCCATAAACTTTTTGATTAAGAATCAAAATGAAGATGATGCGTTGTCGTCCCTGAGGAATGAGGTTAAATGCCTCGTTACCGGTAAAAAGTTATATGCTGTAATTTTACGTAGGTATTCTATGCATGGTGGACGTACGATGTTGGTGGACTCCTCATACGAGTATTTTAAGATAGATATTTCTTTTAAAAACAGAAGTGACAAACGACACACACACTTACACATAAACACACACACACACACACACACACACACACACACACACACACACACACACACTCATGAGCACACACATGCGCACACGCACACGCACACGCCACTTGCATATGCACACGCACACGCAATCGCACACGAACACGCACACGCACACACATACACACGCACACGCGCACGCCCATGCACACGCCCATGCACACGCACACGTACACGCCCACGCATAATCACGCGCACACGCACACGTACACGCGCACACACACGCACAAGTAAACGCACACGCACTAGTAAACATACACGCACAGTCACACACAGACACACACAACGTTACAGATACGTTGTCACCTCTGAGTACTAAGATTTTTTATTATTTTATCTTAAGTACTAAATAAACTTACGTTAAATAACTTACGTCTGTATCTTAAAGGCAATTTACGTATATAAATTGCACAAGGACAAACATCCAGACTGGAAAAAATGTTTGTAAGACTTACAAACACTTGTTCCGTGCGGGATTCAAACCCCCGGGCATTAATCAACACTGAAGCGAGCCGTCGTTTCAAGATGGAATACCTAACAGCCTGCAACTATGCTGGCTATACACTTAAAATCTGAACATACATACCAGCACTGCTATTGGGAAGCAGAAAGAATGAAGCAACTTTAGTAAGAGGGGGTGGTATCTACTCAAACGGACTAGGTCTGAAAAGGAGTAATCGTAACACCTTTATACGAGTCATACTGCAGCTATATTATGGTTGTAGCACGAATGGCTCGATTCGACTAGGGAAGGACCACGCTCTCAAAGAATACCAGCGTAAAATAGCAGCTTAATTTTGCTGTGTTTCGTATGGTGAATGTTGAGATCCGGAGACCCTTTTTTTACTGGAAGCGAGGCATACCATCTTAGTCCTCAGGGGTGACAACGTTTATGGGCCCCAGCATCCACTTACCATCAGGTGGTACCGTGTGTTCATTTTTCGCCCTTATTTTATTTGAAAAATCACCTGACCTATTCCAGTACTACACATATCTCACAAGATTTGACGCTACTACACGTTCCAGGTATTTGGCACATATTCTTCTCTTTTATGTTTATAAATTCGCAAAAGATCATTACGAGATACAGGCTTCTACCGTTTTGGGGAGAATTTACCATAATCCATAAACAAGGTAGGCTGATTGGTAACCGTACTACCAGCCTCGCACCTTTGATGTTGCTCCACATCCTCAGTCCGGGCATTTTACATTAAAGCAAAAGAAATAGCTATACTGCTGCCTTTCAGAAGTCATGAGATTTTTTTGGCATTTCCCTTTTAAACTTCTTATGACAATCAAAAAAATAAATAGAGTAATGCATACTTTACGCTGTTTATCGCATATTGTCGATTAAAGACAATCTTTTAGAAATCTTTTAGAAGACGAGTCATGTCTTCTGATATCAACAGGATATCGTCCTTTTGGGTCGTATTTGGGATGATGACTCCTTATAGCACCAGGCAACGGAATGAAACAAACCAGGAGATGGAGAGCAGCGTTTTCCTAATAACAATAAAAACAAAAGAAAAACAGCGTTTGCGTACCTTTGCGTAATCTGTAGGGAGACATGTCTCGACGAGGCAATAGATTGCTGACATAGGTTCAACAGTAGACTTTTGATAGGCTGTAACAAAGGGATGGACCGATGGACTAACTTAAAATATACTTACCCTATCACATTTTTGATGCGAGCCCGAATAGTTCTTCCTCTTTCTTTTGTCTTGTCTCTCCTTCTTTATTAAATTTGCTTTTTCAGGGTCGCTGCAAAGTGTTATTATACTTTTAATTGTTCCTTCCTTCCTTATTAAACCTATGAAAGTCCACAAGTCACGGGCTTCTGCCGTTGTAGGAAAGATTTGGCTTAATTATCGACTGGAATATTACTATAGTAACCAGCAACTGATATTAAAATGTAATTATACTACAGGAATAAAGCTGTACTTGCTATTTACAAATTTAAGCCAAGGGAGAGGGACTCTCTCTGAAACTTTTTTAAAGAAAGAAATATACTTGTTGTACCAGAATATTATTCATTTTTCGACAGTATTATGTAAGTGTGTTTTGCCAGGTTTGACATATGGAACTGAGATGATGTGGTTTCACTGTTGGCTGTTTGAGAAAGCTTAAGGTTGCTCAGTAAACTATGAAAATAGTTGCGGTCGCAGTTCCTCTGTGTTACGAAATCCGTAATGATGATCATCATCATCATTACAGCCCTTCAGTCCACTTCTGAACATAGGCCTCCCCTAAGGAATGCCATAAAGCACGGTCCTCAGCCACCTTCTTCCATCGACTTCCTGCATGTCTTACCAGGTCGTTACTCCATCTAGTGGGGGGCTGCCACTCGAGAACCTTTTTTCCCCAACGGTTGTCGGTTCTTCGAGCTGTATAATGATAATATTATTCGAGCTATATAAATAATTCGAGCTATGTAATGATGATATCCGCAACAAAATCAAGGTAACTGACATATCCCAACTGACCAGTATAATTGAGTAGCAATGAATCGGTTATATTTCTGGACAATCTGACAACCGGCTAAGAGATGAAATGGCGGTCTGGTAAAATATCAAGAAGTAGATGGCTCCGGGCCGTGCTTTGTAACATTTATTAGGGGAAGCCTACGAGTATGTTTATCAGTGAACTTGTGAAGTGTTGTAATAAATAGTGATGATGAATAGCACTATTTTTTTCTTTTATTGAGAGAGTACTAGACAATTGAAAAAAAAAAACGAAATGTTTACAATTAACTAGGACTATGATAGAATACTCAGCCCTTGAGCAAACTATTTAATCGAGGATAAATGTAGACTCTACGCGGGGATCGTGCGGTCCATGGCCCTTTACGGGGCCCCGGTGTGGGCGCGTGGTTTGGCGCGGCTTGCCGTCCACCACCTGAACGCGCCCCAAAGGGTGGTTGCCGTGAAAATGGTTCGCGGCTACCGCACGATCTCCCGCGAGGCGGCGAGCCTCCTTGCCGGATTGCCGCCATGGGATCTGGAGGCTATAGTCCTCGCGCGCCTGCACGAATGGCGCGCGGAGGCACTATGCCGGGGGGAAACCCCGCTGCCGCGGCAAGTTGTCGCGCAGCGGACAGACTTCCGGCACGATCTCATGGCGACATGGAGAGAGCGACTGTCGCAACCCCGTGCTGGGCACGCCACTATAGCGGCGATAAGACCCCTCTTTGAGAAGCGGCTTGAGAGACGCCACGGCATCCTCACCTTCCGCCTGACGCAGGTCCTCACCGGACACGGTGTGTTCGGGAGGTTCCTGCACCGAATCGGGCGGGAGGAAACGCCCGGGTGCTCCCACTGCGAGGATGGAACGGAGGACACGGTGGAATACAACGTGGAGGTGTGCCCTGCTTGGGCGGAGCACCGCCGTGTCCTCGTAGCAGCGATAGGCGGCGGCGACCTCTCGCGTCCGGCCCTGGTCGAAGCCATGGTCCGGAGCGAGACGGAATGGGATGCCGTCACCACCTTCTGCGAAGCAGTGATGCTAGCGAAGGAGGTGGCGGAGCGGGAGAAGGAGAGAGCAGCAGCTTTCCTCCCCGGCCGCCGCGGGGAGACGCCCCCGGGCGTCGGGGGCTACGTCGTGGCCCCCGGCCACCGTAGGCGCGGGCCTGTGGACGGCGAGCAATGGGTAGCTCGCCGTCCGTCCGTCTAACGACGACAGGCCGTGTCGACAGCGCGTTTTGTTCCACGCGCGCCTCAAAGAGCTGTCAGCAGCGTGAAGGGGCCCGCAAGGGCCGACGCCTGCCGGGGCTGCGGGCTGTTCGAAAGAGATACCGCGGCTCCGGAACGTAAGGGCACTGAAGGAACACGGATGGTTTTTAGTCAGTAAAAGTCTGACACTCCCTTACGCTCCACCCAGAGCGAAAGGCGTCATTAGATGATTTTCCATCCGCAAAAAAAAAAGGATAAATGTAGACGTCTATAGACCACAGCATTCACCTAGGTGAATCGTTGCTCGTTTGTCATCCATACTTCTATATATAAAAAATCTAGCCCTTAATCGCCTAGAAATAAGTGCGAAATTTCTTACTTATTCTCTCTTTGCATGATGTCTTTGAAAACTTTAAATATAGGCGATTGTGTTTCCTTGTCCGATTGTTTGCTGTGACTGTAACAAAAGATAAAGAATTTCTTATTAGGTAGGCCCTTAAAGAATTTGAAGGTCAAACATACTAACGGTCCGCCTGATGGTCTTTTATAATTTATATAAATATAAACATGAAGTATTCCACAAACTTCTAACAAATATGCCTACAGGTATTGTGTATCGCCCCTGTCAAATCTGTTTCCATAAAAAAGGGTCTCCGCTTCTTTACACTCACCAAAGCAGCATTAAGTTGCTATTTTCGCTGTGAGAGCGTAGTTCTTACCCGATCAAGCCGCTCCATTCGTGCTAAAATTATAATATAGCTTTAGCGTGGATTGTACTCAAGCAAACAGAATGATTTCTTAATCGCCCCCCCCCCACACGCTCGGGAATTAAAACTAAGTTAAAATAAGTAAATTAAATGCGATAGAACCCGTATATATATATATATATATATATATATATATATATATATATATGTTTTATTCAAGCAAATAGAGTTCAATTAACACCGACACCAACGAAATTATTAATTGCAATTTAAAATGCTGATTTACCATAATTATGCTGGATGGCTACCGTTACAGCCTATTGAAGTTCACCACTGAACATAAGCCTCCCCCAATATTGTTTCATAGGGGGGATATTTGCCAAAGCTGCCACGCTTGGCAAGCGGGTTAGCACCCTCAGTTTTAATTTTTAGTCGTCATTAGTATAGAATAAGGGTGACAAACAAGAACATAATCCACCTGATGGTAAGTGGATGCTGTGGCCCATAGACATTTACATTTATCCTCGATTAAGAATCAAAACGCAGATGCGTTCTCACTCCTGAGGACTATGATGGAATATCTCGTACTCGGTAAAAAATGGTCTCCAGATATCTACAGTCACCATACGAAACACAGCAGCATTAAGCTGCTATTTTACGCTGATATTTTGTGAAAGCGTGGTCCTTCCTCGGTCGAGCCGACCCATTCGTGCTACAACTATACTACTAATATATCTGCAGCATGGCTCTACCACGATAAAAATATATATAGTCTGTATAATCTACCACTTATAAAACTATACATTAGGAAAACGCTGCTCCCCATCTCCTGATTTGATTCCCTCTGTCGCCTCATACGACACCACGGGATGATATGGAGTAGTGGATATCTTACACCGCCAATAAACGGTAACGCTGGATGTTTAAGAAAATTTTATTGAGGAAACACGCACTGGAGAAGCGAGGTAGACTCATTTGAACCCCAAAAATCCAACTCACTCTTCTTTCGATAAATGGTATCCCGTGTCCTACAGCGTGATGTATTAAATAATTTCACACAAAGTTTATAAATAGAAAGTATTTTATACAACAAAAATACAGGTATTTAATAAGAAGCAAGCTTTGACGTATTTAGCGTTTCATAATGAACTAAAGAAATATATTAAATATTATCTGAGCGCAGAAATGGTGATATAAAGGTGTTAAGAAGTTAATATTCCTTTTGCTGTGGTAAAATATACAAAGTTTTCCGGGAAAATTCCAAGAAATAATTAATTTTAGAAAAAGTATATTTTTACATATTTTAATGATATATTATTAAATGGTAAATTACCTTATAATGCTAACATTTTATTAATTGTATGTCCTTTATAGGATAGGGTGACAAACGAGCACACAGTCCACCGGTAAGTGGATGCTGTGGCCCATAGACATCTACATCTTTCTCAAATATGAATCAAAATGCAGATGGGTTGTCACCCGTGACGACTAAGATGGAATGCCTCGTTTCCACTAAAAAGAGCCTCCGGTTTTCTACACTCACCATACGAAACACAGCAGCATTAAGCTACTATTTTACGCTGATATTCTGTGAGAGCATGGTCCTTCCCCGGTCGAGTCGACCCATTCTTGCTACAACTATACCACGTATAATATATATTTTATATATTACATCAATATTTTACAGCCTATTAAATTCCAATATTAAACAGAGACCTCCCCTTAGATTATCTTTTTGCTTAGCAGGTGGGTTGGCACTGGAGTTTTATTTTTTTCTTTGCTGCCCATTTTATGATCTGCTTTCCTCTATCGTCGCTAACCCCACCCATGGGACGATATAGGATAGTGAATATTTTTACACCGCCGCTACATGGTCTATAATTAACTCTTAGATTTTTATAAATGTATTACAATTAAAGGTGTTAAAAAGTTAACTTGTTAAGAATCGCATAATAAAATAAAATGATGTGTCTCACTTAGTTTGAACTTCCTAGTGTAGTATAGTTGGGAATAGTGGTGACGGAGATAGTTAAAAAATAACTTCCTAAGATCCGCGTAGTAAAATAAAATGATGTGTCTTACTTAGGTTGAACTTACTAGTATAGTGGTGTTGGGAGTAGCGTGCTGGGATTAGTGATGTCGGGGATAGTGTACGCAATTGAGGGAGGGCGGGAGCTCTTTAAACTGGATAAGACAAATCATTTAATTTTCTTTCGCAGATCTTAGCATGTTTTATAAATATATTACAATTATAAGTATATTATTACAGAAGGTGTTAAAAATTAATTTGCTAAGATCCGCATAATAAAATGAAATGATGTGTCTTACGTGGTTTGAACTTCCTAGTGTAGTAGTGTTGGGTGTAGTGGTGCTAGGATTAGCGGTGACGGGAATAGTGTGCGCAATTGAGGTAGCGCGGGAGCTCTTTCAACTGAATAAGACACATCATTTAAATTTATTACGCGGATCTTAGCATATAATTTTTTTAACATGTTTAATATAATGGATTACCGCCAAAAAAAAGTCCATTAACACACTACAATATTAATAACTTCAAAACATCCTGAAATAACATACATGTTTGAGAATAGAACTGTTTCGATCGACACTATAATCAATATATTGATAGCTGCAATAGTTTTTTTGCGGATTCATCACAACGTGCTAGGCGGTTAAAGGAATTTCGTGACGAAACATGCTAAGAAGCACTAAAGCAGCGTGGTGAACTAGAAGTCTCCATAACCCTTTCAGAAATGATGGTTAGCGATCGTAGTACTTTTCGCACTTTTGACGTTGCTTCCTATATAATATGGTTGCCTTTTAATAGTTTACTCCTCTGTCAATCGAAGTTGGATACCATACTTATCGAAGGACAAAAGCGGCCTACACACGAGGTGCTTCTAGCGCAGGAAACAAGACGCGTATTTCCGATTCGCGCACTTAGAGATGTTCAAATACGTGGTGGAGTCATGCTGCAGCTATACTAAGATTACAGTATGGGCCGACTCTACCAATGAAAAACCACGCTCACATAGAATATGTATGGTGAATGCAGAGAACCGGAGACCCTTTTTACTGGAAACGAAGCAAACCATTTTAGTCCTTAGTGGTGACAACGCGTCAGTATTTTGATTTTTATCGATAGATGAAGATATTTATGGATTTCGGTGTTTATTTATAATCAGGTAGACTGTGTGCTCGATTGTCACTCTTATTCTATAAGAAAAGAAAAAAAACTTTCGATATTTCCCTAGGCAATTCAAGATAGAAATTCCATAATGCTTTAAAAAAAAAGGGCAGAGATTTTATTGTACAACGGAAATTACATTTGCCGTTAATTAGGGTTTAAGCTCCGTTAAAATTATAGTTGACAGCCAATGTGGATCCAATCGGCTGAACCTCTTTAGTAGCGTAATTCCAGAAAAATAAAATAAGCATTCTTGGGACATCGAAGTAGCGACCACTGATAAATAACGAAATAGCCTGGCAAACGTATTGCCAGCGTTTAAATGCACGCGTCGAGCTTCAGCTCGTTTGCAAAAAAAAATGGAGCGCGCATCAAACCGCCATTTCGGATTGCGTTTAGCGCGGTTCGGAACGTCACTTCATGGAGAGCGCACTGAATCCTACGTGAAAAGGCCGCTAAAAGATCACGCAAGGAATAAAACGGGTGCTGGGTTCTTTAATACCACTACCACGCTGCTGAATAGTACTAAATACAGTGTTAAAATGTTATTTTATATTATATAAAAAGTTCTTACCTTTTTTGACTTATTCCCATATTCTTAAGTCATCTGATGGTGACATTACGATATATTTTAGTTTTATTTTTTCATTATCTGATATGTGTGATAAAAGAAGGTTTTTAGAAGAGTATCTATATGTGAAATTTCAAAATAGGACTACTACCAATAAACCGTTTTTAAGAGGATATCTGGGTGGTGGTCATAAAAAATTTTTTCTCTGTTTTCCTTTTAGATATGAAACTACAGAACGTATTTTTATGATACAATCTCCTACTACCTAATCCATGATTGCAATGTTACTATATTTTGTTTCCTCAAAAGTTAATTATTTTAAAAACTAGGAACCTTCAATAATAACTAAAACTTCTCAGTCAGCATAAAAAAATAATGAAAAACGTACAGACATGATCACAATTCTTTTTATATTGTCTTTGAAAAAAAAAATGCTCCTGTTTTAAAGGAGAAAATAATGAGGATTTTAAGAATAGGTTTATAACTCTACTGGTGTCGTGCTATATCCGAACGATCGAGAGGCAACCTGGTAGAGTTACTAGATGGTTGGAATTCGTCTAAATTTTCCCGAAATTTAAAATGATCTCCATACAAACAGTTTCTCGGAAAGTTAATGTATGGTCTTTGATTTAATAAAAGCCGAGTTAGCAATTAGACTGAATTTTGAAGTAAATTGTTTGAATTTTAAATCTTTTCTGAATACTACTAAAGGATCCATATTGGTAAAGTCCTATGCCAAAAATGTGGCAACCTAAAAATTAAGTATACTTAAATCAGTTTCGTTTAAATTACTTTTTGTGGCCTCTTAATTTAAAAAGATAAACTTTTTATTTTTAATACTTATTTCTCCCGACAACAACCTCAAAATTTCAAAATTTGTCCAGAACTTTTGGCCTTCCGATCTGGCAAACCTACAATTGAGAGAGACCACTGTAGCTTGGGCTAATTATACCCTCAAAAATAGACAAAATTAACAATTCGTATTGCTTTGTTTCCTTCTTCAAAATTGAAGGACTGTGTGTGTGTTTTTATTTCATATTTAATGTTCATAAAATTTATCTGACGGATTTCTAGTAACGCAGCCAGCGCAGAGATTTTCAATACTTGTCCACTCTGTTTTCAGTTCTTAATAATTCTTCCTCACCCCTTTATCTGAAAGAAAAATTCCAATTCCTTAGTGACACTCATTCTCTCAATCTCCGTTCTTCACACAATTTATTGTTGTCTAATCCTCTCCACTATTCTGGGTTTATGTGAAATTCTTTCACAGTAACTTCGATCTCCCTCTGGAACAAGTTGCCTGTTGACCTGCGAATAATACCTGCCAAAAATGTTTTAAAATAAAACTAACTATACGAACATATCCGTAGCCGACAAAGTTGAGTCCACTTATTTCATATGATTATAGTTATTTGTATACACATTTATTGGAATATATATGCATATATGTATAAATTTCTATTTATTTATATATTATGTGTATCAATTATATATTTATATGAAATAAAAGTATTTCACGGCAAATTATATATTTAATAAGACAAACTCTATAGATGTATATGTTTGTCTCTTTTTAGTGTCGCTTTTTAATTTCAGAGTTTCAAAACACGACGATTATAAAGAAATTTCACTTAAAAAATGTTTGCTCTATAGTATCGTTATGTATAGAGAAATCAGAGGAATATGTTTGTATATACCAAATTCCACTCGGAAATTCTCCTTAAAGCTAACGGAGGTGGGCTAATTTTTTTAATTTTTAATGCTTTTTTATAGCAATTTTGGTAATACAATTGTCAACGGTGAACAGGCACTGATCTGGACGTGTCTTATATAATGATTTCTTATATTTAATCGACGTGTCTTATATTCAATTTTTATAGCAGTTAGCATGGACTCCATCTGTTAGTAAGTGAATGGTCTATGGACCAAAGCATTCTCTGTCCTCGATTTAGGATCAAAATTCAAATGCCCGATATATAGAGCGTTGCCCTTCCCAGGTGGAACGCCCAATAATTCGTGCTACAAGTATATGTGTCTGTAGGCACAGCATTCACTTATAATAAAATAGATTGCGTTGATTTGTCACGCAAACTTGTATAAGAAAAAACTCATTGCCTTTTATGCTTATAACTTATGTCTAAAATAACCAATAAAAGGTAACAAAAAACCTACATACATACATCTAAAGTATCACTCAACGAAATTGCGTGTATCCCGGTACCACATTATAGGGCTAGGCAGCAATAAAATGATATTTGATGCGTTACTCTTGCCCCGGCGAATAATTGCCGGGAGCGAGTGTTAGCGGCCCGATGGGAATATAGCGAGTTGTACTAATGCGGTAAAAAGCAATAGACGTTACTCAAAGTTCGGTTATATGTGCTAATTTATGATTTCCCATAGTTATTCACTTCACTGCTTCCATGGTCATGTTCTCCTAGTTCATTTTGACCGTGGTTTATATTGTTTTTTATAGAATGGCGAACGAGCACATAGTCTAACTGATGGTAAGTGGACGCTGTGGCCCCTAGACATCTACATTAATTCTCAAAATAAATCTACGTTGTCACCTCTGGGGACGACGATGGAATGCCTCTTTTCCAGTAAAAAGTGTCTCCGGTTCCCTACACTTACCGTATGAATATGAAACACAGCAGCATTAAGCTGTTATTTAACGTTTTCTGTGAGAGCGTGTTCCTTTCCCGGTAGAGCCGACCCATTCGTGCTACAATCTTAATATTCTTGATCATCAACCTTTAGAATTTTGCTCTTGGCATTATAGGACGGTTGGATTGGCGATCACGTTTCATTCTTTTACGGCACTGCTGCTGTTTTTACTAAAACATTTTTTGTTTCAATTTCAACTTTTATACCCTTTTTCCTTGAAAAATAAAAAAAAAAAAATTACTGATAACCCCTGTATGCAAATTAAATGGAATACGTAACCTACTTTGAAGAAGTTCTTTATTTCCGTAAAATAATGTACTTTTTATTATTAACGCGGGTTTAAAAGACTCTTGGATAAAGTGACGCCCTGGTAGAAATGCAGGCAGTCGATGGATGTATGCGGCTAAGGACCGTGTTTTGAGGCATTCCGTCGAGGCCTATGTTTAGCAGCGGTCTTATAAATTCATTAAAGTATAATCTTATTAATACAGCGACGAAACTAGCGTGTACACTGCACACTATAAATTCCACAAAAACCATAGAGTATATCGGGCATATTCTCACACAGATGCTCTGTGTTGAAGATATCAGCCGATAGATGTCGTTACTAAGATGTAGGGTAGATTTACCTGTTACGACTCCGGGATCCACCCCCGGGACATGCTGTCCTCATAAACTTGTTTACATGTGTCTACGTATTTCACTTACAACCCTTGGATAATATAATAAACCCCTTTTTCATCGCTCCCCTCTATCAATTTTTATTTATCAATTAAGTCCCAAAGTTAGCGTCATTTTATTAATACATTTTGTCCGCGAATTCGCTCAAGTGACTTAATTATCCACTTTAACATTTTTTTATAGAGAAAAAGAGCACACAGTTTACCTGATGGTAAGTGGATGCTGTGGCCTATAGACATCTACATCTAACCTCAATTAAAAATCAAAATGCCGATGCGTTACCATCTCTGAGATCTAAGATAACTCTTTACACCCAGACCTAACAACAGTCATGCAAAAACTGCCATTTGTAGCTTTTTGTTTGAAGATGACTGTAGGTCTTCATGGGCTCTACTAGCCATTTACCAGCAGGTGAACTGAGGGTTCGTTTAGAACTTCTTTTTTTATTTGAGATAATTTTAAAAGTTAAAAAAGTTAGCCTATATACGTCCCACTCCTGGGCACAAGCCTCTTCTCATTACTGAGAGGGTTTTAGGGCAAGGAATAGTCCACCGCGCTGCCCCAATGCGTTTTGGCGAACTTTACATATCTTCGAAATATTTTTTTTCTTATTTCTCAGATATGCAGGTTTCCTCACGATGTTATCCTTCACCGCTAAGCACGTGGTAAATCAGCACTTAAAATTTCAATTAACAATTTCATTGTTGCCGGCCTTCGATCAATTATATACTATTGATCGAAGTTGCCGGCGGGGATCGAACCCGGTTTGCTCGCGTATTGCGAAATTTACAGCGAGCGCTAACCATCTGAGCTACCACGGCTCAGGTTTAGAAAATTTTAAATCAAGAGTAAATTTGACGTTAGTTAATCTAATTCGCGGCCTATAATGGTTAAAAAACCAAAGATTATTTATCACTACGTATAAAAACGTAAGATAAAAGAGAGAAGTTTTAACCGTTATGATTTGACAGCTAATCCTATACCTTTAAATTAGCAATTCTTGTATATATATATATATATATATATATATATATATATATATATATATATATATATATATATATATATATATATATATATATATTATCGGAATCTCGGAAACGGGAAACAATTTTCATAAAATTTAGTGTCCAGAGAGTTTCGGGGGGAAATAAATCGACCTAGCTAGGATTTATTTTTAGAAAATGTCCCTTTGTCCGTGTTTTCAGGTAATAAAAAAACTGCTACAATATAAGAAGGTAAATTTTGACAAGTTACTAACGATCTTAACAGCTCAGATGGGATGTTGTTCGGACGTGATATCGGTATTCCGTGGTTCGCGTCCCATCTTGAGTGCGTTTTTTTCAAGTTCCCTTCTTTTGTGAGAAAATCTATTATTTCGAGCCCTTTTTTTTAGTATTTTTTAAAAATACGAAAATTTTAATTAATCTAATTGTACTCATAATTTTTTATTCAAATAACCAGTTCAGTTTTTTCTATTATGTCAATAAGATCAAAAACTATTATTCATGTAATTTGTATATAAATGTAACTTAAAAAAACCGAGCAAAGCTCGGTCATCCGGGTACTTGCATTAAAATTAGAAAACGATAACCAACAATAGCCAAACGGTAACGTTCTTTATTGAGAAATATGAAACCTTGGTGAAATTATGATTTCTTATATTTACGCGAACACTACACATTTAAATAATACTAGTTTTTATTTACGGATTTTATCGCGATAAAATCTATAAAAACTAGTATTATTAAACCTTGGTGAAATGTTAACCTAACCTCAAAGGTAAACAAGTAAAGAATAGACAAAATTAATAGAAAGCTGTCAGTAAAAAGAAGAGACAGCAAAATATAGAGCCGTTCTAAACTAAGATAACATTAATTTTTTGTCATTTATTTAAAGGGTAATACCGGTTCCATATTTTAAACGTCACAGAACTATTAGGATTATTATAAAATTCCTTTTTCTATTTGTTCAATAAGAGTCGATTTTTTTATAGCACACAGTCCACCTGATTGTAAGTGGATGCTGTGGCCCATATACATCTACATTTATACACGATTAAGAATCAATAATCAGATGCGTTGTCACCCTTGAGGACTAAGATGGAATGCCTCGTTTTTAGTAAAAAAGGGTCTCCGGATCTCTACACTCACCATACGAAACACAGCAGTATTAAGCTGCTATTTTACGCTGCGTGAGACACCGCCAACTTCCTGACTTCAGGCAGCTGGAAAAACTCAATAATTGATTTTTGTCCCGACCCGGGATCGAACCCAGGACTTTATGATAAGCAGTCGTAATACTACAGCCACTAGACCAACGAGGCGATCGAAAAACCTTACAAAGGCTGAAAAGTAGTAAAAAAGAGGAATTATATTTATTTTCGTGTCTTGAAGAAACATTATAGTTGGCGGCAATAAACTTGGCTGGAATTGAATCTACCACCTACCCCTGTTATAAAAGGCGCGGGCCCCGGGCACATCATGCGACGTTTGTAATTTATGACTGTCTGTCACTCACGAATTAGCTCGTAGGGTTGAGCTAAAGTATATTTTTATTTTATTTGCAGGGCCGTGCCGTGATAGCTTAGGAGATAGCACACTAGTTACTACGTTGGATAAACAAGTTTCGATCTTCGCGAAATCGTTTTTTTTAGCTGACGAGAAAATACTTGTGATTTTAGTTCTATCTGTATAAAATTATATAGATAGAACTAAAATCACAATTATATTTGTTTTGTCGGAACCGAAATAATTTGGCGGTGTTCCTTGTTGTGTTTGAAATACAATGATAAGCGAGTACAAGCCACAGAAAACTTTGTAATTAATAATTACTTAATGATTTTTTTATAAGTAATTTATGAAGAACGTGACGACGAGACGTGAAACACAAAGCGGCTCTATCATTATTTTTGTAGCAGTGGACTTTATTGTAATTAACTGAAACAGAAAAATATGAATTATTTAATAAGAAACTGACTATCGCCTGTAGAATGGGCCAAGGTGATATACTAGAGGTTCTATTTCTATGTCTACAACAACAAAAGTAGTGTTAAATAAAAAAGTAATATATACCCTGTATATACCAGGAACAAACGCAAGTGGTACTAGTTTATCGATAACCACAGAGTCAGTAATTCACTTCAGATGTACGATGTGTACCATATTACAACAAAGTCCCAGAAAATATAAAAGTTCTCTCTATTACCATGTTTAAATATTTTATTAAACAAAAACTGTATAATTTTTTTCAATTCAATTATAAATGAATACGTGGTTGATATTGGGAATGAGGTAGTCGCTTTCAAGCTGTTTCTAAAATAAGTTGTAAGTATAACCTGTATTGTTTTTGGTAAAATTAAACTTTGAAAAAAAAAAGCCCCGCTGAGTTTCTCGCTGGTTCTTTCCAGGACAGTTAGTTTTCGAACCAGTGGTAAAATAAATCGATATTAATATGAATTACTTGCAATCTACATTTAATAAAATATATTCTATTCTATTTATAAATGTAGGTTGGCTAACCTGTTAGAAAACTTTTTAAAAGTAAATGCATAAGATTTTATAACAACAATTCTAAAAATATTGTGTGACAATCTGATATAAAATAAAAAGAAAACTTGTACAGGAAATTCTGTTAAAAATGTCTGCCTCATAGATCAATTCATTGAGGACAATAATGTGTGAAAATAACTTTTAATCTGCACTTGCTGACATTAAAAATACTATTTAATATAATGTTTGTACATTTGACATTGTAAACGAAATTGTAACATTGCATTTAATAAACCAAATTTCTTATCGATTCTTATCTGAACTTATCTATGAACCTAATTCCTGCTGTTTTTTTTTAATTTTAATTAAGTATCTGTCAACAACCTAATTATTATATTGACACCAACAACCAACTTCAGACCAAAGACAGCAAAAACTATTTTTCACAGCGGTTTATATGTACTGGCATTTCATAATCTTTATTTCATAATCAGTACCCAACAATGAATGTTATTTGCTGAAAAAAGTACGAGAGACCTAACAAAATTTCTGGCTGGTAAAGGCCCTATTAACTAATATACGCATTTGCTACGTTGCTTAGCATAGTAGAGCAGCTATATTTTTCGTAACAAAACCTAACAATACCGCGTTGTGTCAGCCCTACAATAACGATGTTTACACGGCTCACCTCGGCCGTTTAACCTCTTTCTTTATTTATCAGAGAGTCGCCGCGGCGCATTTACATTCGGAATACGTTGCGGGCGCTTTTGAGGGCTCCACTCCCGTCTCCCGACGTTCACTCACTCACCGAGACGGGTCACGCTCGGGAAATTCACTGAACTGCACGCCTGTAGGGGTCCATTCGTTTGACCTGTCCTCGTTTTAGATGCGATGTACAAATGAAGGCGATGTTTAAAGAGATGTTACGAAGAACAGGGTTTCGTTTGGATACCTACGGACTTTTTCAAAAAAGACGCCATCAATTTGAGAAATGGTTGTAGTTCCTCTCTTACTCTTTCTTCTCTCTCTCTCTCTCTCTCTCTCTAAATGGAAATAATAACTAACTCTCTCGTTGGTCCAGTAGTCGTAAAAACGCGGCAGCTGATTATATCCGAATTTTGTGTGGAGATCGGATTCAGGAAGTTGACGGTTAGAAACACGTAAAGCTAGCGCTTGCACCTAATCGGTTTTTCTCACATTGTGTTAGATTATCCATCGAACTATGAGAGTGATGGAATAGAGAGTGCATTTGTTTTTGCGCCCACACTCGTGCACTTTAATCCTGTCCTGCACAGATGGCTAATGTCTACTTTGACAGACCGCCAAAAGCCGTGACTGAAATTCGGTCTAGAGGAAATTATACTAACTTTGTTTTTGACTAGTTTTTATGCGGAACGTCTTTAGTGACAATTGTTACTACTTGTTTATTTATTTCCTTGTTTGCTTAGTTAAGTAAGCTTTGAAAATATTAATTAAATTATTATTATAAGTAAGCTTTGTTTATTGAACTTAAGGTTGGTTAGTAAGCGGTCTGAGCTAATTTCTCACTACTGTGACGTTACTAGAAGGAGAGTTTAGGTTTAAACTCTAACAAGATAATAATAATAATTTTGCAGTCATTTATTTATATTTGTGAGGTTAATGAATCTTTAAATGTTGGTGTAATTTTTTTTAAATAATCAAGAACGTGATTTTTCTATAAAAAAGGAGTTTGCCTAATTCGGAATATTATATTTTAAAGTATCAAAATCATGAGAGGCTTGTGGTCAGTGATAAAGCGTTTGAACGATGGGTTTGTTTTTGCGAAGTCTAAGTCTAAATAGTTTTATTAAAAATTTACCTCGACAGAGCACGATTTGATAGTCAAGTCAGCTACTTACAAGACCTTTTAAAAAGGGATAATAAAAACTTTTATTATAATTTTATAATGCTAAAATTTATTAAATTTATCACAGACTATATATACTAGCCATTTTCTTTAAAAAAAGAACAAGGAAATACAATCACATTGCTTAACCTCAATACAGCCACAAAACTTTGAAATAGTAAAAAGTTTTAGTCTCATTCCTGCTTTATTATTTATCCTGGTTTGACTTTTATTCAGTTCAATACTAAATTACAATCGTAAGCAACGGGTTAACACCTTATCTAATAGAAAGCGAAACTGGATACAGCGCTTCAATTACTCGAGCAAGGTGAAATCACCCGCGAACCAATATTGGTCCTCCTGCCCGGATAACTTTGAAATCCACCCGTTACGTGGAAGTCGTAAACTGGCTGGTTTACCCTAAAGGTTGAAATGCCGAGGGGCTCAATACTGGTTGTATTACTTTATGATAAGTGTGGTATAAGTTACAAGTTGAAAGCTATTCAGGATAGAGGACAATATACATTATACGTAGTAGAGACTCGCTGCAGCTATGGTTGTAGCATGACTGAGTTGACTCGACCAGTATAAAATAACAACTTAATGCTGCTGTGTTATGTATGGTGAATGTAGAGAACCGGATACACTTTTTACTGAAAACGAGGCATTCCATCTTAGTCCTCAGGGATGACAACGCATTCTGCATTTTGATTCTTATTCGAAAATAAACGTAGATTTCTATGGACCACAGCATCCAATTACTATCAGGTGGACTGTGTGTTCGTTTGTCACTCTTATTTTATTTAATAAAACGTTTAATAATAATAATGTCTTTTAGTCTGAATTTCGGTTACAGTAACCAGTCTCGACGTAGACTAGCCGTCTGCGCAATTAAATGACGTTTCGGCAAAAAAAATCTACTATCGTTTCAAGATGACCAGGCTTTGAATGCCAAATAAAACGGGTAATCGCAGTATAGTAGGCTATCAGCCATATGGAGTGTTCAAATCACTCAGGTCACCAAATGCAACTGCAGAAAGCAATGCACATCGTGAGTCCAGAACAGCTCGCAGTGATTCAATGCGGAAGTATTGTAATCACGATCCTCATCAGATTTCGACGAAATTACTAGGATGATGACCGTTTTGAAATGGTTTTCTCTTCCCGGAGAAGAAAAGGCAAAAGAAAATTTGAAAGAAAACTCCCAAAAGAAAGCGCTGGAGGAATATAATTTGGGTTCAGTGGTTTTGGTTGGGTTTTCCCATTATACTCGTATGTTCGCCAGAAACTAGTCAGCAGATTAAGTTTGGCATTTAAAGAAGAATTTGATACATTCCTTACACCTCAATGTAATTTATAAAGCGCATTATAAGTGCAAGATTATAAGGTCATAGGTTAGTCTGCATAGTGTGATAAATATCGACTAGATGACTTGGCGCATGCTTGGCAATAAGGTCAAGGTCCAGTAGTGGTTAGAAAATTTTAAAAAAGGTCTTTGAGTAATATTTATCCGGATCCAATTAGAAAGTGCTGATTCAACACGGCGGAGAAAACAAAACATCGTAAGGAAATCTGAGATGGAAAAAAACTGCAGTTTTCATTCCGTCTTCCACGCGTGGCAACTACAGTATATTTTCCCCTTTTCAGTCAATATATAGTGGAGGCATATATTTACCAGTGAAGGCGAATTAAAATTAATGAAAACTAACAAATAAGGACATGATGTGAAGTTCACTAAAACAGCTTGAGCGACCCTGTGGACTAACTACTCTATAACCCGTTCGAAGTTGAGAGGACGCCTGTGCCCAGAAAACTGATATTATACGCTGTAACATTTGTTGTGAGATTATTGCGAGCAAATGCTAAATGACTTAATTAGAGGGCAGGGCGATCGTACGGTGCGGTGCGGGGCGAGACGCGGGTTGAGCGCTCCAAAGCGCGAGAACATTCACTTATTAAGGATGACTTACGCTAGATTGTGTAGGGTCCGAGCCGAGTGTCGGCTGTAGCACGGTCTCGGTCCCGGTTCCGGTCTTCAATTTAGAGACACGAGTTTTTCTAGTTTGATTTTTTTTATATAACCAGTAGTAAAATAAAAAATTTTGTACAACCTACTTCAATACGACCGTATCAATGTATTTGAAGTTAATTAAATAGGCATTATTAAAGACAACTCAAATATTACTAGTCAGATCTTGATTAAATATTTCATATATAGGACTACACGAGAAGCACCAGCTTTCAGATAAAAAAAGAATCATCAAAATCGGTTCACCCAGAGAAAAGTTATGAGTCGAATTCAATACCTCCTCCTTTTTGAAGTCAGTTAAAATGGTGACAAACGAACACACAGGCCACTGGTTACTGGATGCTGGATATTTATTCTCGGTTGAGAATCAAAATGCAGAGGCGTTGTCGCCACTAAGGACTAAAATGAAATGGTTTGTTTCTAGTAAAATGGGGCTTTGGTTCTCTACACTCACCATACGAAACACAGCAGCATTAAGCTGCTATTTCACGCTGGTATTCTGTAAGAATATGGTCCTTCCCCGATCGAGCCTACACATTTGTGTCACAACCATAATATAGCTGCAGCATGATTCTACTACGTATAAAGCGAGTACCGCGAGTATATTCTACAGGTTTTAAATTTAATAAGCGTAAATGTATGTATTTAGAAACGCAATCGCTTATGACTTGTTAATACTTCGATGTATTGATAGGTGATGCGATAGAGACAACACGGCGTTTTTACGGTTGTGAGCTTTTTATGTATAATGTAGTGCTCCTTGTATGAAGTGGTCACTGAAGTTGAGTTATTTTTTAATTAATTGAAAAAAAATGAATAAAATAGTTAATTAGCGTTTTTTATCATACAAAAGGTGATAATGTAAACTATATAACTACTATCCGAAACCTCTAAGTATAAAAATGTAGATTCGTTGTCATTCCTTAGAATTAAGATGGAATTCCAGGACAAAGGCTACATAGTGTTGTCTCTCTAGATGGTAAAGCGCACTTACGCTTAGAGGGAATACATTGTAATCAATGGAGACATGGATCATCATCAGAGTGGCTAAGTACAGGCAGTAAATTTCAAAGCTCGTGAGCATACCGGGATCGATCCCCGTTACCACCAATAAAATTGCTAATTTCAATTTTAGGCGCCGATTAACTACGTGCTTGGCAGTAAAGGAAACATCTTGAGAATATTCTTTTAGGTCCTTTTCGTTCATATCACATTATGGCTACCCTCTGCACATGACTTTTGAACTATATATTTTTCTTTGTTGATGTATGATTAAGTTTAGTTGTAAGCTATAAGTTTCTCTTCATATAATGTCATATTGAGTTGCCAGTTGCTCATCAAAAATTGTAAAGAAATTTCCAAATTGTCAATTCTTTCTTTCAGAAATTAATAAAGTATTTCAAAAACACCTAATGTTCGCCAACACGCATTGGGGCTGCGCGGCTTCTTTGCTTCAGAAATTAGAGGAAGGTCTGTGTCCAGGAATATATAAGGTATATCCAGGACCGTATCTTTACGCTTATATCACTGTAATAACAAAATTTTAGCCGGGTTGGATAGCTTGTTATACAAAAAATTGGACCAGTACGTTACGACGCTACCACATTTAGATCTTCTAATACACGGCCGGAGATGAAAACAACGCGTTATAGAATTGTTTACACCGTGGCTTACGCGCGCTTCGGAACATATCCCGGATTTACTCAGCGTCTTCAATGAGAGCGTTTTATTGTTATAGGACTTTATATGGGAACATTCTCTTGAAATACCCACACATTAGTACGAACATAAACTTAAAATGTAAAGAATCCTAAAGTAAACACGTGTTTCGAAATAAAATTGTATTACGACTTTGGTTTAGCAATATCTTTTTATTGCCAAGTATAGGAGAAATCGAAAAGAGAAAATAAGCTTTTATAAGTTCTAGACCACACAATAGGCTTATTAAAATTAAAGAAATAAATTATTTAAAGTATGTACTTAGTTGATTAAGTATCGAACGATACCACAAACTAATTCACCAAAATTCTCTTAGTGTGATTAATTCTCCATTACCTCGATAGTGAGATAAAATTATAGCAAAATTTTTTTTGAAATTACTGTCGATAGACACGTCGCTATAATCGATAATTTAAAATTTAAGTTATACCTTGTCCTTAGAATGATAACAAACATGCTTGTACTTACTCTCAGACCCTAATTTTCGGCCAAAATAGGACGGTTTCTAAGGTAAATATGCTTCATTTACTGAAACTGAAATCTAAAATTGTTTATACAGAAACAGAAACAAAAACTTTTGTATTCAATGTAGACTATAAGCAATACTTATTGAAAGTCACTTTTTTCATTTATCACTGGTTCGCAAAATAAACTATGTCGTGGGAAGAACCAGCAAGAAACCCAGCGGGACTACTTTTTTTTCAAGTAATAGCTTTCACGCACGCACGCACACGCATGTACGCACGCACGCATGTACGAGAACGTGAGTGCGTCTGCACCTGTGAGGACAATGATGGAATGCCGCACAGCCGTAATTATACTGACGTTCTATACCACTGAACCAATTCTAACATGCTTTCTAAGATTACTTGGAGTGGGTAACAAGAGTATTGTAATATTAATAACGCTTCTAATATTCTTTAAAAAAGGAGAAACATTTAATGATTTTCTTTTATTATTTAATTGCACGTTCTTAGAGCCATGTTGTACCCATATCATAGTAGTGGCCCGAATAGAAGGACTACGCTCTCACAGAATAGCAGCGTGAAATAGCAGCTTTTGTACGTGGTAGAGCCATGCTGCAATTATATTAGTAGTGTAGTTGTAGCACGAATGGGTCAGCTCGACCGGGAAGGACCGTGCTCTCACAGAATACCAGCGTAAAATAGTAGCGTAACACTGCTGTGTTTCGTATGGTGAGTGTAGAGAACCGGAGACCCTTTTTACAGGAAATGAAGCATTCCATCTTCAAAGTCCTCACGGGTGACAACGCATCTGCATTTTGATTCGTAATCGAGGATAAAAGTACAAGTCGTAGTTGTCTATGGGCCAAAGCAACCACTTACCATCAGGTGGATTGTGCGCTCGTTTGTTACCCTTATCTTAAGGCAACGGAACTTTTTAAACGTTATTATCATATAGCATATATCATGTAGCCTATATCATATAGTATTATATATCATTCACAAATCTACTGTTGTACCTAAAACCGCTGCAACCATCGAATTCCTGTATATCTTAACTGGTCGTCACTTCGTCTATTGTAGTACCAAGCAAAACTTCGCATTCGAGGACTTTCTTCCATATCGGTTGTCGGTTCTTTAATATATATGGCCGGCCCGTTGCCACCAGTTACCAGTACTATCCGATATATTCCTTAAAATATGAACAACGCTGTTCGTTGTTTACAATACAATCATTATATTTTACTTCGCGTCAGCATGAAGCACGGGATATATATTATTACAAATCTATTTCACTCCCCTCATCGGTACAGTCACGCTCTAATTGTGCAGGGCCCGACAAACGCTGGACGGTGTTATGCAATAACTAACAAGTCTTGTAACTGATTTAAAATAAGTTTTATTTGAAATGTTTTATTTTTCAGACTTATTCCGTTTTAATTAATTGAATTAGACGTTACTTTGCGGGGATCCATTGTGATCCACTTAGCGGTCTACTTCACCTGAGGATGCGTGTAGAGGCGAAACACGTGTCATATTATCGTCGATGTCTTTCCTAGTGTAGTGTTGCTGGGATTAGTAGTGACCGGCATAGTGCACGCAATTGAGGAAAGGTGGGAATTGCTCCTCAAACTAGGTAACATGAGACACATCATGTTATTTCATTAAGCGAATATGAGCAAAGTAATTTATACCAACTTTAATTAACTGGTTTTTGTTGGTGCGTTTACATTTTTGCTGTGGAAAATAAAATTTTAATATAGTTTATGGTTGATTTTACGATTATTTCATAAAAGTTACGTAGAATAAAACAACAACTAATTAAAAAAAATGTAGTATAAATAAAATAATTCAATTTGTTCATAATTTATTTAATATTTATCTTTTATCTAAAGATTAAAAAAATGGTCCTTAAAATATAAATAAAAAAAAGTTTAAAAAAGTGATACTAAGTGTCACATCACTAGGTTATACTTGAGGAGCAGCAGATTAATCATAACAACTCATACGTGGGTTGGGGCCCTTCATCATCATTATTACAGCCCATCGAAATTCTACACCTGAACAAATAGGCCTTCCCCAAAGATTGGCTCACAGGGGAGATATTTAACATAGTTGCCACGCTAGGCAGGAGGAGTGATAACTGGATTTTTTCCCTCCGTTGCCACTTATTTACTCATTTACACTCAGCCACTGCTACTGCTCCTGTCGCTTCCGTAAATATTTTCCTAAACACTTCTGCCGCAATAACGACGCGAGTGGATGTTTACGCTCAGCCTTCATACTTCTTTATTGATCAACTCTCAACAATGACTGACGTCGAGTTTCTTGGTGTGACAGCATTATGTCTGGTCGGTACAAGTAGCTACTACGTGCAATTTATGGTTTTTATCATGAGGATCCCATATTACCCGCTTAATTTCATAAAGTTCTAAAAATTTAATTGTTTTATCATTACTAAATATCATTAAAATATAGGACAGATTTATAAACGAATTGCCGTTTTTAAACGTAGCACGTTCTTTCTCGGTCGAACTTCGGCGGTAAGTGAACCCGTTCTTTGACTTCCGCGCGAAAAATCGACAGCGCGAGTAGCCTATTTACATACACGCGCTGTCCACTTCCGTGCTTGCTTACCTGTCCAACAAGGCTGAGTGTAAATGAGGCATTACGGTCCCACCGACACTAGACGGTCAATATTAATTACTAGCTGATACTCGCTCGCTTCGCTGGGTGCACGATAATAGACGATATTAACGTAGATAAAAACATCCAGATTTTTTAATGAGACTATCTTGAAATCCGTTCTTAAAGAGCGTCTAAATTGCGAAATGAGTAACTATACTAAATTTCAAGTCAATCGGGTGTATAGATTAAGAGATATCGTGATGAGTGAGTCAGTCAGTAGTATTTCGTTATAATTTACGTTTCACTTAAAGAAAGAAAAGGAAAAAAGAAAGAAAGATTTATTGCGAACATACCACACATATTTACATTTTTTGAATTACAAATGCTGTACAAAAAAACTGAGTTATAATAAATTTTGCATTATAATTTATAGCATAAGCCTATCCAAAAAACCTTTGCAGCAAAATGCTCGAAGCTTTTAAATTCCATTTAGCGGCAGTCTGCAGCGATTGTGGAGCGAATATAAATAATGTGTACACTATCGCAAATACGGGCGATTTCGGAAACTGAACCGGATGGTTTCATCACGGGTTGTTTGTCCGGAAAAACAAGCTCATTTTGTTAACCAATAACGTTGAATTTAAATAATTAATAAAAACTCATTGCCATGGATAGTTGGCAGTGGCTAAGCAATGAGTTGCAGTGATAAGGGCCGCGGGTTCGAATCCCGCACAGAACAAGTATTTGTATGGTCTACAGTTAATAGTTCTGGGTCTGGACCTTTATCCTAGTGAAATGTAAATTGTCCCCGCGATACACGAGAAAATTCTAGTATGGAGGATAGAAATTAAAAAATCAAATATTGCCAAACCAACCAGACTGCATTGAATGGCCTAGAGGTACTCTATATGTTGAGCGGGATCAGTTCAAAGTCTAAACAGATACTATTCAAGAAAGCTATAAAATTCTGAAATATAAAAACTATTTTATTCAATTTCACTCCTTTAGATCTCTTACTTCTACTACATTTTAATATATATTATGTATAGATGCATAGATATAATATGTTGGATTAGTGCCAAAAAAAGAAAATTACTTGATCTGAACACGATGGTTGTCGCTGTGGCCGAGAATATAATAATAATAATAAATAATAAATGTCTTTATTTGTCTCAAAAAATTACAAATTCATCGACGTAAACAAATCTTATTATGCTAGTTGGAGACAAAATGGTCTATGGCTTAGTGAATGTAGGAGACCCACAGACCCTGGTATTCTGCCATAGCCTAAACATTCATGTTTGGTAGTCTGCATATAGTATTAGGAGGTATCTTATCTAATTATAATAAAATCCAAACTTTTGTACAGCAAAATAAAAACTTAACGTATATGTAGTTTTTGAAAGGGCCTTTTATTAAACAAACTTGTAGTCAGTTAGTGCCTGTGACTGCCTGTGGAGCAGCTAGTCGCGACATTTTTTGCGGAACGTCGGCAGCGAGTGCTTTATTTAAATGTAAATATATAGAAAATATATTTATACATTTAATAATTTTTGCGAAAGAAGTCGAATGCTTTCGCTAGTCTAGTCCATAAAAAGGCTTAACCGTAACAGCAGCGACAACGGAATCCCTTTACCCCAATAACATAATGAGATTCGAATTTAAACATCTGTTCGCGATTGGATTATGATATTATTTCGCTTCGCGTCCGCAACCGGTGTCTCCACCCCACCGCGCTGTCTTAAGAATTACAATGGTCTTTGTTTATGGTATTATTTGCTACGTATTTCGTAGTATTGTGTTTGTATGAGGCTTTGAGTTTTTAATTTCAATTTAAAAAAAAGGCAAATAACCATGGTGCTCACCTGATGTTCTTTTTTATAGAATAGGGTGACAAACGAGCACAACAGGTAGACGGTGGAAGGTTGAAATGCCTCGTCTCCAGTAAAAAAGGTCACCGGTTCTCCTCACTCACCGTACGAAACAGCAGTATTACGCTGTTGTTTTACGCTGGTATTCTGTGAGAGCGTGGTCCTACCCCGGTCGAGCCGACCCATTCGTGCTACAACCATAATGTACCTGCAGCGTGGCTCTACCACGTGTTCATTGTAAGTTTCGCCCGCGCACCCGGAGGTGCATCTACCGCCCTTTTATCTATTCTCGCAGCTCTGTGTTGTCACGTCTGAGCCTTCGTTGCTTGAATTTGTTTGCCGGAGCCGCAGCAACCACTGACCACCTGGTGATATTTTTGTACAAGATAAAACGTGAATCGCAGGTGTGCGTTGCCGGCCTTTTAAAAAGTAGTAAGCCTGTTTTATGAAGGTCCCTAAGTCGTATCGGTCCAATATTTAAATGGGATAAATCGAAACAAAGATTTAAATAGTTACATGCGCCCTTACCATAGTATAGTACAGTAATGTAAAGTTACATCCTATATACGTCCCATTGCTGGGTACAGGCCTCCGCTCATTTCTGAGAGGATTTTACCATACCATACATTACCATAGTATGACCACTCCGAAATGTGTTTATTCTCAAATGAGTGAATTCACTCATTCGCAGTCAGTGATAATTTGTGCGCGGTGACAGCCAGATGTTGCCATTGAAACTAACGCGCTGATTTCACAAAAAAAAAAACTCTCAGAATACCATCGTGTGCCTTTCGAAAACGCAATAATAATTCTAGAAACACAAATAAAGCCCAAGGTGTAACATTTCACTCGTAAGTATCTATATTTTATTAAATATAGAATTTATTTAATCCGATATCAGATAATACCACGAAATAATTGCGGGCAAACGGAAACGGTGCGACAGAGAAAGTAGTATACACAATTTCCGTAAGATAATAAGAGATGACACTATTGTCTCCATCTAACTATTTAAATCTTTGTACTGAAAAAGCGCCGGTGGTAAACAATTACAAAGAGGTTGTGCGAGTAAAAATTCCTAGTAAATCGCACAGTAGTAGAACGGTAAGCATCCAGATGATGTGGATGGTAACGTGAGATGATTTTTTCACTAAGGGACCAAAGAAGACTTAATGGAAACTTGAAATCGCCCCTTTTCTAATACTACAACAACCTATACCCCAGTATCATTGCTGTGATAAGGCTCATTTTGAGGTTCCGTACTTCAAAAAGAAATACGGAAAGCCGAAACAGGATCATTTTGTTGTCCATCAGTCCCTCCGTCTGTGTGGACCCGGTTTGGTGGTCGAGGTCCAGAAGTCACCCGTGCGAAGACCGGGCGGATCTCTACTATCATAATATTTATAACAACCTATACTTTACATTTCAGTTTGAATATTCCTGCGGGATACTTTTCGTGAAATGGAGAAACCATTTTCAACAGTTTGAATTTGAGACGAAATAAAAACTACTTTTTATTACGGCTGCTTTGTAGATTTTGGCAATTTACAAATAATCAAAAGTAGTTTATACAAAGTAGTAGTAAGCAGTTTGTACTATAGTTTGGAGTGAAGGCATTCGAAAATTTACACCAATAGACGCCGTTCTTAGCTTTCTTTTAACGATTCTTTTTTATTTTTAAAAATGTACAAAAAGTTTAATCTGTACTAAAATAACGTCTATCAATGAAAAACCAATTGAAGACCGGATAAAAAAGCACGCCGCAACAAACGCTCTGACGGACAGCCAGACAAAGAAACGTCCTTTTTTCATACAAAGTAATCTGTGATAGCAGTGTAGCTGGAAAGGGGCGATTTCAAAAGCAATATCTCATAATTTTCAGCGCATCCGTATTTTGTAGGATGCGCTGAGTGATTGCGGGAACAAACCGAACGGTGACGTAAAAAAGCACAAAGCGCCACAGTGTTGTTTGCTTTTGCGTTGAAATGCGCTTTAGGCGTGCGTGACACATTAATCAACATCATCACCATCATTACAGCCCTGCAAGTCCAGTGCTGGACATATGCCTCCCCCAAAAATACCACTGTAGTGTAGTGTAGCCCTCACTACAATATATTATATTAGGTTAAGCTTAGATGAAATTAATAATAGGTTATTAATAAAATTTGAGTAACGTAAAAACAACAATATAAAATGAATACGGTAGTTTTGTTTAATAATATCTTGAGTGAGAGACTTACGAAAGTCTTCAATTTTGTTGACTGCCAAGTCAACTACTACTTAAACTAAGCGCGCAATCGACACGACTTCGAAGTTAGCTCTGTAACTGCTGTCTATCTATGAAATTAAGGGTTAACTCGAAATTAAACTCTGAGCAAATTCAAAGTACGGTCTACGGATCTCAGTCTAAGAGAAGTAATAGTTAAATTAAAAAAAGTCATTTATTCCGACCACAAGCTATATTATAGTTGTAGCACGAATGAATTATTAATAGATTGACTAAATTCGCTGTGAATTTTGTGATTTTAAATGTTCCTTTTTCAAAGGCCTTTGGAGTATGAAGGCAAAAATGCGCTTATTTTATTTTTCAACTAACTTCAAAAAAAAAGAAGGCGATTTTCAATTCGACTGCAGAGCGTTTTTGCTTGAAATCTGTTACTTCTCTTGTAGTACAGTATAAATTTGATCAAGATCTAACCAGTTTTAAGTAATCCTTAATAATGCGTATTTAATTGACTTCGACTACATTGATGATGTTCCCATTTTATTTATATTGAAGTCGTTAGTACAATTTTTTTATTTTACCACTTATTGTGTAATAGGTACCTGTGGTTTACATAAATAATAGTATCAGGCGTTCCTTTGCGTAAATCCATTACGATAATTGATAGAATCAGGCGTTACTTTGCGGAAATCCATTATAATAAAAAATAAAAATATAAATTAATATATGACCGATAAGTCTTAGCGGTCAGCCGCCGTAGAGTCTATATTACCTGAGGATGCCTCGTGTAGAGGCGAAACACGTGTCGTATTATCGTCGATGGTGTGTCTTGCCTGGAATAGTGGTGTTGAGAGTAGTGGTGCTTGGTCTAGTGGTGACGGAGTTAGTGTATGCAATTGAGGGAGGGCGGGAGGTGCGCTTCAATCCAGGTAAGACACATCATTTTATATGTTTAGCGGAAAGTTGCAAAGAAATTTATATTTTTATTTTTTATTAAATCCATTACACTAAAGTTAAAGTAAAGTAACAAACTGGATAAGTAATTTTATTTTATTGAGCGGATATGTGCGAGGTAATTCTTACCAACGTTTAAACCTGTGGTTTATATTTTATTGTCCAGTTGAAAGTGAAATACAGTTTGCATAATACAACATGTTACAAAAATCCTGTGGTTCCCGTTAAAAATATATTATGTTATACGTGGTAGAAACACGTTGCAACTATATTAGTAGGTTTTAGCGCGAATGGGTCGGATCGACCAGGAAGGACCACGCTCTCACAGAGTAACAGCGTAAAATAGCAGCGTACTACTGCTGTGTTTCGTATGTTGAGTGTAGAGAACCGGAGACCCTTTTTTGCTGGAAACGAGGCATTCCATCTTAGTCGTCACGGGTGAAAACGCATCTGCATTTTGATTCGTATCCGAGGATAGATGTAGATGTCTATGGGCCACAGCAACCGCTTACCATCAGGTGGACTGTGTGCTCGTTTGTCACCCTATCCTATTAACAAAGTGCGTTATCACAGTCAGCATTCCAATGTAAAGAAATTACTTCAGAAAACTTGACAGTAAAAAATGTAATTCAATTAAAATAAAATTTTATTAGCAAATTTTGTGTAGTTTTATTACCTCTAACTGACACAAGCATCGGTAAAGCGAGGTTTTTGACAGTACTATTACTACTCGAAAACTGAAGAGGTTATTAGAATTAGTATTCAAACGTTCTATACGCATAGTACTTATAACGCACCAGAGTTTTTGTCATTCACGCATTTTATACGTGGTAGAGCCACGCTGAAGCTTTATTATGGTTGTAGTACTAATGGGTTTGACTCGACTGGCGTGGCGCCACACTGTCACAGAATACCAGCGTAAAATAGCAGCGTAATGCTGCTGTGCTTCGTATGGTGAGTGTAAAGAACCGGAGACCCGTTTTACTGGAAACGAGGCATTCCATCTGAGCCTTTAGGGTAAGCAACTCATCTCCGTTTTGATCCTTAATCGAAGATAAATGTAAAAGTCTATGGGCCACATCATCCACGAGCACACAGTCCACAGGTGGACTGTGTGCTCGTTTGTCACCCTCGTCATTTAAAAGAATACACGATTGCATGGGTTTGGATAAAAATTGGATGACGAAAGATTGGATTGACCAAGCTTGAATTCTTCTTGTTGTTTATCAAGCTGTCAAAATCCACAGATAGCAATTGGCCCCTTCCATTATGAGGAGTATTTGTCTTAATCCTCAAGCTTTGTGAATTGACGATCGCAGGACCAGAGCTTTTGACGTTCCCTCTCTCCATTGATCTGGGAATTTACCGCCAAGCCCTAACGAAACGATTAAAGAGCCATCTTTCAGAAGCAATAGAATCTTTTTTTATATTCCACATTGATACTTACGACGAACACGGGACGGATTAGGGTGATAGATTCTCTCTTGCTTCTAACACTAGGCGGGTAGAATAGAATTCACGTGCTATATTTTTAACAAAACTGACTCGCGTGCGGAGTCGCGTACAGTAACTAGTTTATTATATTACAGATGAAATTTGCTCACCTAAAGCAATCTTAAAGTGACAATTCTCATCTACTTGGTATACGGTGGGGTGTGTCTTTTTTTTTCTTTAAAAAATCTCTTCGCTGCTTCCACTCCTTACTTTTACATATCGGAAGACTACCCACGTTACTTCACACGTCGGTCACCTCGTGAGCCAGTTCAAGATATTTTGTTTTACTATCTGTTTTGGCTTTCACTGTGTTTCGTGATTCGTATCTGAGGATAGATGTAGATGTCTATGGGCCACGTTACATGTACTAATATAATAAACTGTTATCTCTACATAGTATAAAACTAAGTAATTTCCCGTCGTCTGTACGCTTAGATCTTTAAAGCTACGCAATGAATATTGATGCGGTTTCATTAATAGACAGAGAGATTCAAGAGGAAGTTGTACATGCATATTATAGTAGAGAATTACATAAATCCTATACCTTTAAACGAGGCAATGTCTTGTATATATATATATATATATATATCATGTATAATCTGAATCTCGAAAACGGCTCCAACGATTTTCATAAAATTTTGTGTCCAGGGAGTTTCGGGGGCAATAAATCGATTTAGCTGGGATTTATTTTTAGAAAATGTCTTTTTGTCCGTGTTTTTAGGCAATGAAAAACTGCTACAATACCGTTAGAATAAGAAGGTAAATTTTGACTGTTTATTAGTGATTATAAATAGCTTAATTGGTATATTGGGCGGTCACAGAATTGTAATACCCTGGTTCGAGACCATACCGACCGACGTTTTTAAAAAAAATTTTAAGGTCCTTTCTTTTTGGAGAAAATTTATTTTTTCGAGCCCTTTTTTTAGTACTTTTTTTAAACACGAAAATTTAAATTAATCTAATTGCACTCATGATTTTTTATTCAAGTAACCAGTTCAGTTTTTTCTATTATGTCGCTAAGATCAAAAAATATTATTCGTATTTCATCAGTATGTAATTTGTATCTAAATATAATTTCCAAAACACACGAATAAAAAAAACCGAGCGAAAAATACCGAGCAAAGCTCGGTCAACCAGGTACTAGTAATAATCAATTGCCGTATGTATCATGACACATGACAGATCATCACTTGAGCGCGGCTGGACTGATTTTGACGAATTTTTTGTGAGTATGGGTCCCTGGATGGATTATCCCCAGATATATTGGACCCGATAGGTTGCGCTGTTGTCATGATACAGAAATCGCTCGTGCAAAGCCGAGGTGGACGGATCGCTGGTAATATCATAAACTACTTTTTGTAATAAGGCGCTAGTGTCTATAATAATGAGTTACATTGAACTCAGAAAATTAAGAATGAAGCCGTATTTTGAATAGTCCATATAAATGCCATTGTGGTACTGGATAGTGTAGTTATAATTTAAATTTAAACAGACCGTATCTTTTACATTCAGAGAACCGGCATCATAATTACCATCAAAGAGTATATAATCACTACCTTTCAATTACCAACTTACTTGTTATTTTATATATATATGTGGGAGGAAAGGCAAACGAGCATGCGGCTCATTTTATGGTGAACGACGCATCTGGCCATAAACGACTGCAACACCAGGAGAATTGCCGGCCTTATAAGAAAGAGTTTGCTCGTTTCTTGAAGGTCCATAAGTTACATCGACTCAGTAAATTACAATATTGTAAATGTGAAAGTATTTTTTTTTTTCAGATGTTTACAACGCTTGTACGATGTTAATCACGCTTTAATGGTTGGACGGAGGATGCGTTGAGGTATTTTAATAATAATTTTCCTTACTAAAGGTAAGGTAACTAGAGTAATACTCCCAGCGAAGCGGGCACGTAGCAACTACTTTTGAGTTGATTGATTTTAACAGGAAAAATCCTATTAAATTACAGATTTATCGAAGATTATGAGCTCATTACAATTTACAGCCTTTCAGAGTCTGCTGTTAAAAATATAGCCAATAATATATAGATTTTCTTAAAGGGGGGATAATTTCCATACGGGTTGGCAACCGCAGTTTTATATTATTTTGAGTTGTCAGGAAACTACTGCTGCCCATCTCCTCTTTCAGTTTCCCTCTGTTGACGGGATGATGAGAGAGTAGTGGATTCTTTTACGGCGCGACTGCACAGCGACAAAACTTTTGACACTAAATTAATTAATTTAGTCTTGTTTATTATTATAGCATATTTTTATTATAAAACTAGCTTAATGCGCTAGCAATACTTTTACTGCTTTGCTTCTAATGTGGACCTGTTATTTCAAAGCAATATAATAGCGACATCTTTCGGCGAGTAGTGAAAACTTAAATTTAATATTTTCGCTAGTACTGTAAACAGATGCGTTGTTATTTTAATTTAAGCTGTCATAAATAATCAATGGTACAATGTTTTAAACATTAAAATATTTAAAACATTGTGCACGTAATAAATTTGGGTTAATTTAATTTAATTAGTTAGTAATTTGTATGGTCATTTAATAGTACGCCATCTTTTGAAAAATATAATAACGCTTACGAAGAGGAGGACAGTAAGGAAATCTCAGGTACAGTAAAATTATACTAGATGTCAGTATAATATCATTTCGAAATACATAAAATGAAAGAAAAAGAGGAAAAATGAAATGGTGACGATTGGTGTATAAAATTTTTGTGGGTTATAAAACTCTGAATGTACAAAATAAGTAATAACAAACTCTTTCTAACTCGTACAATCGTTATAGAGCATCAAATGCTAATTCTCGACGACTATTTCAGATTTTTCATGTGTTCACGTTTCTGAGAGGGTTTTAGGGCAAGGAAATGTCCGCCGCGCTGTCTCTCTGCTTGTTGACGAACGTCACATGTCTTCGAAATATTATTTTTCTCCCAGACATGGAGATTTCCTCACAATGTCTTCCTACACCGCCAAAAACCCTTCCAAAAATTAGAGGAGGCCTGTGCCCATCAGAGGGACGTATAAAGGCTGTAATTTTATGTGTTCACGTTATCAAATACTCTGTAGGTAGGGTGGAATCTTTGGAAACAATGAACATTTTGATCTAGGCATCACTGCTTTCATTCGAACACGATAAGTCATTAAATATTAAAATAACATAAAGTAATAAATATATTTTCAGGTAATAACTACTTTCCGCCCGGGAGTCCGTCTTTCCTATATCTACTTTTGTCGCAAAATAACAGTGAGTGTTCCGCTGCTTTCTAGTCTCAAAAATATAGACAGCCAGTACAATTAAGAGGCTATGTGTGAGGTATTCCATCTTAGTCGTCAGGTGACAACGCAACTTTGTTTTATGTTAGTTGCAGTTATCCATGCGGTAACCAATTACCATCAGCTGGAACGTAAGTTCGTTTTTCACTTTAATATTATAATAAAAAATAGTTATATAAGATAGAGCTTTTTTAAAATTAGTAAATAAATCTTTTTGCTAAAATTTTCTCCTCTATTATGGAGGTCTTTACATAAATAAATTGCGCCTTGGCATACATTCCTAAACAAATTAAGGTGATACAATCACTTCCGTGTGGGATTCGAACTCGCCATGATAGCTCAGATGGTTAACGCTCGCTTTGAATGTAATAAACAGTACGCTATTAAGCCGGGTTCGATCCCCGCCTGCACCGATGAAAATGGTAATTGCAATTTTAAGGGCTGATTTACCATGTGCTAGGCGGTGACGAAAAACATCTTGAGGAAATCTGCATGTCTGAGAAATAAGAAAAAAAAATATTTCGTATACATTTGAAGTTCGCGAACACGCATTGGGGCAGCGAGGCGGACACTTTCTTGCCCTAAAACCCTCTTAGAAATGAGAGAAAGTCTGTGCGCAGCAGTGGGACGTACATAGGCTGTAACTTGACTTTGGTATAGGACCTACTGTTCCTGGACGGTAAGCGAGGTTAAGAGACTGTGAGGCATTTCATCTCGGTAGTCGTAAGTCGTAGGGACTAAATATCTGTAGTTTTCTTTGTTTGAAGTTTAAATAGCAACCACTTACAATCAAGTTAGGTATTTATATGTTGTAGAGACAGGGAAAAGAATACACTCGTCCAGAAATTTAGGGTTAAAGCATCATAACGCTGCTGTATTTCGTTTGGTGAGTGTAGAGTACCGGAGATCCAATTAACTGTTAACGTGACATTACAAATATCTACGTCCTATTTACACGTGATATAGCCGTGCTGCAGCTATATTAGGTCACCACCCATGCAATGGATGCATCTTAGCCAACGCAGTGGCAGATTATTGATGCCCTTATTAAAGAAATCAGCTGGACGGAAGGCAACAAATTCTTAAAAGGCATTTCGTACTGCCTCTCGGGTATTGAATTTTTCTCGCCAAACTGTTGACTAAATTCTGGCTCGAAAGACGAGGTCAAACCAACGAAAGTGGTTCGCTCCCGCAGCGTTCAAAGAAAATGGTCGCTATGTTTGTTTTTTTTATACAAGAGGGGGCATACGAGCATGCGGCTCACCTGATGTTACTACTACTACTACTGATGTGACTACCGCCGCCGACGATCAACCGCAACACCAGGGGAATTGCAGGTGCATTGCCGGCCCTTTAGAAAGGAGTAAGCTCTTTTCTTGAAGGTCCCCATGTCATATCGGTTTGTTTCGAAAAAGGGGTATGTTGCTACAATTCTGAGCGGGTATATCACGGTTTCTTTGCCAGAAATGATAATGTCAATGCCAAACTCCGAAAAAATAACCCGAAACGTCGCATCATCTTACATTGAGATAATATGACTCGGAAGACAAATAATTTTTTGAAGCAGGAAAACGTTAAATAGCTCATATTTATCCTATAAAAAGCCGTAGAAAGCCCTTCTCTCCATCCGTCTTACGAATTTTCGATCAGGGTCACGTGTCCTGACGCGAGTTTAATATTTTTTACCCATTACAAAAAAGTGTACAACGCGCTAAAGAACTTTTCACTTCAAAAAAACATTCATTTACCATTACGTTGACTTTGTATTCTTTTGTCACCCTTATTATAGCTCTTAACACGATTGCCCACCAAAAGTTCACCGCTGAACATAGGTCACCTCAAAGATTGCCTCTTAGAGGATATTTGCTACAGCCAGTAGCCACGCCTTTTAGGTTTTATTATCAGAAAGATGATGTAGCCCATCTTCTGTTCCAGTTTCCCTTAATACGGAATTTTGGTTACGGTGGTCAGTCTCCTCTGAGAACTAAGATGTAATGCCTCCTATTCTTAATTTTACTGACTCTCTAAACCCTTCAGACCTGAACACCGCAGTGGATGAAATAGGTAAGAGGGAATTAGATAGATATTCACTTATTTATGTAATAAAAAAAACAACAATCACTATTTGAAAATAAATAAATTTATTAAACAAAACCTATCCGGTCCAAAAAAATTAAAAATAATAAATATTTTACGCAGCAACGTTTTGGTATTCGTCAAGGTATTCTCCGATCAAGTTATGATCAACCTTTTCCCATGGTATGAATAGCTTCAGCCCCGTGTTGGAGGAAGTGGCCTCTATGTTGCTCCGCTGGCAGTTTGCGTAACAGATAAAGTCGCAAGTGGAGGTCTGGGCGTTAAAATGTAAACCTTCAGAGCATACAGTTATAATAGGGTTTTCGCCGTCACACCTCCAGAACTTGTCGCAGTCCGTTTCGTGAGACCAAGGTAAAACGTTGCAGCCGTTTTTGCACTTGTTGTCGTTTCCATTTTCACAAGCAGCGGCGTCAGGCCAATCGCATACCTAAAATTAACAAAGATGTTTTAGATACTTAGTCAATAGACCAAAAATAAAGGGGGAAGGGGAGAACATGTTTAATTATTTAAGTAATATTGTTTAAGTATAATAAGCTGTTGTTATCCTGAATAAATAAATAAATGGAAGACTATCCTCGGCAGTGGGACAGTAAAAACTTATATGGTAATAATATTGTAAGAACTTCAATAAGGTGAAATAGAAAAGAGGACAAAAATATAGATTTGTCGACTATTTGGTCTTCCTAGTCCAATGAACCGGTCATATAGCTTAACGAATCGAGAAACGATGGAAAAGAAAGGTTTTCGAGTGGATGCTTCGTACTGGTAAGGACTCGTACAAAGTGTAGGCTGGCGGTAAGACTTGCAAGCAGTAGATGGATACAGGTGTTGTGTGGCATTCCTTGGTGGAGGCCTATGTTCTGTAACTTGAGACAGGCTGCAATAATGATGATGGTGTTCGATATTATATTTCTTACTACTGTAATATGTACGAGAAGTTTTCAACTTCCTTGTGGAATCGATTACCACCAGAGACTTTTCTGCACCGATACGACTTAGGGACTTTTAAGAAAAGAGCGTACTACTTTTTAAAAGTCCAGCAACGCACTTGCCATTCCCTAGGTGTTGCAATTGTTCATGGGCGGCGGTAATATCACTTACCGTCAGGTGAGCGGCAGCTCGTTTGCCACCTCTTCTATAAAAACATTTCCTATAGACATTTCTTACGACACTCACGTGATGAATTGAGGTGATGGATCCTCTTAAGCCGCCGCCACCATTTTTGGTGACATTCATGGTGACTATGGGATTCCCCACAAAACTCGTATAGCTTTCGATAGATGGCGGTATAACCATCTCGTAAAGATATATTGTACTACTACTACTAACTAGACATAAATGTTACAGGGCGGCAGCGGCAAAGGTTCTCTCGTCTGGTAATGCTGTCGATATTCCACCTGCCTGAATGAAGACATAACGATTAAGTCAAGTTCCTTGCTATTGGAGATACCCCTGTTTAGAGCAGATTTTTATTTTATCCATTTAATACAGGGTTATTTTGCAACAAACGGCCAAATTTGCGGAAAAGGTTCAGAATAAATAATAAAGGCTAATGGTGAAAAAATTATTGAAAAAGTCTCAAACATTATGTCCCTTTTATCTTTTAAATTGTAATTGCGTGGTAACGCATTATTTAACGTATTTTACTGCGCACGAACACATTCGTAATGGCTCGATCGGTAGGCAGAAAAGTTGTTGCTCATAAATCACATTCAATTTGGGATAATTTCAAATAAGAATCCTATTTACTCGTATTTTCAAAAACTATACTATTTATATTTGAACTTAATTTTAAAATTCGGCTACTCTTTGAAAAATTACTCTATATATAAATTTTATTGTTTTAAGCATAAAAGTTACAAAGGGCCGACATAATGCTAATTAGCATTTTCTGCTTGTCAACTCATGGCGTGGTGACAAAATTGTGGCAAGTGCCTGAAATTACTAATTTATAATAAACAGAAATATATATAACACATTAAAATTAGGCTTATAAATAACATAAATATGATATACAAACAAATACATAACAATACGTATATACGAATTATGGTAAAGTCATAAATACATATATAATATATCTGAATACATATTGAATGTATCTGTATACATATCTATTATAAATCAGAATAAAGGTAGCAAATTCTAATTGATGTTATACCGACAACAGCCTGTGTTTCCAAGGAAATTAAATTACTTAAATTGAAATTTAATTAATTTTTAAGATAGAGTTTCCTGAAGTAGTTATTTCTATACGTTTGGTTACTAATTCTGACAAGGCACTTAACGGGAACCACAGGGTTTTTGTTACATGTTGTATTAGACGCCGTTATTTTCGATGAATCTTGTGACTTTTTCGGGCCGATATAGAAATATCAATGACTTACCTCAACTGTTGGATTGAAATGTAGGCCCTCAGGACACGAGCGTTCAACCTTTTCACCACGGACGCAATAGAAGAATTTAGCGCAGTCACTCTCGTGAGGCAAAAGCTTGTGAATATCAAAGTCAGCGGGGCAACCGTTTGGCAACAATTCAATATTATCGCCGCCATCACCATCGCCATCGCCATCACCGTTTCCACCACCGCAATTGCCACCGTCAGCGTCAGGGTCACAACCAGCACTAGCAGGCCAGTCACACACCTGTTATTAATGAATTTCAAAATATTTAATACTGCTTTTGTATTGAAAACTTCTTTAGACAAATATCCCTCTGGAATTCTACCTGGTTTTGCTCAAGACAGTGGTACTTTCAAGTCCAAATTCATTTATTTCAGACAAAAAATGTTCATCAGTTAGTATTAAATTAATGCTTAAAAACTAAGTGTTAGTATTTTGAATACAATTAAATTAAATTATATCATATATTTAGAATTAAATTAAATCCAACTTAATCAAATTAAATCAAAATTAAATCGAATAAAATCAGACAAACCCAGACTAAATTAAATTCTTATTTGTCATGTACCTAAGAGACACTCGGTGCGGTCGACACCTAGAAGAATTATCATCCACAGTATGAGTCATCGTTCGCACGAAGTGCCTCACAATAGGCGCATGCGGATCATCTGCCACCGTTCTCAGGATGCTGTTGTCACTTCTCCGTATCCTTCCCATCAGTAACGCTACTTTTTTCCGAAGTACGGCATGAAAACCGTCAGTTCGGGTATGTGCAAACATGCCAGAGGCACTACAGAAGCGAGGAAGTTCCAACATCATCCCGAAAACGTTATTATACTGACCTCGCAGGGTGTTTAACGATTTTTGGCATACCATTATACTCTTTGCGTGCCTATTGATAGGACATATGTAGGTCTATGTCCTTCAGTATCAAATTACCATTAGGTGGAATTTCTGCTCGTTTGTCACACATACTTCTTTAAAAAAAAGATATTTTTTACATGGCCGTTGGACTGGAATTTTATTTGTAGCCCATAAAAATCTACATTTATCCTTGGTTGAGAATCATCAAATGTAGTTGCGTTGTCAGCTCTGAAAAATAAGATCGAATGTCTCGTTGCCTGTAAAAAGTGTCTCCGGATCTCTACACTTACCATAAAAAATACAGCAGCGCATTTTAGCTGCTATTTCACGCTGGTGTTCTCTAAGAGCGTGAAACTGCCCCGATCGAGCAAACCTATTCGTGCTACAAACATAACATAGCTGCAGCGTGGCTCTAGGGCGTATATTCCTTTATATAAATTTTGTCAGTCCGCATTCGTGGGAAAATACTAAGTAAAGGTTATGTAAGATAGTCACCTGTAATTCTGCATTAAAATGCGTACCACATGGACAATCCCTCTCAACTAATTCTCCACGTAAGCAATAGTAAAACTTGGAGCAGTTCGTTTCATGCGGCAATAACTGGAAGACACTGAAGTTAGCTGGACAACCGTTGGGCAATGTAGCCTCGCAGTCACATTCAGGTGATGATGTGGGGGTTGTAGTTGTAGTTGTGTATGTGTCTGTTGTAGTTGTTGGCTCTTCACTGGTTGTTGTTGTTGGCTCTTCAGTGGTTGTTGTTGTTGTTGTTGACTCTTCATTGGCTGTTGTTGTTGGCTCTTCAGTAGTTGTTGTTGGCTCTTCAGTGGTTGTTGTTGTTGTTGGCTCTTGAGTGGTTGTTGATGTTGTTGGCTCCTCAGTGGTTTGTTGTTGTTGTTGGCTCTTCAGTGGTTGTTGTTGTTGTTGGCTCTTCAGTGTTTGTTGTATTGTTGTTGTTGGCTCTTCAGTGGTTGTTGTTGTTGTTGGCTCTTCAGTGGTTGTTGTTGTTGTTGGCTCTTCAGTGTTTGTGTTGTTGTTGGCTCTTCAGTGGTTGTTGTTGTCGGCTCTTCAGTGGTTGTTGTTGTTGTAGGTGCTGGCGTAGTAGTAGTTGTTGTTGTAGGTTCCTCTGTTGTAGGTGCATCAGTAGTTGTAGTCGGTGTTAGTGTGGTTGTTGTAGTTGGAGCGTCGCTTGTGGTAGTTTCTTCTGTTGTAGGCGGTAGTCCGGATAGTGTACAATTTGCCAGTATGGGGTGGGTACACACCTATTAACAAATATCGATATTTAAAAAATTTACTTGAAAGTAAAAGCCGACTTCAACAATTGAATAGAATAAAATATTGAATAAAACTATTATTTACGGATTTTATCGCGTTTAATTACTTTAATTTATTTTTATTATTATCTATAAAAACCCGCGTGAAGGAACATATAGCTGATGTGAAGCACCGACGCTCCGGGAAGTCTGCAGTCTGCGAACATGTTCAAGATCGTCCCCACCATTACATTAGATTTGATAAACCACAAATTCTCGCAAAAGAACACCGATTCCTACCAAGGATGATACGCGAGGCTATTGAAATTAAAAAACATCCAAATTTCAATAGAGAAGATGGTTGGGTGCTACCATCTGCTTGGGATCCTATAGTTAACAAAATTAAACCCAAACCCAAGCATACCACTGCAAGACTTCATGATACTATAAGCTCGTTTTGCGTAAATCGGACCCAAAATTAATATAAAAAAATAACTGAAGGTAGCCGGACTAACTATGATATTGGGACGTCATACATCTCAGTCCCTCCCGTGACCATGGGTGCTGTAAAGCACCCGAAACGTCGGGATAATAATAAAAATAAATTAAAGTAATTAAACGCGATAAAATCCGTAAATAATATTTTTATTCAATGTGTAGTGTTTGCGTAAATTTAAGAAATCATTAGAATAAAATAATTTAACATACTGAAGTCGGTATTAAGACATTGTATACAGGAACAGTAATTTATTAAATTTAGTAAATAATTTATTAAAAAAAGCCTTAATTTAAATTATAAATTTAAATTATTAAGTCCAATCAAAAATATCACAATCTCAATGTTGTCCAAATAGTTAGTATATAGTCATCAAAAATTTCATCCCCTATTTTTCCCTCCCTTCCTTCTTGGATATCCTTGAACCTATTTAATAACAAAGAATCATCAAAACTTGTTTACATTAACGAATATATTGCGTAACATACATATTGAAAAAAATACGGCCTAAAACTTCACCTTTTTGAAGTCGTCTAAAAACTACTTTCAACTTTAAAATCAAATTATCTGGTCAGGCAGACGTGTTTTGCCCTTTCTAGTAAATATAAAATTTATTTATAGTTCGACCAAAGTGAGTTTTTGCATTATATCCGGCTGGGACAAACTAACATTTGTCCCAGCAAGCGCCATCCTGACGGTGCCCACAATTCTCGGCCTGGTATTGCCTGACCTGAATCATATCAGTCTGCCGATGAGGGCCCTAGCCTTTGCGATACGTTCTTCAATTCTTATTCTCCAGGCTGGGATAGCACTACTTTGTCAGTGTACAGTCAGTGTACAGTAGCGCGTCCAGCCGTGGAAAGTTTGGCGCCTATAATACGGCAGACTGCCAGTGCGGCGCCAAAAAGAATTGAGTCCGCCTCGCAAAGGTCCCGGCTGGCTTCCAAATAGGTCACCAGCATTGGGTTCAGAGCCCTCACGACAGCCCGATTCCGCTTGCTTAGGGCTATGCGGGGAAGTCGCGGTCGATTTTCGAGAGCCATACTGCGCGTTTCCACAAACGCCTCTTCCAATGTACTCCTCATTTGTTCTAGTTCCAGTTCCTGGGCGACTGTTCCTTCATCGTTTGAATCAACCACAACTGGGGTATTCACGGTGGCATCCACGTTTGCAGTTTGCTCAGCAAGTTGTGGCGCCGCATCCTCAGCCGCAGCATTTTCACCCGATGAAGGAACAGCCTCACGTCGTAGCCGTTCGAGTCCGGTGACATCAAATGTATTTGAGCGCAAGATATACCGAACTCGGTCTGCCAGGTTTTACTCGGTGACGGTTACAGCTGGCTCCAGCTCAGCAAAGTCGATGAATCCTTGCCCGATACGCAAAACCTCCAGTTTCCCCCCTTTCGCCCTAAAATACACCCGCAATGCGTTGCGGTTCATCTGGGTTGTCCAACGCATGCGGCGTACTCCAGCAGTGGCGGGTGCCGATTGCTGGGCCCGCGGAGGCCCAAGCCAGCTGGTGAGGATGATGGATGCGAGGGGTTGCTGGGTGGTCGTGCAGCAACTCGCGCTCGTATTACAATTATACTTCGTACAATTTTAAACAAACTTACTTGAAGCTCGTAGGAGAACTCGGTCCCCGGCGCGCAGTCTCTCGCAGTTTCCCATTTGAAACCGTATTCACAGTAGTAAAACTTAGTGCAATCGTATTCATGGGGAAGGAGGTAGTGTGCCTCGCTTGTAGGACACCGTTCATCACGCACTTGTCTCTCTTGCTTCTCGAAGTCGAGTTCTACGACCTTAGGAACATCCTCATCCCAGGGCATTCCCTGAGCTAAAGCCAGGAGCGACAGGAAAAAGAACTTTTCTAGAAAGAACATACTTATTGATTTATTGTTTACATTATAGAAATATGTTAACGTCCCACTTCTGGACACAGGCCTCCTCTCATTTCGGAGAGGGTTTCTAGGGCAAGGAAGTGTCTGATGCTTTGCTTTCTAGTCTAGTCTACACATGATGTTTTTCTCTCTCACTCCCTCTCTCTCTCTCTCTATTATCTTATAAAATTTACGACATAATTTTTTTTAACGAAATTTTCTTGATTTGCAATTTTACACAAAAAAGATGATCTAACCCTTTCTGCTATCTCTTGAAGTTTTCATACAAAATCAACTATTAACTTTTTATTTACTTCATACCAATTTTAAAACGAATGTATGATATGTTACATGTAACGTGGTAACCTGCTTAACGTGAAAGTAATATTTTCCCATAACGAGCAAAGCTTTCGAAATAAAAGCAAAATGAGTCTTAAGTGGGTTTTCTATATAGATTTTTATGGAACATACATTTTACAAATAAAAAAATATACCTACAACATGTAAATAGAAGAAGAGCTTTAACTGCTATTAGAACGAACACAACAAAACACAGTCATAGATCTAAATCATTTAAAAAGGAATTAAAATTGATATTGACAAACGTTTAATAATCCATGGCACCCTTTTAATGGGCTCCATAAGCGAAGCTAAGTTCCTAGCCTGTCTAGAAATATTTTTTTACTAAAAAATTGATGTCATAAACTTCAAACTTTACGTAAAGTGCAACTGCATTACAAACTAAATTACTTTGTGTCATTTTGCGAACTTACATAAAGTAAATCGAATAGAAAAAAAATAGAGCTAGTCTATATCTACAAATAATTAATTTCATTAAATAAAGAAGATCGAACTCGTTTAGCATGCATTTGAATACGTGAGATAAAAGCTAGCCCAAGACATTAAACTCACACTTAAATCTAAATAAAATAGAAATTTTTCCACTTACCAATCATTGCGTCTGTTTGACGCCTAATTTTTGAATATGATGAGTCCAATTATCTTAAGTTTAGAGCAAAAGGCCACTAACACACTATACTAACAGCTGCACTATAAATACTATTTATTCTGGTCCCTCTTTTATAATGTGTTATATTAAAAGATACGATCAAAGAACAGATAAAATCGTCCATATTGTAATCTTGATTATCTCGTTAATAATCATGTACTGCGGAAAATGGGCAAAATTACATGAAATGACACTTAGTTTTTTTATTTTATTTCGTTTTGATAGTAATTTACTAGATCCAATCAGCTTCGGTATTTGGTTATGTCAGCGACTGCCCTTTTGATAAATGTATGTTAGACATGAACACTGACCATACTCAAGTTAAGTATTATAAGACTCCGAAGATATACTAAAAACTTTTTATTCTAATAAGGCTTGTATTAAAAACGTTAAAATGTACACCGGTTTACGAAAACAAGACCTCAGAGAAGAACCGGCATGAAACTTTTTTTATTTATTGAATGTCATGTTTATAGAATACTATATATACATACATAAATAATAGAAAAGGGGAGTGGGCGGAGCCCGTGTAGCCACTAACATGTCACTAACACGTCATTTCACACGTATAAATGTCAACACAATCAATCGTTTCCAATTTTCGTGTCAAGCATCGCTGCATGCAAATTATTTTAAAAATGGCAAATTGTGCAATAATTACGTGTCGAAAGAACAGCGGGAAATGGAATTTAAATAAAGGAGACATATTCTACAACCAGTAAGTCGAAACTATTTATATTTTGTGAATATTAGAAACAAAAATAAAGAAACAGTAAGTATAATAAGTAAGTATTGACGGTCTATGCACGAGGATGATCTTACCAGTTCTACCTCTACTTCTACCAATTCTCACTCACATATTTAATTTTTCTCTATCGTCCTCATCTTTTCCTTCAGTTTGGAAACAAGCATATATAATTCCTCATCCCAAGGTTTCTAATCCTTCTTCTCTGTCCCACTTTCGTCCCATATTTACTTTACCCTTTCTTTCTAAAGTTCTGGAACACATCATTCATAGTCAACTCTCTTTCTTCTTTTCTTCTAACTCTTTGCTTCCCACGTATCAGTCGGGCTTTCGTCATGGAACAGCACTGTCACTGCTTTACTTAAAGTAACCGATGATATTCGTTGGGCCATGGACAACAAATCTCTCACACTTTTAGTTTTGCTTGACTTTAGCAGTGCTTTTACCTCAGTAGACTTTGATATTCTTCTCCGGATCCTGGAATCTATAAACGCTCAGACTGTGTCCGTCTTAATGACACTCCTTCCGATTAGTCTGATATCACTACGGGTGTACCTCAGGGTGGCGTTCTTTCTCCTCTTTTATTTTCCATATTTATTAACTCTATTACGAGTGTTATTACATATAATTACCATCTCTACGCGGATGACTTACAGCTATATCTTCATTTTCCGGTGGGTGATTCAAATAATGCAATTGCAGCCATGAATGCCGATCTGAGCCGCATCTGTGAATAGTCTGTATCCTTTGGGCTATTAGTTAATCCCACGAAATCTCAGGCTATCATAATAGGCAGCAGGCATTTGCGTAATAAATTAGAATTTACATTTATTTATTTATGTACAACTACCTCTTGTTTGTTTTAGTGGCGTTCCTATACCCTTTGCCAATACTGTCAAAAACTTAGGCGTCACATTTGATCACCATTTAACATGGTCCACGCATATTGCTGAGGTTAGTCGTAAGGTCCACTTTACTAAGCATTTGCTTAAATGTCTACAAAATTTTTTACCCCTAAAAGCTAAAATATTACTCGTGCTTACTTTTATCCTACCTGTCCTTGATTATGCGGATGCCTATTATTTGGATGCTACAGAGGAGCTCCTTAATAAACTTGATCGCTTGCAAAATCAGTGTATCCGTTTTATATTTCGGCTCAAGAAATTTGACCGTATATCTTAGTTTTGCAAGCAACTCAAGTGGCTCCCAATTCGACTTCGAAGGAACACTCGATTGTTATGTCTCCTCTATAACATCTTGCACAACTCTTCCTTTCCCACATACCTCAGAAGCCAATTTTCCTTCACCCATCTTCCGGATAAACCATGCAGATCCCTTGTTAAAACTCTTCTTGACTTTTCCGTCTATAATTCCGGTTTTTACTCCCAATCCTTTTCAGTTCACGCGGTAAGGTTATGGAACTCACTACTATCTAATATAAGAAATTCCGAAGCTTTATTGGTATTTAAGAAACGTTTTAGAGATAACTTCTTTACATCCTGTTGATTAATATATATTATTCTCAATTATTTTAATATATTAGTATTAGTTTATATATATCATATGTAACTATCGTATTTATTATTCCTATCTACTGATTTATTTTATTTTTATTTATTGTTTTATTTTATATAATTTTCGTAATATTTTGTATATTATTTATTCGTTAGTAGTAGTAATGTATGCACTAAGTTTTCCATTTAAATATAATTTCCTTTATGGATCTATTGGAAGAAATTTCAGCAAATTATGGAATAAGTAGAACCTTTGTACAAACTTACGATAAGACTGCTTCTGTATCTTGATATGTATACATAATTAAACTAAAAAAAAACATTTATGTGTCAAAAACATTAATCAAAAGTTTGTGTTTGGAGTAGTGATAATACGACGTAATTGCTTCTATGAACCCGCTCTTATTTATGGTATGAACTGCTCACGTGCTCTTGTGCTTGTGCTCCCGGCGACGCCAATCCTCCTATAAAGTAAGGTTGACAGCCATTCTACTGTGTATTATAGTATTATATGGTCATGTTACAATATTGTTTACAATATTGTTGAGTCAATCAGTATAACATCGTAAATGTATTTTTATATTTTTTAAATAGTAAGTACAACAATATATCAGTAGACTTGCAGGTTTTTTGTGCTCATTATGCCATATTCCAGTACTTGACTGCAATAGCCACCAATCACGTGCAGATGAACACACATCAATATCCTCAGTATACGGACGTATTTTATAGTAGGTCCCTTTTAACAGAATTTTGTTAACAAGTAAATTTTTAAATTTTTGTCAGTATATCAGTATTTTTCGGGGATTTCACAAAATTTTTTATATATCTACTCGCCAAAGATTTTCTAGTTTTTACCGGATCTATTTTAGGAATCTCTGGCGTGTCACCTCGACGAACATAATCAGCCTCATTTCACAGAATACAGTTTGGTTTTATCCAATATATTTACATAACTTTTATATATATATATATATATTTATTGACACGATAACTATTGAACGGATGAACCGATTTTGATGTCACCAACTACATCAACAATCGGCGAGGTATTTAAAGAACAATAATAAATTCTACTATAAAAAGCGATTAGACTATACATTCAAAAGTTATGTAAAGAAACACTCTTTAAAAAAAATCCGTCATTGATTTCTCTTCAACGCATTAATCGATTTTAAAGCGGTTCGCAGCAATTGATGTCGTTGTCCATGTGATAAGATTTAAATTGATAGTTACATCTGCTTAAAAATTATTCCAAAAAATATTTTTCCAGTTTTACAACCATAATTTATAGACCGAAATTTAGACTGGAAATTACATATAGATGACCTATGTCAAAGAGTTAATCGTTTTGTGTATGCTCTACGTACTCGTACAATAAAAAATGTAACTAATAAAAAACAGCCTTAATATCCTTTCGGGCGTATATTGAATCTATATTCCGATATGGTATAATAATGTGGGGTAATAGCACAGATTAGCACAGATAGCGCAGGGCATTTATCGTACAAAAGAATGATGATATGTGGTGTCTCAACTAGAGAATCCCGTAAGCTAATATTCAAAAATCTGTCTTTACCAACTCTGCCCTTGTTATAGATATATTTTTGATAGGTAAATTTGTAAAACAGCATACATATTTATTTAAAAATTCATCTGATTGTAATCCTAAGCTTTATAATAATAATAATAAGGCGTAGGGAATAATAATAATAGTAATAAGTAGGCGTCGTGAAGTGACGACCCCATCGCCCGCTGACGTAACAGTTAAGTGACAAAACTGTTACGTCGGTGCAGTCAGTCAGCGCCTTGCCAAGAGGTATGAGCGCCGTGCCTCAGCAATACTCAGAGTGCAAAGGCCCGTTTGTGCTTACGGCCGTACAACGATACAATGAAACGGTGCCGGGCCTCGTCTCCCGTTAATTGGCGCCCAAACATGGGTGATGGATTTTAATAGAAAGCGTATAGGGCCGCTGCCTGGGGGTCGCCGGGTCGCGTCTGGAGCTGGCGCTGGACGCGGCAGCATGCGGGCCGCCAGCCGAGTGCGAGGAGCTACAAGATCACTTAGCGGCCCCCCGCATCCATCATCCCCACCAGATGGGTGGATGTCGGCAGGGTCCTCTCAGACTCGGCAAGCGGCATCCGCCGCTGGTGGAGTGCGCCGTTTGCGTTGGACAAAAAATATGAACGCAAACGCATTGCGGACGTACTATAGGGCGAAAAGGGAAGAAACCGTAGGGATAGCGTATCGGTCTCGGATGCATTGCTTTTTTGCTTTTTTGAGCTGGAGCCATCTATTCCTGTCACGGAACAAAACCTGACAGACCGAGTTCGGTACATCATGCGCTCGAAAATATTTGATGATGCCGAGCTCGAACGATTACGACGTGAGGCCATTCCCTCATCGAATGAATTGGCTATGGCTGCGGATGCGGCTCCTCAGGTGATAGACCAGCATCCACGCGTGGAGGCCGCCACGGATCTTCCAGTTATGGTTGATTCGGACGATGATGAAATGGTTTCTTACGAACTAGTGCAAATGAGAAGTATATTGGAAGAGGCGATTTTGGAAACGCGCAGAGACCCTCTAGGGTGTAGGGTCTGTGGTATTTTGGAAGGGATTTGCGAGGCGGTGGCAGTTTGCCGTATTAATGTCGCCAAACTTCCCATGGTTGGTCGCGCTACTAAACAAAGTAGTGCCATCCCAGCCTGGAGAAAAAGAATTGAGGACCTTATCGCAAAGGCAAGGGCCCTTATCAGCCGACTGACAAGCTTCAGGTCGGGTAATAATAGACCGAGGGTTGTGCGCACCGTTAGAATGGCGTTTGCTGGGACAAATATCGGTTTGTCCCAGCCGGATATCACGCAGAAACTAACGGAGCGCATAGACGACCTGAAGCTCAGTGCTTGGGGGAAGTGGATCCGGCGATTTACCGAGAGGTCAAGGCGATTCAACCAGAATCGTCTGTTCCAGAGTGATCAGAAGAGGCTCTATAATCATTGAGATCGAATCAGAGGCTCTATATTCATCTAGAATCATTGGAGTGACCAGAGGCATGTGGAGCGGGCCTAGGACCGGATCAGTCTAACACTGTCGCATTTTGGCGTGGCCTGTGGTCAGAGCCCGTAAATCACAGCGAGAGCCCATAATGGAAGTTTTAGCGAGCCAGAATGCGAATATTACGCCTATGGCCCCGTCACCATAACGCCGGAAGATGTGGATGAGGCGGTTCGTAGAGCCCCGAACTGGTAAAGTCCAGGGCTCGACGGGCTGCATCATTACTAGCTGAAGGGGTTCGTGGTGTGTCACGCTGTGTTCGCCCGACAGTTTCAAAAGGCTCTAGATCAGAATTCGCTCTCGAGCCTTTTCTCGAGCCGATTCCTAAAGATCAGGATACCACAGACGTCTACCCACCATATATAAGACACTGACATCAATTTTGAGCGCGAGAATCACTCGTCACCTGGAGCTAAATCAGGTGATGTCACGCGCTCAAAATGGATGTCGGGGCAGTGGTCGTGGAACCAAGGAACCACTCCTCATTGACGCGGACATTGGCAAAGTGGTAAAACGCAACCGTCGAAACTTCTCCGCCGCCTGGATAGACTACAGAAAGGCATTCGACTCGGTGCCCCATACATGGCTAAAGAGAGTCCTTGAGCTGTACAAGAAATAATGTACAGTTAGAGACTTCCTCGAGCAGTGTATGGGGCATTGGAGTACGATCCTTTGTCTGGGCTTTATCTGGGCGAGCGGATGATGGCTGCGAAAAACCATATAATGATAAGAAGGGGTATCTTCCAGGGCGATTGTCTGAGTCCAATCTAGTTCTGCCTCTCTCTGAACCCTCTCAGTACCTTACTGGAGGGCTCCGGGAGGCAATTTCAGCTTCGGAAAGGAGGTACAAAAGTAACCCAACTTTGCTATATAGATGACCTCAAGTTATTCGCCTCCAGTCGCTCCCATCTTATGGAATTGCTAAACATCACTTATGAATTTAGCAATTCCATTGGAATGGAGCTGGGGACGGATAAGTGTGCGGTCCTCCATGTTGAAAGGGGAAGGGTTGCTAACTCTGAGGGCATAGACTTATCTATGCCCGTCAACTTAAGGACCCTTTCCGAAGCTGAAACATACCGATACCTGGGTATGTCACAGAATATCGGTATCGATGAGGCTGGATGAAACAGTCAGTTTGCGACATGTTATATGCACGCTTGACCAAAGTGCTTAGCAGCCTTTTGTCCGGTGTAAATAAGGCACACGCATATAACGGCTGGATCATGCCTGTCTTCACGTATACCTTTGGCATACTCAGGTGGACTCAGACTGAACTTAACGCCATGGATAGAAAAGTCCGCACTACCATGACGTCCCATAGGATGCATCATCCGAGATCGTCGGTAATGAGGCTGTACTTGCCACGAAAGCATGGTGGGCGTGGCTTTCTGAGCGCGCTCACCATGCATAATCGCGAAGTGTGCAGCCTCCGTGATTACTTACTGACGAGATAGGATGATCCATTCTATAATGACGTCATTTCTAGTGATAATGGGCTTACCCCTTTATCCTTGGCCAACGAGCAATGGCAGGATCCAGCAGTGCTTAGCATTTCCGACCGGGAGACCGTATGGAAGGGGAAGGAGCTTCACAGGAGGTACTACAGGGCTCTACATGAGCTCTTTGTAGATACAGTCGCCTCCCTCAACTGGCTACGTTTCGGTGACCTCTTCGGGGAAACCGAGGGTTTTGTCTGTGCGATACAGGATCAGGTTATTAAGACCAACAACTATCGGAGATACATCCTAAAGGATGGCACCGTCGACATATGTCGGACTTGTCGCCGTCCCGGTGAGTCACTTAGGCATGTCATCTCCGGTTGTTCGGCGCTTTCTAACTCTGAGTACTTGCACAGGCACAACCTAGTAGCCAAAATTCTACACCAAGAGCTCGCTCTGAAATACGGTCTCGTGGACCGGAAACTGCCGTATTACAAGTACTTGCTGGAAGCCGTGTTCGAAAATGACCGTGCCAGGCTCTACTGGGACCGGGATCAGTCAAGGATATTTTTGGTCGACGTTACCATTCCGTATGACTAGAACCTCGTGAAAGCGGAAACAAATAAGCGAACAAAATATCTGGACCTGGTTCACGAGGTGACCGACATGTGGGGTGGGCTGTCGACCGAAATTATACCTGTAGTCGTTTCTGCAAACGGGCTAATCCCAGTTAGCCTCTCCGGTCATCTGAGGCGACTGGGACTCAGTGACGCACTGCTCCGGGCTCAAATGCAAAAGCGGTGATCCTCGATACCGCCCGCATTGTCCGCCGGTTTATTTCCCTTTCCCCTTAACCCTCAGCCGTTTGGTTTCCCCAGCCGAGGGCTTCCATCTGGTTGGGCTTTTATTTATGTATGTATTTTTATGTATTTGTTTTATTTTATTGTTATTTATGTATATATCATTTTCGTTCGCAATTATATATTTACGGAACCCAACCATATGAGAAAACTATATAGATACCCCATAAAAATAATAATAATTTATTTGATACAGACAACAAAGATCCATTACAAAATTAAATTTAAAGATTACACCTGAAATATTAATATTTATTATTGGGTAATTAATCAAACTATTAAATATTTTTTTTTTTTTTTATTAAATAATAATTTAAAAATACTAATAATATTGTGTTTGGGGTTTTTTTTTTCCTAATTATTTAGGTATTAATGAAGTTGACCATCTATTAAAAATTTCACTAAATGCACAAATATTACAAATAATTTTAATGACATTATTCTGCAACCCAAAAAGGGAACTTCTAAATCGCGCAATACGGTGACGGATCAGCGCATCCAAACCAGCGACACGGGCCTCTGCGAACATCTGGGACGCACTTCAGTATCGTGGCTGACGAAACAAAACGCGGAACGAATCATTATACTGCACTTTCTGCGGTTTTTGGTGTAATTCGTCCACAGCTGAGGAGTGTAAAGTGGCTGACAGTAAGTTGAAAACAACGCTAGTTTGGAGGCATAAGAACACCTTTGAAAGCGACGAGCTATCATGTTGGAAAAAATCCGGATAGATTAGTTCTAAGGGAAGTTCCGAAGTCAGCTAAATATAGTAAATGTTGTTTATCAATGTGTGTACGAACGTATATACAACAAAATACCCGACGAAATTAAAACGCTACATAATATGAACTTATTTAAAAAAAAGATTGTAACATTGGTTAATTGAAAAAAATATTTATGATGACAAAAAACATGAACGCAAACGCATTGCGGGCGTACTATAGGGCGAAAGGGGAAGAAACCGCAGGGATAGCGTATCGGGCTCGGATGCATTGCTTTTTTGCTGAGCTGGAGCCATCTATTCCTGTCACGGAACAAAACCTGACAGACCGAGTTCGGTACATCATGCGCTCGAAAATATTTGATGATGCCGAGCTCGAACGACTACGCCGTGAGGCAATTTCCCCATCGAATGAATTGGCTATGGCTGGGGATGCGGCTCCTCAGGCGACAGACCAGCATCCACGTGTGGAAGCTGCCATGGATCTTCCAGTTGTGGTTGATTCAGACGATGATGAAATGGTCGCCCTCCAACTAGGGCAAATGAGGAGTATATTGGAAGAGGCGATTTTGGAAACGCGCAGCATGCCTCTCAATAATCGACCGCGACTTCCCCGAATACCTCTAAGCAAGCGAAATCGGGCTGTCGTGAGTCGGCAGACTGACAAGCTTCAGGTCGGGTAATAATAGACCGAGGGTTGCGCGCACCGTTAGAATGGCGTTTGCTGGGACATATATCGGTTTGTCCCAGCCGGATATCACGCAGAAACTAACGGAGCGTATAGACGACCTGAAGCAAAAGATCGCTGCTTGAAGGAAGCGGATCCGGCGATTTACCGAGAGGTCAAGGCGGTTCAACCAGAATCGTCTCTTCCAGAGTGATCAGAAAAGGCTCTATAAATCATTGGAGCGACCAGAGGTATGTGGAGCGGGCCCAGGACCGGATCAATCTAACCCTGTCGCATTTTGATGTGGCCTGTGGTTAGAGCCCGTAAACCACAACGAGAGCCCTTGGATGGAAGTTATGGTGAGCCAGAATGCGAATGTTACGCCTATGGCCCCGTCACCATAACGCCGGAAGACGTGGATGAGGCGGTTCGTAGGGCCCCCAACTGGAAAAGTCCGGGGCTCGACGGGCTGCATTATTACTGGCTGAAGGGGTTCGTAGTGTGTCACGCTGTGCTCACCCGACAGTTTCAAGAGGCTCTCGATCAGAAGTCGCTCCCGAGCCTCTTCACTACTGGGATCACTCTTGATTCCTCGAGGATACCACAGACCCGAGCAAATACCGCCCCATCACGTGTCTACTCACCATATATAAGACACTGACATCCATTTTGAGTGCGAGAATCACTCGTCACCTGGATCTAAATCAGGTGATGTCACGCGCTCAAAATGGATGTCGGGGCGGTGGTCGTGGAACCAAGGAACCACTCCTCATTGACGCGGACATTGGCAAAGTGGTGAAAAGTAACCGTCGGAACTTTTTCGCTGCCTGGCTACTACATGGCTAAAGAGAGTCCACGAGCTGTACAAGATAAACTGTACAGTTAGAGACTTCCTCGATCAGTGTATGGGGCAGTCAAGTACGATGATGGCTGCGGAGAACCACATAAGGATAAGAAGTGGTATCTTTCAGGGCGATTGTCTGAGTCCAATCTGGTTCTGCCTCTCTCTGAACCCTATCAGTTCCTTACTGGAGGGCTCCGGGTGGGGATTTCAGCTACGGAAAGGAGGTGCAAAAGTAACCCACCTTTTCTATATAGATGACCTCAAGTTATTCGCTTCCAGTCACTCCCATCTTACGGAATTGACATGAATAAACATCACTTATGAATTTAGCAATTCCATTGGAATGGAGCTGGGTACGGATAAATGTGCGCTCCTCCATGTTGAAAGGGGAAGGGTTGCTAACTCTGAGAGCATAGACTTATCTATTCCCGTCAACTTAAGGACACTTTCCGAAGTTGAAACATACCGATACCTGAGTATGTCACAGAACATCGGTATCGATGAGGCTGGTATGAAACAGTCAGTTTGCGACGTGTTTTATGCACGCTTGACTAAAGTGCTTAACAGCCTTTTGTCCGATGTGAATAATACACACGCATATAACGGTTGGGTCATGCCAGACCTCATGCATACTTTTGGCATACTCAGGTGGACTCAGACTGAAATTAACGCCCTAGATAGAAAATTCCGCAATACCATGACGTCCCATAGGGTGCATCATCCGAGATCGTCAGTAATGAGGCTGTACTTACCGCGAAAGCATGGTGGGCGTGGCTTTCTGAGTGCGTTCACCATTCATAATCGCGAAGTGTGCAGCCTCCGTCAGTACTTCCTGGCGAGATTGGATGATCCATTCTATAATAATGTCATTTCTAGTGATAAAGGGCTTACCCCTCTATCCTTAGCCAACGAGCAATGGCAGGACCCAGCAGTGCTTAGCATTTCCGACCGGGAGACCGTATTGAAGGAGAAGGAGCTCCACATGAGGTACTACAGGGCTCTACATAAGCCCTTTGTGGATACAGTCGACTACCTCAACTGGCTACGTTTCGGTGACCTCTTCGGGGAAACCGATCACGTTATTAAGACCAATAACTATCGGAGATACATCCTAAAAGATGGCGCCGTCGACATATGTCGGGCTTGTCATATCCGGTTGTTCGGCTTTTTCTAACTCTGTGTACTTGCACAGGCACAACCTAGTAGCCAAAATTCTACACCAGGAGCTCGCTCTGAAATACGGTCTCGTGGACCGGAAACTGCCGTATTACAATTACTTGCCGGAAACCGTGCTCGAAAATGACCGTGCCAGGCTCTACTGGGACCGGGCCATCATCACAGACAGGACTATTCTTGCGAACAAGCCTGATATTGTGCTGATGGACCGGGCACAGTCAAGGATGATTTTGGTCGACATTACCATTCCGTATGACGAGAACCTCGTGGAGCCGAAACAGATAAGCGAACAAAATATCTGGACCTGGTTCACGAGGTGACCGACATATGGGGTGGGCTGTCGACCGAAATTATACTTGTAGTCGTTTCTGCAAACGGGCTAATCCCAGTTAGCCTCTCGGGTTATCCGAGGCGACTAGGACTCCGTAACGGACTGCTCCGGGCTCAAATGCAGAAGGCGGTGCTCCTCGATACCCCCGCATTGTCCGCCAGTTTATTTCCCTTTCCCCCTAACCCTCGGCCGTTTGCTTTACCCTGCCGAGGGCTTCCATCTGGTTGGGCTTTTATTTATGTATGTATTTTTATATATTTGTTTTATTTTATTGTTATTTATGTATATTTATCATTTTCGTTTGCTATTATATATTTATGGAACCAAACCAGATGAGAAAACTATATAGATACCCCATAAAAATAATAATAATTTATTTGATACAGACAACAAAGATCCATTACAAAATTAAAGATTACACCTGAAATATTAATTCTTATTATTGGTTAATTAATCAAAATATTAAATATTATTATTTAGATATTTATAAAGTTGACCATCTATTAAACATTTCACTAAATGCACAAATATTACAAACAATTTTAATGACATTATTCTGCGACCCAAAAAGGGAACTTCTAAATCGCGCGATATGGTGACGGATCAGCGCATCCAAACCAGCGACACGGGCCTCTGCGAACATCTGGGTCGCACTACAGTATCGTGGCTGACGAAACAAAACGCGGAACGAATCATTATATTGCACCTTTAGCCTGCAGTATTCCTCTTTAGTGTAATTCGTCCACAGTTGAGGAGTGTAAAGTGGCTGACAGTAAGCTGAAAACAACGCTAGTTTGGAGGCATAAGAACACCTTTGAAAGCGTCGAGCTATCATGTTGGAAGAAATCCGAATAGATTAGTTCTAAGGGAAGTTCCGAAGTCAGCTAAATATAGTGAATGTTCTTTATATGTTTATGCAATGTGTGTACGAACGTATATACAACAAAATACCCGACGAAATTAAAACGCTATATAATATGAACTTATTTAAAAAAAGATTGTACCATTGGTTAATTGACAAAAATATTTATGATATTAATGAATTTCTGATATTGTAAAATACATTTCAACATTGTAAATAATAAAATTTAAATAAAAATGTTTAATTTGTTAATTTTTAATACTATATAGGTTATTTTGAAACAAATTTAATTTGCATGCTATATTATATTAAAATAGCAAAACATGCGGGCATAATAAAACTCCGAAACATTTTTATAATATTATGTTATATAAATATTGTGATCTAGACATTTTTCACCTCAAATATAATTGTTATAAAAAATATTGTAAAACTTCATTTATAATTTGTAGCTTCAGTATAGGTTGTATGTATTGTATTACTTTTAACTACTTAGCCCATACCCCATATCTTCCCGTGGGTATCGTAAGAGGCGACAGAGGGAGACAGGCAGGAGATAGGCAGCAGCATCTTCCTGATAACAATAGTGATATAATAAAAAACTGCGGTTGCCAACCAGCTCGCCAAGCGTGGCAACTATGGCAAATATCCCCCATGAACAACGACGCAAACAAACGGTCCACAGTCCCCGGCGGCTTCGCTATTCCTGGCTATGGTGACCATGGTAACGGCAGGGCAGGGGGTGCTAAGAATCTCCGGTGGAGGTTTGGTTGCCACCTACGACGACTCGACCTGGCAACATATAACGCACGCACCCTGAGGACTGTCGAGAAGATACTGGAGCTGGAAGAAGAGGTAGACAAGTTGCGCTGGCATATTATTGGATTATCCGAGGTCCGAAGAGAGGAAGAGGACACGGTAATCCTCGAGTCCGGCAACTTGTTCTATCACGGGGAGGGCGACCATCTGTCCCAAGGAGGTGTCGGATTTATCGTCCACAAGTCTCTCATCAACAGCGTTGTAAAGATTGGGAGTGTGTCGACGAGGATCACGTACTTGATACTCAGAAACACCAAACGGCATTCGCTGAAGGTCATACAGGTTTACGCTCCAACCTCGGCACATCCCGATGAGGAGGTGGAGGAAATGTATGAGGATATTTCCAGAGCCATTCATTCCTCCTAAACCCACTACACGGTATGATGGGAGACTTCAACGCAGAACTAGGCACAAGAGAAAACGGTGAGCTGAAGTTAGGGAAATTTGGAGTAGGGCAACGAAACCGAAGGGGCCAGCTGCTGACCGACTTTATGGATAAAGAGGGACTCTTTATGATAAACTCTTTCTTCTAGAAGCGGCCCCACAGGAAGTGGACCTGGTCGAGCCCCGACGGTTCGACAAAAAATGAGATTGACTTCATTTTGACGACCAGACGCCAACTGTTCAGTGATGTCTCAGCGATCGCAAGAGTAAAAACTGGCAGCGATCATCGAATGGTTAGAGGCACACTGAACTTAAACGTTAAGTTGGAGAGGTCTCGTCTAATGAAGTCAACGCTACGTCCCCCTCGTGTTCTAATCCATAAACCCGAAATCTTTTAGCTCGAGTTACGTAACCGCTTTCAGTGTCTAGAAGATTGCAATGCAGTGGACGATATGAATGCCAAGCTCGTGGAAACTTTCATGGTGGTGGAACATGCGGTCGGAGCTAAGTTTTGCAAGACCCGCCGCAGAAGAATAGAAAAACTCTCCGATCACACTCTTAATCTCATGGCTGTTAGACGGGAGATGAGGATGCGATCGTCAACAGATTTGACAGCATACAGGCATCTGAACAGACAGATCTCCATATGCATGCGGCTAGACTTACGCAACTTGAATACTGCTCGTATTAAGAAGCGATCGGGCGGAACCAGGGCTCCAAGTCTTTGCCAGAGATCTGTCTGCCGGAAAGAGCCAACTGTCAAAGCTAAAGACTGAATGTGGCAGCATCGTTTCCGGGACACCTAAGATTTTAAGTGAGATTGAGAGGTTCTATGGGCAGCTGTACACATCATCGTTGGAGCACACTCACTCACAAATGTGAGTAGCGATCCAAGAGCAAGTCTTATCCGACACTGTTCCGATGATATCCCGGACGTCAGTCTGAGCGAGATTAGAATGGCTCTCCAGCACCTTAAAACAGGCAGGGCCCCAGGCGAGGATGGAATTTAAGCGGAGCTTCTGAAACCGGGTGGAACATTGGTACTTGAAGTCCTTCATAAGCTCTTCAATTCCGTCCTCCATGGTGGCACTAATCCGGAGGCGTGGATTTCATTGAATATGAGCCTAAAATAGCAACTTAATGCTACCAGGTTTTTTACAATGACTGGAGAGTACCAGGGACCTTTTTACTTCTAACCAGTTATTCCATCTAAGTCCTCAATCGTGACAAGGCATCTGCATTTTGATTCTTAATGAGATCTTTTTCCATCTCTGCACAGAGAGAATGACTCACTGGCCCATGCCGCAAAGAAAAAAGCCGATTTGTTAGGCTCTCCCTTTTCGTCCAACTCCACTCTCCATGACGGGGGTAACAAACCGTTGACCACCCCGAAGTGTGAGTGCTCCATGCAGAATACGCGCTTTGCTCAACGCTCAGTTCGCAAAGCACTCCTTTCCCTTGACGGCAGCAAGTTGAATGGACCTGATGGAGTCCCTCCCGTTGTGCTCTCTCCGGAGTTCGCACCGGTTTTACTTCGTTCGCCGTTCTATACACTTCAGACCTGAACACAGCAGTGCAAGAACTTCTATTTGGCTATGGAAATGGATAAGATGTAAACAGATAGATATTCGCTTATTATAATAATATAAAACAACAATAAATATCTGAAAATAAATAAATTTATTGAACAAAACACATCCGGTCCAAATAAATTAAAAATAATAAATATTCTACACCGCAACGTTTTGGTATTCGTCAAGGTATTCTCCGATAACGTTATGATCAACCTTTTCCCATGGTATGAATAGCTTCAGCCCCGTGTTGAAGGAAGTTGCCTCTATGTTGCTCCGCTGGCAATTTGCGTAACAGATAAAGTCGCAAGTGGAGGTCTGGGTGTTGAAATGTAAACCTTCAGAGCATACAGTTAAGATAGGGTTTTCGCCGTCACACCTCCAGAACTTGTCGCAGTCCGTTTCGTGAGACCAAGGCAAAACGTTGCAGCCGTTTTTGCACTTGTTGTAATTTCCATTTTCACAAGCAGCGGCCTCAGGCCAGTCGCATACCTAAAATGAACACAAAGTTGTTTTAGATACTTAGTTAATAGACCAAAAACGAAGGGGGAAGGGAAGAGAAGACTATCGTCGGCAGTGGGACAGTATGAACTTATATAGTATTAACACGTTGACTGCGAAACGAGGCTTGAAACCCCTCGCCCGTGTCTCGTCTATCGTAATAACGGATTTTTGAGGCCATCCGTTGTTTTCGAACGATGTTCCCAAAGTAAGCAAAGCAATCTTTTGACTTTTTCGGACCAATGTAGAAATATCAATGATTTACCTCAACTGTTGGATTGAAGTGTAGGCCCTCGGGACACGAGCGTTCAACTTTTTCACCACGGACGCAATAGAAGAATTTAGTGCAGTCACTTTCGTGAGGCAAAAGTTTGTGGATATCAAAGTCAGCGGGGCAACCGTTTGGCAACAATCCAATGTCATCGCCGCCATCAACATCACCATCACCATCACCGTTGCCACCACCGCAATTGCCACCATCAGCGTTAGGGTCACAACCAGCGCTAGCAGGCAAGTCGCACACCTGTTATTAATGAATTTCAAAATATTAAATACTTATATACATACGAATCCTTTTGGTATTCTTCCTGGTTTTGCTAAAGACAACAAACATCCATGGTTAGTACTACATTAATGCTCAAAAACTAAGTGTTAGTATTTTGGAAACAATTATATTAAATTTAGAATTAAATTAAATCCAACTTAATCAAATTAATTCAAATCAAATCAGACAAAATAAGACTAAATTAAATTCTAATTTGTCATGTACCTAAGAGGCACCCCGTGCGGTCGACACCCAGAAGAACTACTATCCACTGTATAAGTCATCGTTCGCACGAAGTGCCTTACAATAGGCGCATGCGGATCATCTGCCACCGTTATCAGGATGCTGTTATCACTTCTCCGTGTCTTTGATATCAGCGACGCTAAATTTTTCCGAACTACGGCATGAAAACCGTCAGTTCGGGTCTGTGCAAACATGCCAGAGGCACTACAGTAGTGCCAACATCATCCTGAAAACGTTATTATACTGGACTCGCAGCTCCCAGGGTGTTTAGCGATTTTAGCCCGTGTACAGACCCTATCAATACGCTTTGAAGAAGGTTATTTTAACCTGGTCTGAACAGCGGGTAAATCTACGGGCCAGCATATTGCCACGTGTTGCCTAAAGCCCTACACTACCTCTCTATATCTAGATCATCTTGAAGGTCATCGGCAAGAATATACCCTAGGTATTTAAATTGATAAACTCGCTTCAGTTCCAATTTATTTAAGGTTATTGCAGGACTAGATTCGGGACACTTGCCGGCTACCCTAAAGATCATGTATTCACTTTTATTAATGTAGTATACAGACTTTCCGAACCAGTGGTAAATTAAACGTGAGATCTCAATGAGCGGAAATTATAATTTATAGTGAATAAAAAGTTTCTGTTTCTGCGCGCACATTATACTAGCCTGAAATAACAACATCTAACTCTTTATACTGGTAACGTGCAAAATCGTAACGCCTATGTGGAATTTCTGCTCGTTTGTCACACATACTTCTTTTAAAAAAAGCTTTTTTATATGGATGTTGAAGCCCACAGAAATTTATATTTATCCTCCGTTAAGAATCATCAAATGTAGTTGCGTTGTCAGCCCTGAAGACTAAGATGGAATCCCTCGTTGCCAGTAAAAAGTGTCTCCGGATCTCTACACTCACCATAAAAAATACAGCAGCATATTTTAGCTGCTATTTCACGCTGGTGTTCTGTAAGAGCGTGATACTGCCCCGGTCGAGTCAACCTATTCGTGCCACAACCATAATATAGCTGCAGCGTGGCTCTAGGATTTTTGAAATTTTGTTAGTATGTATTCATTTTTAGTATTTAACCACCAAATACCAAAAAATGTTATGTAAGATAGTCACCTGTAATTCTGCATTAAAATGCGTACCACATGGACAATCCCTCTCAACTAATTCTCCACGTAAGCAATGGTAGAACTTGGAGCAGTTCGTTTCATGCGGCAATAACTGGAAGACACTGAAGTTAGCTGGACAACCGTTGGGCAATGTAGCCTCGCAGTCACATTCAGGTGCTGATGTGGGGGTTGTAGTTGTAGTTGTGTATGTGTCTGTAGTAGTTGTTGGCTCTTCACTTGTTGTTGTTGTTGGCTCATCAGTGGTTGTTGTTGTTGTTGACTCTTCATTGGCTGTTGTTGTTGTTGGCTCTTCAGTAGTTAGTAGTTGTTGTTGTTGTTGGCTCTTCAGTGGTTGTTGTTGTTGTTGGCTCTTGAGTGGTTGTTGATGTTGTTGGCTCCTCAGTGGTTGTTGTTGTTGTTGGCTCTTCAGTGGTTGTTGTTGTTGTTGGCTCTTCAGTGTTTGTTGTTGTTGTTGTTGGCTCTTCAGTGGTTGTTGTTGTTGTTGGGCTCTTCAGTGGTTGTTGTTGTTGTTGTTGGCTCTTCAGTGGTTGTCGTTGGTGGCTCTTCAGTGGTTGTTGTTGTCGGCTCTTCAGTGATTGTTGTTGTTGTAGGTGCTGGCGTAGTAGTAGTTGTTGTTGTAGGTTCCTCTGTTATAGGTGCATCAGTACTTGTAGTCGGCGCTAGTGTAGTTGTTGTAGTTGGAGCGTTGCTTGTGGTAGTTTCTTCTGTTGTAGGCGGCGGTGACCCGGGTAGTGTACAATTTGCCAGTGTGGGATGGATACAAACCTATTGACAAATATCGATATTTGAAAATTAAGTTCAAAGTAAAATCTGACTTCAATCAACTAAAAGGAATAAAATAATTTCACATTCTAAAGTCGGTAGTAAGACATTGTATACAAGAATTAATTTATTAAATTAAAGACTTAATTTAAATTGTAAATTTAAATAAAGTCCACTCAAAAATATCACCGCCTCAATGTTGGCCAAATAGTTTCATCAAAAACTTCATCTTCCCTCCCTCCTTTCTTGAAGACCTTTGTATGAAAACTTGTATACAATTAACGAAGATATCGCGTAACGTACATATTAAAAACATACAGTCTTAAACTTCACCTTTTTGCAGTCGTCTAAAAACAACGTTCAACTTTAAAATCAAATTAGCTGGCTAGGCAGACGTGTTCTACCCTTTTCCAGTAAATATAAAATTTATTTATAGCTCTACCACAGTAATATTAACGCATATATGTTATTCCTGTGCACTCTTTCCAAAATAATCCATTTTGGATTTTGCAATATGATAGGAATTGGCAAAGGTAGCTGTTATTATTATTGGGGTATCTGTATAGTTTTCTCATCTAGTTGGGTTCTATAAATATATATTTATTAATTGAAATGAAAAGATAAATATACACAAATATCAATAAAATAAAATAAATACCAAAAATACATAAATAAATAAAGATCCAACCAGACGGAAGCCCTCGGTAGGGGCGACCAAATGGCCGAGGTTTAGGAGGAAAGGGAAAGAAAACTAAAGCATTTTATCGAGCACAGATCTTGCTAAGCCCAATTTTTCAAGGTTGCCACTAAGCTGTTTTGGTATAATACCTGTAGTTGAGAGGATAAGCGGAATTATAATTACCTCATTTTGTCGCCACATCTGCTTTACCTCTTCAGCAAGTGTTTGGTACTTTGAATTTTTTTCTGTGTTCTGTATTGTGGAATGTTGTGTGAGTTGGGAACACCTATGTCAATTATTTAAGCGGACTTATTTAAGTCCGCTTAACTTCTTTATCAATCAGCACAATATCTGGCCGGTTATGGGGAATTGATCGATCCGTCAAAATTGATCTATCCCAGTAAATCTGTACCTTATCATTTTCTAATACAGGACTCGGTTGGTATTTCCAATACGTATTAGTATTATTATTACTGGGGGGTATCAATACAGTTTTCTCATCTGGTTGGGTTCTATAAATATATAATTATAAATGAAAATGAAAAGATAAATATACATAAATATCAATAACATAAAATATATATAAAAATACATAAATAAATAAAAGCCCAACCAGATGGAAGCCCTCGACAGGGGAGACCAAACGGCCGAGGGTTAGGGGGAAAGGGAAAGAAACTGGCGGACGATGCAGGCGGTATCAAGGAGCACCGCCTTCTGCATTTGAGCCTGGACCGGTCCGCCACGTAGTCTCAGCCGCCTCAGATGATCCGAAAGGCTGACTGGGATTAAGCCGTTTGCAGAGACGACTACAGGAATAATTTCGGTCGGCAGACTACCCCACATGTCGGTCACCTCGTGAGCTAGAAATAACTTCCTTATATGTAGAAAGGATCATCCGATCTCACCAGGAAGTAATCACGGAGGCTGCACACTTCGCGATTATGCGTGGTGAGCATGTTTAAAAAGCCTACCTAGTAGTTGCTGCTTTTTTCTCGAAATATAGCCCTTCAGCAAAGTATAGCCATTCAGCAAGAAAACACAGCCAGCGTCTCGTTTGTTATAGCTAAAACTAACTTCTAAGGACTAAAAATAACAGATTAATTTAACAACTGTGTAGTGGCGGTGCGATATAAGAACATCCACTACCCCATATCATCCCGTGAGTGTAGTAAGCGGCACAGAGCGAAACAAACCATGAGATAGGCTGTAGCGTCTCCTAAAAACTACGGCTTTCAACCCGCTTACCAAGCGAGCCAAATATGATTTATATCTACCTATGAGGCAATCTATGGGAAAAGCTTATGTTAAGCAGAGGACTTTAATAGAATGTAACGGTAACAGAATTTCAACAAATAAAATTCTTCAACAGCTTAATAACGATTAAGACGTACTGTGTCGAAAGACCAAAGACTCGACTACAAAAGCTTTTACACGGAAATTTTTGTTTGAAGCATAATATTTAAACTTTTTTATGGGACTCAGGCAACTAAAATGCCGTTTAAATAGCTACATTCAACTTCATCCCCAATTTTTCCCATCCTTGGGGGTGGAATTTTTTATTCAAATATAAATGATATTAGCTTTGAAGTATAGGCTATTTTATTTGTTTCAATGTGAGAAGATTTAAAACAACATACAATAAATGGGAATAAACCATCGAATTCAGAACCTTTTTTGAATTTGGTAAAAAAGGGGGTATTGCCTTACTACTTACTTACTTCGTACAATACTTCGTACAATTTTCAACAAACTTACTTGAAGCTCGTAGGAGAACTCGGTCCCCGGCGCGCAGTCTCTTGCAGTTTCCCATTTGAAACCGTATTCACAGTAGTAAAACTTAGTGCAATCGTATTCATGGGGAAGGAGGTAATGTGCCGCGCTTGTAGGACATCGTTCATCACGCACTTGTCTCTCTTGCTTCTCGAAGTCGAGTTCTACGACCTTAGGAACATCCTCATCCCAGGGCATTCCCTGAGCTAAAGCCAGGAGCGCCAGGAAAAAGAACTTTTCTGGAAAGAACATACTTATTAGTTTATTAACTTTGTTGCTTACATTATAGAAATATGCTAACGTCCCACTTCTGGACACAAGCCTCCTTCGTACCAATTTTAAAACGAATCTATGATACGTTAAATGTCACGTGGTAACCTGCTTAACGTGAAATTAATATTTTCCAATAACGTGCATAGTTTTCGGTTTTCTATATAGATATTTATGGAACATACATTTTACAAATAAAACATATTTATACTTATAACCTCATACCTACAACATGTAATTAGAAGAAGAGCTTTAACTGCTATTGGAACAGTAAATACAGTCAAAGATTTAAATCATTTAAAGAGTAATTAAATTTGACATTGACAAACGTTTAATAATCGTCCATGGCACCTTTTTTATGGGCGCCATAAGCGAAGCTAAGTTTCTAGATAAACTAGAAATATTTTTTACCCAAAAATAGATGTCATAAACTTCAAACTTAACGTAGAGTGCGACTGCATTATAAACTAAATTACTTTGTGTCAGAGTGCCAACTTACAGGAAGTAACTTGAATAGAAAAAATAGAGCTAGTCTATATCTACAAATAATTAATTTCCTTAAATAAAGCAGATCGAAATTATTTACCATGAATTTGAATACGTGAGATAAAAGCTAGCCCAAGATACTTAAACTCACACTTGAATCTAAATAAAATTGAAATTTTTCCACTTACCAATCATTGCGTCTGTTTGACGCCTAATTTTTGAATATGATGAGTCCAATTATTATGTATATAGTTTAGAGCAAAAGGCCACTAACACACTACACTAACAGCTGCACTATAAATACTATTTATTCTGGTCCCTCTTTTATAATGTGTTATATTAAAAGATACGATCAAAGAACAGATAAAATCGTCCATATTGTAATCTTGATTATCTCATTAATAATCATGTACTGCGGAAAATGGGCAAAATTACATGAAATGACACTTAGTTTTTTTATTTTATTTCGTTTTGATAGTAATTTACTAGATCCAATCAGCTTCGGTATTTAGTTATGTCAGCGAGTGCCCGTTTGATAAATGTATGTGAGACATGAACACTGACCATACTCAAGACTCCGAAGTTATACTAAAAACTTTTTATTCTAGTAAGGCTTGTATTAAAAACGTTAAAATCTACACCGGTTTACGAAAACAAGACTTCAGAGAAGAAGCGGCATGAAACTTTTTTAATTTTTGAATGCCATGTTCATAGAATACTATAATACATAGGTACATAATAGAAAGGGGGAATGGGCGTTTTCGTGTCAAGCGTCGCTGCATGCAAATCCATACTAATATTATAAATGCGAAAGTGTGTTTGTTTGTTTGTTTGTTCTTCTTTCACGTCGCAACAGAGCGTCGGCATGGCATGATTTTTTGTATGGGGATAGTTCGGTGGCTGTAGAGTGACATCGGTTACTTTTTTCCGCAAAAAAACATGCCATTCCTGTGGGAAAATCGAATATGTTGCACAAGTTTGTCCTTCTTTCACGTCGCAACAGAGCGTCGGCATGGCATGAATTTTGGTATGGGGATAGTTTTCAGCGGAAAAACAAATCATTTCTGAGGGAAAATCGAATATGATGCAAAATTAAATTCAACTAGGTGGCGCCACCGTGATTCTACAAGACGGACGACGGTACGATGGACGAACACAGACGGTCGGAATATCTGGATTATTATGTCTTTTTACCAAAATTAAGATAAGAAATGTATGGATCTGTATTTTTCCATGCAGTACCGGGAAGAGAGCGATAAAAAACATAAAATTCACCAGCTGATTTTCTTCAAACATTTTGGTGCATTGTAATTCACAGAATAGGCGGTAACCCCGCAGACGATAATTAGCAATCCGTTGATGCTCTGCCTACCCCGCAATGGTTACAGGCGTGATGATAAGTATGGATCAGAAATATTATCACCACCTGTCACGCTTTCACCCTTTATTACTTAACTGTGGTAGAAACAGTTCTTAGTAAGCCTTAGTGATATTTATTGAACGGAAATGAATACAGTTCTTATATGTGGTAATGAATGAATCGGTATTACAATAAGAAAAATTGTGCAAAATTATAAGAAAAATATTTTTTCAGAGTTCTTATTAACTAACGTATACATAGTTTGAATTGATTCCGCTAGATGTCGTTACTAGGTTTTTAAAACGCGGTAACGAAATGTTTCCTGACATGTACTTAACTCCCGCCGTTGAGCCGCGCGTTAACTTATAGTGCATACGGTACCTATACGCTTAAATTATTTCTATTTCGTAGCTTATTCGACTACCTGCTTTCGATTTCGGTTGTTTGTTATTTGCTTTGTGATTTGGTTAAGGTTGAATGGATTTATATTGGCTTTCATTTTCGGATTTGTGTATTTTCTTGGTTCGGTTTTGTTGATTTAGTTGGTATTCCTTTATACATATTTAGACTCTGGCTTTGATTTTGGATTTGGTTTATTTAGTATCGTGAATTGGTTTTCGTTATTTTAGGTTGTTTAACAATATTTAAAAGGAATATTAATAGTAAAGATAGTGTATACGGTACCTATACACTTACTTCTTTTTTCGTTGGTTATATTTATATTGACTACTGATTTCGATTTCGGTTTTCTGCGATTTGTTTTGTGATTTGATTTAAGTTGATTCGATTTCTTTTGGCTATCGTTTTCGGATTCGTGTTGTATTTTGAATTGGTTTTGTTGTTTTGATTTTAAAAAATATTTAAAAGGAATATTTATTTCTTTTAGATATTTTGGATTTGATGTTAAAAAAATATTTAAAAGGAAATTTAATTCCTTTTAGGTATTTTAACGTTTTTTATAAACAGTTTTTTTGTTACTTCATAATGCCTCGCAAACGTAAATCCAGTCTTTCAAGAGTATCTTCTCAAAGACAAGCGAAAAGATTAGCTTGATCGCTAGAATCTTTAGAAGATGCTGAACTGAGAAGGCAAGAAAAATCAGAGCGTCAGGCTGCTTTTAGAGCATTTAAGTACCTTCTCAACGTCAGCAAAGGCGACTTGAACAGACATAGCGTCAGGCTGCTTTAAGAGCTTCCGAAACACCTTCTTAAAGTTAGGAAAGGCGTCTTGAACAGGCAGAGGTCAAGCTTTAAGAGCTTCTGAAACACCTTCTCAAAGTCAGCGAAGGAGTCTTGAACAGGCGGAGCGTCAAGCTACTTTAAGAGCTGCTGAAACATCTGCTCAAAATCAGCAAAGGCGTCTTGAACAGGCAGAGCGTCAAGCTACTTTAAGAGCTACTGAAACACCTGATCAAAGTCAGCAAAGGCGTCTTGAATAGGCAGAGCGTCAATCTACTTTAAGAGCTACTGAAACACCTGCTCAAAATAAGCAAAGGCTATTCGAATAAGCGGAACGTCAGGCCGCCTTAAGAGCCACGGAAACATCTGATGAAACTCAACACAGACACATTGAGCAAGCTGAACGTCAATCTACTATAAGGCCATCTGAAACACCAGAACAGACTCAGGCGCGAAGAGATGCAAATGCACAACTCCAAGCTAAACGTTGACAAAATTTTCAAAAAGAAACAATTGGTCGGTTGTTAATGACGCAGCATCCAATTATGATACGTTGATTGATTATAAAAATCACAGGTTAGTTGTTATCGGACTGATGGACAAGGCTTGTCGATTTTGCAGCGCTTTAAAATGGAAAGATGAGACCGCAGACACGTGCTGTTCCAATGGCAAAGTGTCTCTTCCGTTACTTGGGGAACCAGAAGAACCTTTGAAAACTCTCTTTTTATATGATGCTAATGAGTCACGGTGCTTTTTAAACAGGACCAGGAGTGGACCGGGAAATAATAATGCCGGGATTTTCGCCTACATTTATGGTGCAAGGGCAAATTTATCTTATCATAGAATAGGTTTACTTTTACCAGATCAAAACGAACAGCATAAATATTTACAAGTATATTTTATGGGTGACGAAGAAATTGAGGTAGACCGTCGCTGCCAATTTATCCAGGGAGTTGAGAGAGACACAGTGTTCAAAATTCAAAGATTTTTAATATTTTAGTCAAAACATTAAAAACTGCTTTAGAAAACCTACCTGAACAGGATTATAAAGTCGTCATTCACGCAGATCGGACCCCTCGAGGAGAGCATTAAAGGCACTACAATGCACCTTTGATAAACGAAATAGTAGCCGTAATTAGTGGTGATCAATTTTCTTCACGAGACATTGTCTTGCGAGCACGTGGTGATACCTTGCAACGGGTAGCCGATACACACAAGTTTTATGACGCTCTGCAATACCCATTGATTTATTGCAAAGGACTAGAGGGTTATCATTTTCAAACTCCACTCAATAACCCGGTCACAAAGGATACTCCGAACAAAAAACTATCATGTATGGCTTTTTATGCGTATCATATGATGTTGCAAGAAAATGAGTTTAACCTCTTAGCCCGGTATAGACAATTATTTCATCAATTTTTGGTAGACATGTATGTGAAGGTAGAAAGTGAACGTCTCCGTTATATATCTTTAAATCAAAAAAAGCTGCGCGTTGATAATTATATACATTTACAAGATGCAGTTTCTAGCGACGCCAATGTAAACCCCAGAGATTTAGGTAAAATGTTAATTCTGCCCTCATCATTCGTTAACAGTCCCCGCTACCTACATGAGTACACACAAGAGGCATTCGCCTATGTCCGAACTTACGGAATTGTTACTTTTACTTGCAATCCCAAATGGAAAGAAATAACCAAGGAGCTAATGCCGGGCCAAAAAAGTACTGACAGACACGATTTAGTTGCTAGAGTATTTAGATTAAAAGTACAAAAATTAATGTATGTAATTAACAAAGTGAATTTTCGGAGAGGTGCAGTGCTTCATGTATTCAATTGTATGGCAAAAAAGAGGATTACCGCATGCCGACATTCTAAATTGCCTTAAAGAGAAGTTGCGGCACAGCCAAATAGACGACATAATAAGCGCCGAGATTCCGGATCCAGAGCAAGATAGAGAATTGTATGATACCATCGTCCGAAATATGATACACGGTCCATGTGGAGCACAAAATTCAATATTGCCATGTGTGAAAGAAGGAAAATTTACAAAAAAATTCCCTAAACAGCTATTAAAAGAAACTGCACAATGACAATGGCTACCCTTTATACAGACGCAGAGCTCCCGAAGATGGTGGCAGGAAAGTTACAATCAAATCTCGTTCTGGACCGTTCGAAACGTTAGATAACGAGGCTTCTACTTGAGCTACTTTGCCATATTTTAAATAACTAGCTGTTACCCGCGGATTCGCCCGCATGGTCACTGGGAAATGAACTATCCATTGCTTTTTGAATTGAAAGAAAACTGAGTTTTATAGATTTGTCAGAGATGCAGCCATTAAAAGGAAACACAGCGTATAGGAAAGCATGAAAATAGCCCGTTTATACCAAATGGAAATGGGATATTTTTTAATTAAAGGAAACTGAGCATTATTATTCGTCAGGGTTGCAGACTTTTGAAAAGAAACTGAGCTAAATTGGTTCGTCAGAGATGCAGCTTTCTGAATTGAAAGGAAACTGAGCTTAATAGGTCCGTCAGAGGTGCAGCATTTGGAATTGAAAAGAAACTGAGCTAAATAGGAAATTTTGAACTGAAAGGGAAGATCTGTGGGAATTCTGATTAATTTATTGTGGGAATTTTGGAAAAAAAACTAACTGAACACTATTTTAAGACGCTACTGTACACAATGTTATATGTTTTTCCATTCGGGGAAAGAATGTGGAGATTGTGGGCATTTGACACACGCGAACATGCTACATACAGCTGACCATGAGAGAAGTACGGTTTTTCTAAGTTGACCCCCGCTACCTGTAACGTTTGCCCTTGCGCTTTATTAATTGTCATTGGAAAACTAAGCTTAATAGGGAACTGCAACCTTTTGAATTGAAAAGAAAGTTCTGTGGGAATTATAGGGATCCGTGGTATAATAACATTTTCAGTTTTTCCTACGCCTGTCAAAATTGTTGCACCGATTATGTTCCGTCCAAGATATGTCACACGGAGCCTTGTCCCATTACATAACCGAGGAGCATCTAAATTTCGCATTAGCATGACTGGGACGCCTAATTTTAATTGAAGCTTATGTGAGGGCACACCTGACAACTCTAGAGAATTTAGAAACTCTACGGGATATGAAATGCTCTGTTTTGTGTCCATAACTGTGTCTACTGACAAATACTCTGTTATTTCTCCTGCTACTTTGCTCAATATATATCTGAATTTATTTTCTTAACGCTCTCATTTTTGGTGCAAGAATCGCCCTTTCACGTAACCATTTGTCTTCATGCATGTTGTTCGTTAAATCTGAATAAACGCTCGTAATTAATTCGGAATGACTCTGTACTAAATTACAAAAATCTCTCGTCAATTTAACGCAGCCCTAAGCATCCGTTTCCAACCGCCCATCGCCAATTTTTAATAGTGTGTCAGCATAGTTTCCAGCATTGATAACCATATACAAATGCACTCTCATATTCGTAGTTAAACTGAATTTTGTCACCTTGTTCCATAAAATAGACGACTTGAGGCGTGCTTTAATTTCATCTGCAGGTATGTTCTTTTGAATGACAGGTAAAGTTTGGCGAAAGTCACCAGCCAGAAAAACCACCATTCCTCCCATTACATCGGTATTGCTGCGCAAATCCTAGAGCGTTTGATTTAGTGCTTCTACAGCTTTTTTATGCGACATTGTACTTTCGTCCCACACTAAAAGTTTGCATTGTCGTAACACCTCCTCCTCCTCTGACGAATCAATTTAGCTCAGTTTCTTTTCAAAAGTCTGCACCCCTGACGGATAATTATGCTCAGTTTCCTTTAATTAAAAATATCCCATTTCCATTTGGAATAAACAGGCTATTTTCATGCTTTCCTATACGCTGCGTTTCGAAACATTTAAATAGGCTGACGAATCAATTTTGCTCAGTTTCTCAGTTTTCTTTCAATTCAAAAAGCAATGGATAGTTCATTTCCCAGTGACCATGCGGGCGAAGCCGCGGGTAACAGCTAGTTATTTAAAATATGGCAAAGTAGTCACATTTGTCGAAGGAATTGCTAAAGCTCTAGATAGACAGGAGGAAGTAGACGTTGTGTACACAGACTTCAGCAAGGCCTTCGACAAAATACCCCACTTACCTCTTAGAGACAAACTTACTGCCTATGGCTTTACAAGAAATTTTGACAACCGGATTAATTCATATCTAACGAATAGACATTTCTTCGTTGTTGCTAAAGGCTATAAGTCTGAAGCTCACAAGATAACTTCAGGAATTCCTCAAGGATCCCATTTGGGGCCAATTCTTTTTAACGTATATATCATCGATATGCCCAATAGGTTTTTTTCGTCAAAGCCCTATCTTTTCGCAGATGATTTGAAAATTTCCAGAACTATTAAGTCCCAAGCTGATGTTCTCTTGTTACAACATGATTTAAATAGGTTATACAATTGGTGCTGTACAAATGGAATGGAATTAAATATGGATAAATGCTTTTTTATTAAATTTACACGAAAACATAGTAAAACTAAATCCAAATATTATATTGATGGCAAACCATTAAAAGAAGTTGATAGAATTAAGGACCTGGGAATAATTCTAGATAACAAATTAACTTTCGTGCAACATAGTGAAAGCATTGTTAGGCGCTCATCTAATATGCTGGGCTTTATTATTAGAAACAGTAAAGAAAGTTCAAAAACTTACAGACACGTATCACTTTGTACAAAGCACTAGTACGTAGTCTTCTTGAATACTGCCCTGTTGTATGGAGACCACACTATGCCACGCACATATTAAGAATAGAACGGGTCCAAAAACACTTTTTATGGTATCTATCTCACATCTCCAAAGTTTCAAAGAAAAAGTTATCCTGTCATGAAAACCTCAAACACTTTAAAATGTCCTCGTTGAATAAAAGAAGAACCCTTTTGGACTTAATATGCATTTATAAAATTTGTAATAATGAAATTGACTGCCCTCAGCTTCTAAACCTTTTTAATTTCAGGATCCCCTTCAGGGTTCCAAGGAAACCCGTTTCTCTATTTTATCCACCATTCCGCAGGACTGTTTTAGGAAAACATTCACCAGTTCTTCGTCTGTGTAACGCATTAAATACGTGGTTTATTAATGATCCCAAGGATGTTTTCTCTCTTAAAATTAACCAGTTTCGTGCACATTTGTTAAAAAAAATCCCAGATTAATTACACCTATCTTTTACCTGTTATAACTAGTTTAAATTTAACCTTATATCATATAATCATATTATATAATATAAATATCATATAAAAGGTACTTATGTCACATTTTAAAATAGCACGTTGTGTTTACCTGTAACTGATTGTGCATTTAGCTCATAATAATTTATTACAATGTAACTACTTTAAGTTTCTGTAATGTAACAGTCGTTGGTAGACCAAATAAATAAATAAATGAATAGAGAAGACGACTCACTGGCCCATACCGTAAAGGAGAAAGCCGATTTGTTAGGCTCTCTCTTTTCGTCCAACTCAACGCTCGATGACGGGGGGAACAAACCGCCGACAACCCCGCGGTGTGAGTTCTCCTCAGAGTTCGCTCAGTTCGCAAAGCACTTCTCTCCCTGGACGGCAGCAAGTCGAATGGACCTGATGGAGTCCCTCCCGTTGTGCTGAAGATGTGTGCTCCAGAGTTGGAATCGGTTTTAACGCGTCTTTTCCGGTACTCCTACTCTCAAGGCGTAGTCCCGAATTCATGGAAGACAGCTTTGGTCCACCAAATCCTTAAAAAAAGCGCAGACCCGTCCAACTACAGGCCTATAGCCATCACCTCCTTGGTCTCCAAAATAATGGAGTCCGTTACAAACTGCCAGCTCATGAGGTACCTTGAGGGTCACCAGCTGATTAGTGACTGCCAATGCGGTTTTCGTCGTGGTCGATCAGTTGGTAATCTTCTGTTCTACCTGACTGGTAGATGGGTGAAGGCAGTGACCGTTAGTTTGGACATAGTAAAAGGTCTTCGATCGTGTCTGGAACAAAACGCTTCTTTCGAAGCTCCCTTCCTATAGGCTTCCCAAGAAATTGTACAATTGGATTACCAGTTTCCTTACTGATCGGAGCATCAAAGTCTTAGTAGACGGTGCATGCTCTGATTACAAGCCTATGAACGCTGCTGTTCCACAAGGCTGCGTGCTATCACCAACGCTAATTCTTCTGCATATCAATGATATCTTGCAAACTGGTAACATTCATTGCTATGCTGATGACATCACTGGTGACGTCTTTGCTGAACAAAGTCTCGGATTGGGGGTTACTAAATCTAGTCCAGTTCAATCACCAGAAGACACAAGTTTGCGCGTTTACCGTTAAAAATAACCCCTTTGTCGTATCACCTCAGTTTCGAGGCTCACCTTGCTGCCTCAGCTAGGCTTACGAGCGAATTTCCATATAAAGGTAGAACTTTTCAAAACCTTTCTAAAACCTAAAATGTTACTTGGGCTTGCTGCCGCAGCTAGCATCGGAATCCTCGGCGTTGACATATTCAATTGGAGGGGAAGGCCAAATTGGCCTCTTAAAATCTTGACGTGCTCAGCAGAGTGATAGGTACAGTATTTCTTGCAGGCTCATTGCTTGCAAGTTTACTAAACGCAAGTTCGGCGTCTCATGGAAAACTGTTCTCACCACTGGGTCGGGGCACCCCAGTACCAGCTCCTTCCACTTGACTGCATCCAGCGTAGAGCGGTTCAAATCCTCGACGACCGAGTTCTTACTGATCGGCTTGATTCACTGGTGCTGCGTAGGCATGTAACACCCCTTTGCATTTTCTATTGCATCTACCATGGTGAGTGTGCCAAATTTCATGAACGCACATCGCGTCAAAATTCAAGATACCATCTCACCATCTGGATGCTCGGCGGTCCACCACTGTGCGTTTTACCAGGAGTTTTCCTCCTCGCACAACTTCTCTGTGGCATTGTTTACCACCGGCGATTTTTCCGGACCGATAAACTTATGGAACTTCAAGAAAAGACCTTAGTCCTTTTTAAAAGGCCGGCAACGCACTTACCTGCAATTACCCTGGCGTTGCAGTTGTTCATTGGCGGTGGTAGTGACTTACCAACAGGTGAGCCGCACGTTCGTTTGCCCCATCTTCTATATTAAAAAAACAGATGTAGATGTCTATGTGCCACAACATTCACTTACCATCATGTAGACTGAATATCAAGGGAGATCCGAAATCATATATTCGTTTGTAACCAAAGACGTTTAAGTAGTATAATTAAATCTCTTTGTTTGTAACCCTTGTTTTACTAAGTAAATTATACTAAGCAAAGTGCGACTGCAACACAAAATTACTTTGTATCTAATGGCAAAAACTTGAATGATTAAGAAATTATAGAGCCAGTTTATTTCAAAAAATAATTAATTTAATATTTTTAATTTATAACCATACACACAAACGTACTTTAATTATATTGTTTTATTCTATCCAAACAGCTCTATCTAATCAATTATTATATGCAAAACAACAAAGGCAAATTTCCATACAACCTTTTTCCGATATTGATTTCGAGTATCTTTATATGAATGAAAGTTACTTAGAGTATTATTTGTCCTCTTACCATGACCTCTACAGCAGAGGTGGAGTCATGGATGAAAACAAATGTAGATATGACAAGGCGTTATATGAGTCCGATGAAGCTGTAAAAGCCAAAAGGCTAACAGCAGTAACAGCACAGGAATAAGACAAGGCGCCAAATGCCCTATCTCTTGCGACTCTGGTGCTGAGCCTACTCCGCAGCGGGAGAAGAAAGGAGTGTCGGTATTACGATGAACTGCTCGCCCTACCCTCCGCGGCCGTAACGTGATCAGCGATGCAGCCATAGACCAGATCCATCGCTGGGGCCAGGAAAGCTAATATTTTCTTGGTTGCGTTTTTCCTGGCCCTACGTTCTGCGCGGATTCCATTCCGTTATTCAATCGGAATCAGTTCTGTGATCGGAAAGGTTTCGTACTCTAGTTCTATACTCGGAAGCAACCTCAAGAGTTCAAAGCTCTTGTGAACGTAACTTTTTTAAATAGAACTCCGGTGACAAAGGAGCACACAAGCCACCTGATGGTAAGTGGATGCTGTGGCCCATAGACATCAACATTTATCCTCGATTAAGAATCAAAACGCAGATGCGTCGTCACCCCTGAGGACTGAGATGGAATGCCTCGTTTCTAGTAAAAAGGGTCTCCGTATCTCTACACTCATCACACGAAACACAGAAGTATTAAGCTGATATTTTACGCTGTTATTCTGTAAGAGCGTGGTCCTTCCCCGTCGTGCTGACTCATTCGTGCTACAACCGTAATACAGCTGCAGCGTGGCTCTACCACGTATAACACATAATACTCGTATACTGTTTCTGCCGGCGGGAAACTCTTGGGTCTTTTTATTAAATAAAATAAAAAATAAAAATAAAATAGCCTTTAATTCCTCATTATAATTTACACGTAATAAATTTGTTAGAAATTCATTTTAATAGCTTTAAGTACATGCATTATTATAATATTAGAGTTACATTCAGTTGGAAATTTCATTTACACTGAATAAATTCGTTAGAAAGTCAATTTAATGACTTTACATGCATTACTATAATATAAGAATTACATTTAATTGGAAATTTCATTACACTGAATAAATTTGTTGCAAAATCAATTTAATAACTTTAAGTACATACATGCATTATTATAATATTAGAATAACATTCAATTGGAAATTTCATTTTGCATTTAATTTGCTTTTATTTAGATAATTAAATTTTTATATAAAACAATTTTGACATTTTAGTATTCACAAATTTATATTATTAGTATTTTCTTTAAATAATATTTTCTTTGAATATAGATCTTATTAAGTTTTTTTTTAAATAGATTCGTAATTATTTTTAGTACTTATTTATTATTTTAAGTATATATTTTAATAATTATATATATATTACTTTGACTTATTATATCTTTTATTTGAGGACCCCTCGGGTAAAGGCCTCCTCCAGAGCTGCCCATACTTGTCTATCCTGTTCCTTGTTCATCCAGTTTTTCCCAGCTGTAGCCATCACCTCGTCGACCCATCTTTCATTTGGCCTACCTTTTGCACGTGTTCCAGCTGGTCCTTGCCACTCTGTCACCGATTTAGTTTATCTTTGGTCTAAAATGTGTGCTAAACGTCATGCCCATCGCCATTTCAACCATTGACCGTGATGGAGAACGTCTACTACTTCTGTTTTGTTCCTTAATTCCGAGTTCCTTACTCTGTCTTTCAATTTCTGTTAAGAATTGTCCTTTGCATTCGTCTTTGACATTTTGCGATTTTGTCATTGTTAAAAATTCATGTTTGGCATACATAAGTGAGGCAGGGCAGTATACAAGAATCCATTATCTTCTTTTTGAGATGTATAGGTAGAGTCGATTTTAGAATCTCCTTGTGGGTCCAGAATTTACCCCAACTTGATATTATTCTTCTTTGGATTTCGTCAACGTGTCTCGTTCTTTTGAATCACATTAATTTACCGAGATACACATATTCATCAATATATTCTAATGGAATGTTGTTCACAATTATAAGTATTTGGACTCTATTTGTCATTACTTTGGTTTTAATAGTTCCAGGCCTATCTTTTGACTGGCGTTGTTTAGCTCGTTTAGCATCGACTCTATCTGTTTTGCTGACTCGGAAAATATTACTAAATCATCTGCAAATCTAAGATGACTGAGGTAATTCCCTTTTATATTTATACCCTTATTTTTCCATTTTAAGCCTTTGATGTGTGATTTTTATTAAATACCGTATTACTATTATTTACTGCTCGAGCATAATATATAAGATGTAACAAAAACTCTGCGGTTCCGCGTTATCAAAATTAATTGCTGCTTTGTTGGAAGTAAGAGTATTCAAAGAGCCTGCTTTACCGATGCGCGTATCAGTTAAAGGTAATAAAACCACATACATTTTGCAAATAGAAATTTATTTAAGTTTAATTATCCTTACGGTTGAGTTTTCTAAAGTTAATTGATAAAGTAAGATCAAGCGTTACTTTGCGGAAAACCGTTATAGTAAAGATATTAATAGTTACTTTGCAACCATCTGCTTAATTAAATAAAATGATGTGTCTTTCCTAGTTTGATAGATTGTTTAGAATCATTATACCAGCTTGAGCGGTCAGCCGCCGTAGAGTCAACATCACCTGAAGATGCCACGTGTAGAGGCGAAACACGTGTTGTATTATCGTCGATGTTGTGTCTTTCCTAGAATAGTGGTGTTGGAAATGGTGGTGCTGGGATTAGTGGTGACGGGATTAGTGCACGCAATTGAGGGAGGGCGGGAGGTGCTCTTCAAACTAGGGAAGACACATCATTTTATTTAATTAAGCGGATGGTTGCAAAGTAAATATTAATATCTTTATTTTCTAAAGTTATTTCTGTACGTTTGAACATTGATTTTGAACGAGGCCTTTCATCTTACTACTCGTTTCCAATAAAAGATTGTCTCCCGATCTCTGCACTCACCATACGAAATACAGCAGCAGCAGCAGCAGCTGGTATTTTACGCTGGTATTCTGTGAGAGCGTGGTCCTTCTCCCGTCGAGCCGACCCATTCGTGCTACAACCACAATACAGCTGCAGCGTGGCTCTACCACGTATAAGATACTTAATCGAGGATACATATAGATGTCTATGGGCCACACTGTGTGCAACAAGACAGCCGTTGCTTTGAGGACTAATGAAACAATAAAATAGAGGGATAATCTTCTATTCTATTCTATACAAATCCATATAACATTTTTTTAAGCCCACTGAAATCTACAGATGTCACACGGATCCGATATCATTAAAAAGCATCATGGTCATCACGATTTTGGAATAGATCAAATTTACATCGATTTTCACTTATTGCAAAGATATATTATGTAATTTCGCATACTTCAAAGGATCAGGTGTTGTGTTATTTCATGTTTTAATCTGAATGGATTAAACACGATAAAGAAGTATAGATTAAGTCATTAAGTACAGACTAACATCGATTGTGGCTGAAATACACGAAATAACGTCAAGTATTTATTTACAAATTATTTTTGATGTTTTTTTTTCTTTGGTATTTGACTCCTACTTAGAGTAATTACATGCATACTCTGAGGACTCCTACGATTGCTTTTTTGCCAGTGTCATGTAATGAGGGCATTTTCTGCCACCAGGGCGGCGCCAATTACAAATGAGGTGTAATCACTGACCTCTATATATACAAGTACGCTGGACTGGCTATACCATAGAAAATGACTGTGCCAATTTGAAGCGCCGCTTAAGGATGTCTTGAAAAATAAAATTGACATAATATGTTAAAGTTTGTTGTCATATTCAAATTGTCTTATTTAATAAATCAGTATTTTGAACTTTTAAACTAAAAAACGAAAGTATTTTATGTTGTTTAATTGTATATAATATTAGTTACATAATAAGTATTATTTTTATTAATAATGAGAGTGTGCGTAATCTGTAAAACTCGTTACCAAAAGAGAAGTGGTATAACATTTCACAAGTAAGTGAATTTGCAGCAAATATTAAACAAATTAAAACTATTTGATAATATAAGTACTTAAAAATTTGTTACTAATCTTAATATCATAAATACCAACACCTTTGGCTGTATATTACTGAGTTTTGATAAACAATAAAATTCAATAGGGTTGTCGAGTTCCTTGTCTATAATACTTATCGATGTTCTTTCCTACCCATATCTGATAACAAACAAAGTCGCCAACAACAGATGATTATCAAATGTTTATTACTTAACAGTTTTCCAACTGAACCTATCCTATATATCTATATATATATATGGCTTAAAAGCATAAATATTGTGAATTGGCGTCCGAAACAAAATGATCATATTTGTTCCAAACGTTTCACAGACGACTGTTTTATTAGACATGAGAACTGCACCACTTTGAAAAAGTGCAGTATACCGACAATATTTTCTGGTAGTAACAGTACCAGTAAGTATAAAAGTATTAGATTATTATTTCGAATGCATTTTTTTATTCCTTCTTTCCTCATTTTCCACCAAACTCAAGGGCCATAGCCAAGTGTCGAAAGGTCGCCTGATCAAGTCGAGTCACGTTGCATGTGTTTTAGTAAGCTGAAAAAAAAACTGTATCTGCGACTGATCTCCGCTGCTGGTAATAAGAAGTTGTTTAGTTTGTTGTTTCCTCGCTTGAAGGCTAAGTATAGCCATTCAGAGAGGACACGTAGCCAGCATTCTTGGGACGATCCCACGGAAAGTAGGACTGTATGATAAATTCAGTTATTTTTTTAATATTGTTATTTTTATTTCGAAAATGACGTTGTAAATAACTGATAACTATGTAATTCAAAGTTTATATTTTTTTATAATATCTTGCTAGCTCGTACCCGGCGCATTGCTGCCGCAGAAGAAATCATTGTGGAAATATCGTTAAAAATGTGGAATAGTTATATTGTATAATTAGATATGATAATACAATCATTGAAATAGAATGATATATAACTTTCTATAACTTTAAAATAAGTAGTCAGTAAAATACGCACGCCACCTAGTGTCAGTTAATTGTACCGTGCGTACCATGCTTCGCACAAGTGCAACCAATAAGTTGACTAAGTTTTACAGCAATCTGATGAACGGTATAGCATCGTAGAAAGTACGAACAAACATAAATTTTTATATAGTCCAAAATATTTTACTGTCTGACCTGTAGTTGATTAGAATAGGCGTTATTATAGCAGCTGATTTGTTTTTTTATAATACTAGAACTAAATGAACGTTTGACAATAAATTAATTTAGAAATTATGTTTTTATTTTTATTTTGTGTAGTTAGTTTAATCTTAATAATTTTTAGTTGTATGGTCTAAGGGCTACGTTGGCTATCCGAATACAAAAACAGAGTACAAAACTAATCCAACTGTAGAGATGTGTAAGACAGGGTGACGTAATATCCCCGAAATACTTTACCGCTGCATTGGAAGACGTTTTCAAGCTACTGGACTGGAAAGGATACGTATATATATGGCGTGTACGTCACTTACCTTCGATTTGCCGACAATATAGTCCTTATGGCAGAATCGCTGTAGGACCTACGCACTATGTTCAATGACCTCAATAGTGTCTCCCAACGGATAGGTCTTAAGATGAACATGGACAAAAGTCATGTGCACTGTCCATATCACACCTATGCCAGTGGTTTTTTGGCGCACTTAGCTGAAGTTGTTGACGAGTATTTTTACTTGGGATAAATAGTCTGACTAGGTAAGTTAAACTTCGACCGACAGGTCAATCGACGGATTCAACTTAGCTGGGCAGCGTTCGGGAGATTACAACACATTTTCTCGCCAGGAATACCTCAAAACTAGATTGTTTTGCCAGTGACGACCTATGGATCTGAAACGAAGTCTTTCACTGCTAGCCGTATGAGGAAGCTCGGAGTCACTCAGCGAGCCGTGAAAAGGGCTATGCTCAGGGGTTCAAACTTAGGAATGAGGATATCTGCAGCAGAACCAGAGTGATCGACATCGCTCAATGGATTAGTAAGCTGAAGTGGCAATTGACCGGCCATATAGCTCAAAGAACCGAATACCGATGGGGAAAAAAAGGTTGTCAAAAGGCATCCTCGTACCGGCAGTTGAAGTGTAGGGCGTTCCATCACTAGATGGAGTCAAAACGTGGTAAGACATACAGGAAGTTGATGGATGCAGGTGGTTCAGGACCGTGCTTTGTGACATTCCTTGGGGAAGGCCTATGTTCAGCAGTAGACTTGTGAAGGACTTTAATGATGATGAATGATAATGGCATTACATTAATATGATACATAAATAGAATGGACGTTACGGGTAGAGTCCATCTATCCATAGAGTCCATTCTATATAGGTATAGGTAGGGTATAGAATTTTTATCGATATAATTTGGTACACCGTCTCATCCCTATTAGTAGTTCCGTGGACGTGCATTTCTACTGTCAGCGCCAAAATGGCGGAAATCAAATCGCTTCATCATGTCACGGTGTATAGCCAGTCCAGCGTACTTGTATATATAGAGGTCAGTGGGTGTAATATATCTATATGTAATATTTGACAGATTTCATAGGGAAGAAGATAGTTTATTCTAAAGATGTAAAGTTTACTGTTTCTTTCCCACTGACCTCTATATATACAAGTACCCTGGACTGGCTATATACCGTGACATGATGAAGCGATTTGATTTCCGCCATTTTGGCGCTGACAGCAGAAGTGCACGTCCACGGAACTAATAATAGGGATGAGACAGTGTACTAAATTATATCGATAAAATTCTATACCCCACCTATACCTAAATAGAATGGACTCTATGTATAGATGGACTCTACCCGTAACGTCCATTCTATTTATGTACCATATTAATTTAATGCCATTATCATTCATCATCATTAAACCCCTCACAATTCCACTGCTGAACATAGGCTAAGCACGGTCCTGAGCCACCTGCATCCATCCAATTTCCTGTATATCGTACCAGGTTTTGACTCCATCTAGTGGGGGAACGTCCTACACTTCACCTGCCGGTACGAGACTGCCACTCGAGAACCTTTTTTCCCCATCGGTATTCGGTTCTTCGAGCTATATGGCCGGTCAATTGCCACTTCAGCTTACTAATCCATTGGGCGATGTCGGTCATTCTGGTTCTGCTGCAGATATCCTCATTCCTAAGTTTGAACCCCTGAGCGTAGCCCTTTTAGCGTAGCCCTTTTATAGCTCGCTGAGTGACTTCGAGCTTCCTCATACGGCCAGCAGTGAAAGACCTCGTCTCAGATCCATAGGTCATCACTGGCAACACATTGACGTTCATACTGTATCCTTTCCAGTCCAATAGCTTGAAAACGTCTTCCAATGCAGCGGTAAAGTATTTCGGGGATATTACATCACTCTGTCTTACACATCTCTACAGTTGGATTAGTTTTGTACTCTGGTTCTGTACTCGGGTAGCCATCGTAGCCCTTAGACCATTCAAATAAGAAATTATTAACATTAAACTAACTACACAAAATAAAAAAACATAATTTCTAAAATAATTTATTGTCAACCGTTCATTTAGTTCTAGTATTATAAAAAAACAAATCAGCTTCTATAATAACGCCTACTCCAATCAACTACAGGTCTGTCTATAGACAGTAAAATATTTTCCACTATATAAAAATTTATGTTTGTTCGTATTTTCTACGATGCTATACCGTTCATCAGATTGCGGTAAACCTTAGTCAACTTATTGGTTGCACTTGTGCGAAGGTTATACACATGGTACAATTAACTGACACTAGATGGCGTGCGTATTATACTGACTATTTATTTGAAAGTTATATATCATTCTATGTCAATGATTGTATTATCATTCCTAATTATACAATATAACTGTTCCACATTTTTAACGATATTTCCACAATTACTTCTTCTGCGGCGGCAATGCGCCGGGTACGAGCTAGCAAGATAATATAAAAATATAAACTTTGAATTACATAGTTATCAGTTATTTACAACGTCATTTTCGAAATTAAAATAGCAATATTAAAAATAATAACAGAAATTATCATACAGTCCTACTTTCCGTGGTATCGTCCCAAGAATGCTGGCTAATTTTCCTCTCTGAATGGCTATACTTAGCCTTCAAGCGAGGAAACAAACTAAACAACTTCTTATTAGCAGCAGTGAAGATCAGTCGCAGATACAGTTTTTTAGGAACTACACCGCACGTGCACCATACGGATCAATAGTCTCTACAGCAAATTGCACAAATATGTATCTATGAACTAAGTAAATAGTCCAGAATATCTTCTAGATATTCTGGGCTATTTACTTAGTTCAGTTGCCACCTCTGCTTTAGACGAGGTATCCCTGAGATGGAATGCTGTCAAAGTGTTCGCAAGTAGTATCCTACATGAAAGCTTTATCTCTCTTTCTCTCTCTCTCTCTCTCTCTCTTTCAAGCAACCATAATAATAAATATTCAACAAAGATCTTAAACCGAAGAAACATTTATAGAGATACGAGTTCTTCGGATGACTTTGTCCAAGAACTGTGGACAACATTATATTAGAGAATACCATAACATTATTACACGGTTATTTAACTGTGTATTAAGGACGGATTCGTCCAAATACTATGTTAAACCGGAGTAACTAACCCTCGAATAATTTTACTCTTTGGTTTTACACCAAGATAACTTCATTTTGCGTTTTGTAACACAAACGTAGAGAAGCTAATACTGGCTATTGTTACTCCAGAGTTGGCAGTTGGTTGTACAGTTTATTCATTCAAACAAGTAAACCAAATGATTTCTTATATTTACGCGAGCATTGCACATGATTAAAACTACTTTTTACGGATTTTATCGCGTTTATTTTTACTTTTTATTTTTAATTCCCGACGTTTCGGGCGCTTTCCAGCACCCATGGTCACGGGGGACTGAGATGACTGACGTCCCGATATCACTGTTAAACCCGGAGTACCTTCAGCTTTTTTAATTATTGTTTATGGTCCGATCTATGCAAAATGAACTGACTATGTCCTGAGGGTCTTGCAGTGGTATGCTTGGGTTTAGTTTTAATTTTATTGATTATAGGATCCCAAGCAGGTGGTAGTACCCAGCCTCCTTCTCTATTGAAATTAGGATTTTTTTTTAATTTCAATAGCCTCACGTATCATCCTTGGTAGGAATCGGTGTTCTTTCGCGAGTATTTGTGGTCTATCAAATCTGATGTAATGGTTGGGGCCGTCTAGGATATGATCACAAACTCTGGAAGTCTGCAGTTTGTGATCATATCCTAGACGGCCCCAACCATTACATCAGATTTGATAGACCACAAATCCTCGCAAAAGAACACCGATTCCTACCAAGGATGATACGTGAGGCTATTGAAATTAAAAAACATCCTAATTTCAATAGAGAAGGAGACTGGGTACTACCACCTGCTTGGGATCCTATAATCAATAAAATTAAAACTAAACCCAAGCATACCACTGCAAGACCTCAGGACATAGTCAGTTCATTTTGCATAGATCGGACCATAAACAATAATTAAAAAAGCTGAAGGTACTCCGGGTTTAACAATGACATCGGGACGTCAGTCATCTCAATCCCCCGTGACCATGGGTGCTGGAAAGCGCCCGAAACGTCGGGAATTAAAAATAAAAAGTAAAAATAAACGCGATAAAATCCGTAAAAGTAGTTTTAATCAAGTAAACCAACTTAAACCAAAATACAACTGTTGTAAAGCGCTATCCAAGATTTGAGATCCACATAATTTGCCGTAAGTGTAAATAATGCCGCCCAATGGCAGTCCCTCCTTAGTTGCTGACTTCTCCTCCCCGTTCTCATTCTCAGATAAGGCATACCAGAAACAAGCCACACTGCCCTTCACGTCCTCTAACTCCACCTGCACTTGGACTCCCCGAGCCCGATATGTGAATGGAGCCAGGGAACACAATCACTTGGAATCAACAAGTGGTGCAGCCTCACCAAAGTCACGAAAGATAGTCGAGTGGCGCATTGCCAATTGCCATACCAACACTCCTCTTCCCTTACGACTCCACCTCGACTACAGCGGTATAGGGAAAGGAATCTCCTCTAGCCGCAGCCCACTAAAACACATATAACGTGGCTCGACACCATCAGACGACCTTTCGACACTTGGGTATGACCCTTGAGTTTGGTGGAAAATGAAGAAAGAAGAAATTAAAAAAAAACATTCGAAATAATAATCTAATACTTTTATATTTACTGGTACTGCTATTACCAGAAAATATTGTCAGTATACCGCACTTTTTCAAAGTGGTGCAGTTCTCATATCTAATAAAACAGTCGTCTGTGAAATGTTTGGAACAAATATGATCATTTTGTTTCGGACGCCAATTCACAATATTTATGCTTTTAAGCCATAATTTTAATCTAGGTTTACTTGGAAACCTGTTAATTAATAAACATTTAAAAATCGTCTGTTGTTGGCGACTTTGTTTGTTAACAGATATGGATAGGAAAGAACATCGATAAGTATTATAGACAAGGAACTCGGCAACCCTATTGAATTTTTTTGTTTATCAAAACTCAGTAATATACAGCCAAAGATGTTGGTATATATGATATTAAGATTAGTAACAAATTTTTAAGTACTTGTATTATCAAATAGTTTTAATTTGTTTAATATTTGCTGCAAATTCACTTACTTGTGAAATGTTATACCACTTTCCTTTTGGTAACGAGTTTTACAGATTATGCACACTCTCATTATTAATAAAAATATTCTTATTGTGTAACTAATATTATACACAATCAAATAACATAAAATACTTTCGTTTTTTAGTTTAAAAGTTTAAAATACAGATTTATTAAATAAGACAATTTAAATATGACAACAGACTTTGGCATATTATGTCAATTTTATTTTTTAAGACATCCTTTAGCGGCGCTTCAAATTAGTCCAGTCATTTTTTATGGTATAGGCAGTCCAGCGTACTTGTATATATAAAGGTCAGTGTACTTTCCGTACAATTACTTATATTTTATATTTATAAGATTGAAAATGAATAAACCGAACTACAGATAACTAAAAAAAGTTAAAAATGTGCAAAATAAAAGAGCAAACCACTGACGCAATGTTTTGTATATTAATATAATATACTCTAGAAACTGATAATATTTAAAACTAACTACTCAATTAAATGACGTTGTGTAACAGAAAGCTTCACCTCAGTGTCAACTAGCGACATCTAGTGAGCGGAAGGTTATGAGCCCTCATTAGGAAATTATCACGTATACATATAAATGAAATTGAAGTGTCTGTGTCTGGTATTGAAATAACTGTCTTCTATTAGGCTCAGGGGGTTATTTGCATAAAATCATTTTTCTGAACTTGATTTTTTTTAAACTACAAAAACATGGTGTGTCCAGACTATACCAGCAAAACCGGAGCGAATAGTTAACTTAAAATAAGTTCAGTGCTGCTGTGTGTCGTATTGTAAGTGTAGAGAACTAACCTTTTTACTGGAATCGAGGCATTCCATCTTAGTCCTCAGGGGTGGCAACGCATTTGCATTTTGATATTTAGTTGAGAATAAAAATATAGATGTCTATGGACCACAGCATCCACTTACCATCAGGTGGACTGTGTGCTCCTTTCTCACCCAATGGCCAATGCTATAAAAAATTGTTCAAAACCTCTTCACTATAAGTAAGATGCATCACATTGCGGAGTTTTTGGATGATTTTCCGTCTAAAAATGATATAGATTTCTAGTTCGCAAGTATCTATACTTATGTCTGTCATTTCTTGCATTTATTTCATGAAAAGATCAATTATCTAAAGGAAAACAATCAAGTCTTAACAAATAATAAAAGCAGACTTCAAACAACAAAAAAGAACAAAATTAATTTCACATTCTGTAGTTGTTGCTCAGACATAGCGTTTAGAAGATTTGTTTTTTGATAGGATAAGGTTGACAAACGAGCAAAAAGTCCACCAGATGGTAAGTAGTTGCTGTGGCCCAAAGGCATCTACATCTATCCTCGATAAAGAATCGAAATGCGGAATGCGTTGACACCCCTGAGGACTAAGACGGAATGCCTCGTTCCCAGCAAAGAGGCTCTCCGGTTCGCTACACTCACCATACGAAACACAGTAACATTGAGCTGTATTACACGCTGGTATTCTGTTAGGTTGTGGTTATTCCCCGGTCGAGTCAACCCATTTGTGCTACTACCATAACATAGCAGCAGCGTGGCTCTACCACGTAAAAATTAAATTAAAAAATAAATCTCCGATTCAGCACACTTTTATTTTTATTTTAAGTTTTTTTTTTCAATTTTTTACTCTTTTGTGAGGACTAACGAATATATTAATCACAATGACGTCTAAATGGTTAAATTAAAAAAAAATTGTCCATATTTACGCCCACCCTTTAGAGTTAAATATTTTCTCCAACTTTTTCTGAAGTACGGCTTTATTAAAAAAATAATCATCAGAATCGTTTTTATTTCTTATATTTCTGCGAATACTAAACATTAAATTAAACTAGTTTTAACGGATTCATCGCGTATATTAACTATACGCTACTTAATATACGTTAATAAACGCGATGAAATCCGTTAAAACTAGTATTATTTAAATAAGTAGAATCGGTCCACAAACGGCGAAGACATTGGATTTACATAGAAAAAAACATTCAGTCGATTTGAAAACCTCCCACGTTTTTTGAATGAGCCTAAAAATGAAGCTATGAATCATTTGGAGCCAGGGACTTTACGTTTATTTTTAAATAGTTATTGGTGAAATAAAGCATTTATTTATTTATTTTTATATTATTTAAATTATCATTGACAATACGGAAAACCTTATAACATTACATACATTATCAAAGATTATCCATCCCATAATCTTAATGGATAAGTGCGAATTTGTTAGAATTGATAAAAATAAAATCAGAGCCGGTCGGTCGGAGCTAACAATTGTGGTAGATAGAAATCTTTATAAAATTTTGATAATATCCCTTGTAAATACAAATCATAATATTTACAAGAAAATATACTATAACTCTACATATTTTAATAATTATTTATTTGTGAACGAGAAGAATGAATATGTTGTCTCTAATGAATGTAGGTAATTGGTTTAACCGTTTTAATCAAATTAAAAATAAATAAATAATAATAAATAAATATTGAAGTAACAAATTAATGAGCTGAAGTTCAAACAGTAGGTGGTTATTGTAATCTATAGACACCTACAATCAACTTTAATAAAGAAACATAGATGTCCAATGTGGGTGTCTTCAAGCCAAGGGTGAATAGACTTTTGTTAAGTCTGTGCGCTTTACCATCTTAGGCTGCGTCACCACATACCATCATGTGGGATTGTAGTCAAGCGTTGGCTTCGAATTCTAAAAAGAAGATAGAAATCACCTTAGCGGACTAAGAGGGAACGTTTCATAGCCGGTAACTTTTATTTTATAATGTTTTACCAATTATTATATTTTATACTACTGAAAAGAATCAAAAACCCAATTTCGTTTCTTGGGTGTCGAATTGACAGCTTGCACTCTCTATTCCCTCACTCTCATAGTCCGATGGGACGGTAATCCGACACGACCGGAGAGAGATTGAGAGCAGAACCTTACGTGCTGAATTTGTGACAAGCCAAAGTATCAATGGTGCAGGATCCGCGTGGCGAATGCGTTACTTGCGCGTTTCTTGCTATTTGAAACATATTATATGTTTATACTAATGTATATATACTTTTATATACTTCTTTCTTTTAAATTTTCGGACAACAAGCGCGAGCGTGCACTCAGCCGCCCGAGTTGCCTCTGGGTAAGAGACTGAAAACCAGTGCTATCACTGAGTCCGGTCCGTTTCGCAGTTTCATGCTGCAGCACAGGATGATTTTAAATGTTGTTTCTTAAATTTATAAACTTTCAATTTGATTTTATTTATCTTTTTGCATTTAATTACTTTTTACTTGTTGTACTGCGTGCATAAACTGGAATAAAATGCATTACTTTCTTTCTATATTGACTGTAAATGTAGAAAAAAAACTTATGTTCACTGTCTGGGAAATTAAATTTTCTTTTCCAACTTTTTATTTAACTTTCGTTTACGTGATTTAGTGAAAACATGACAAAAGAGAATATAGTACACCATATAGTAGGTGAATGCAATAGCCCATAGTCGTCTTCATTAAGCCACGATTAAGAAACAAAATGCAGATGAGTTGTCACCTTTAAAAATAAGATGCGACGCCTCGTTACTAGTAAAATGGGTTTACGGTTCTCGTCACTGACAGTAATATGCTGACAGCAGTAAAAGTAGGAACTCTTTCGATAACGTGGACAATAACATGATTAAAACTACTTTTACGGATTTTATCGCGTTTATTTTTACTTTTTATTTTTAATTCCCGACGTTTCGGGCGCTTTCCAGCACCCATGGTCACGGGGGACTGAGATGACTGACGTCCCGATGTCATTGTTAAACCCGAAGTACCTTCAGCTTTTTTAATTATTGTTTATGGTCCGATCTATGCAAAATGAACTGACTATGTCCTGAGGTCTTGCAGTGGTATGCTTGGTTTAGTTTTAATTTTATTGATTATAGGATCCCAAGCAGGTGGTAGTACCCAGCCTCCTTCTCTATTGAAATTAGGATGTTTTTTAATTTCAATAGCCTCACGTATCATCCTTGGTAGGAATCGATGTTCTTTCGCGAGGATTTGTGGTCTATCAAATCTGATGTAATGGTTGGGGCCGTCTAGGATATGATCACAAACTGCAGACTTCCCGGAACGTTGATGCTTCACATCAGCTATATGTTCTTTTACGCGGGTCCTAATTGATCTTTTGGTTTGTCCTATATAAGAGAGACCACATTCACAATCAAGCTTGTACACTCCTGCAGAGGAATATGACACTTGACGGATGGTAGGAACTGACTAATCTTCTTCGGCGGCTTGTAGAATGTTCTAATAGAAGCTCGCTTCAAGATATAGCCAATCTTGTCTGTGACACCTCTGACATATTGTAGTACAGCATGCACACGCTCGACTGTGGCCGGCTTCACTCGGTCACTGTGACGTAGGCGCGGGACCCGAAGCTTGTTGTCGTGCAGAACTTGCTTGACGTGCTGAAGTTCGGCGGCCAGGTGTTTGCTGTCACAGATCCCTCGTGCTCTCTGTAACATCCCCGTGACCATGGGTGCTGGAAAGCGCCCGAAACGTCGGGAATTAAAAATAAAAAGTAAAAATAAACGCGATAAAATCCGTAAAAGTAGTTTTAATCATGTGCAATGTTCGCGTAAATATAAGAAATCATTATGTGGACAATAACGTTATGTTGCGGAAATTTGCAATGACTGGTTTCACTCCAGACCTCTTGCAGTTTTTTTCTAGTTACTTAGGGAACCGAAGGCAATTCTTGGATACCTCAAACTCGTATCGAACGCTTGTAGGGGTCGGTCAAGGGAGTAATTTGGGTCCGTTATTCCTCCATAATTCGTAATTATGATAAATGACCTTCCAGGGGTGGTGAGAAGCGCGGGTTGTTTACTCTTTGCGGACGATCTCAAATTATTCCCGAGGAATACCAACGAATTTTATTGCGACTGCTTATTGTAAGTAAGCGATATTGATTGTGTGGTGGAATGGAGTTGGTTGTATAAATTGCTGTATAATGTGTCAAAATGTAATGTGATGTCTTCCACACGCTCGAGAACCCTGATGCATTTCAACTACCTCATGGAAGGGGATGTCATCAATCACGTTGCCTGTGTACGTGATCTCAGCTTCTTATTTACCGAGGACGTTACGTTTCGCACTCATATTGTACAGGTGTGTAAAAAGGCCTTTAATTAGACTCAGAAATTTTTGTGGTGCTTCTGTAAGTTTTGTTTTTGTTACTTACATCATGTACCTTAACACTCTGAAAATATTTCACTGCACGGCATAGGCCTCAAAATAAGGATTTTCCATAATTGCCACGCTCAGAAAGCAATTTGGTATCTGAAGTGTCAGATACCTCTCAATTAGATGCTGCTCCCCAATCATTAGTCTGTTTAATTTTGGTCTGGTACCTTTGAAAAGAGTATCTTACCATCTGTTGAATACCACTGATTTTTAAGGATTTTCTATTAGTTGCCTCTTACAACAGTTGTGAGAAAAATGGGTGTTAGATTTTTATGTCAATACCACAATGTTTTGTTCCTGTCGAGTTTTACTGATATTGTATTGAACTAAGAGTATACAAAATATTTACATTAAATGGAGCTAATGAAACTGGTGGTTTTGTTATCATATCGTTATTTTAGTTTTGTCTATAAACATGCATTTTAATACAAGTACGATAAAACTATACATTGAGTCTAAATATAAATTATTTATTATTAAACTGATATTTCACAGTTTTGATCATGATTGAAATCATCATGGTTACAGCCTGAACATAGGCCTCCCAAGGAATGTCCTTAGCCACCTACATTTTATCATACCAGGCCATCACTCCATTCAGTAGGAGGGTGCACAACACAACACTCACAATCTTACATTACATTTTTATTAAAATATATTTTTATTCAAAAATTACGTATCACATTATTTGTCCCCGATGTACTCCTAAACTACTGAACTGATTGCAATGAAATTTCGCACACTGTGTGCAGTTCGATCCAACTTGAGAGTTATTGATCCTCAATACTTTTTTTTGCGAATTTAAGGATTTTAAAAAGGAAAGACCGTCGGAAAGGCAGTACAACGTCTGCCTGGCCAGCTAGTATTAATATAGACATCAGCCTACAGCAGTCACAATAATGCAGAGCACTGATTGCAAGAGATTTTTGACAATATATATAGTTAATAAAAGTTAATAAGATAGTAAATAAAATAAACTCAAATAATTAAACAAAAGTGTTATTTCATGATATGGTCATATCGTCAAATAGTTTTTAACCGTTAGCGGAGCTGAATGCATGTTTTCAACACAAACAAAGTTTTTAGCAAAATAAACGCAACTTTATGCCTTATTTATAAAATAAATAAATATTTGCGGCTTTTCAGTCGGACCCCAACCTTCTATCGCTGATATTACTAGATAGCATAGTTTTGCTTTCATTATTTCATCTAATAATGGCTCTATCTACATACTGCTAAATAAACCAATCATAAGTCACTGATAAAATTAAAAAATAGAGGCTACTGAAACTTATTTCTTTAGAATCAAAGCTTTAAATAGGTACCCAGACCGTTGGCCATTATCGGAAAATATTTACCGCAATTACGATGTTTGGTGTCTATCGGCATAGCTTTAATTTCATCGACTTCATTTTTTATCAAGTTGTCTGACGTAAATAATTGTAAATTAAGTGCACTGTGATAGATTTTATATATATACTCGTGACATCGTTGGATGTCTAATTATTAGGTACTTATATGTGGTCACCAATCATGCAAAAGCTTTGTGTCAGTTTTCATGAATTTTATTTAAGCATATGAGAACTGTGTAGTAGGCCGTGAGATTTCAACATGGCACGGGAGCAAAATGTGTACGATTCCTTCGAGGACAATTGAATCTGTTATAGGAAATTTTACTTGAAAATCATCCTTGTTACGGCCCAATATTATTATTAATAATTAAATTCAATATAAAGGGGTATCAAAAATAGTCTTAAAATATATATATTAAGCAATAAAATTACATAAATAAGCATAAAGTTAATATAAATACATTTCAGACATTACACCAATAACATAGTAAATTTAAGGCAAAAATATTGTCTTCCATAATAAATAAATTTATTATAAAAACTTATAAAAATATTTAAAACATGATAAACAATAGAATACAAGTCGAAAATATTATAAAAATAAAGATAAATAACGTTTATAAGATAATTAGGAAATTTGTTAAAAATTGTCTAAGTTGTGGAAGGAGTTCATGTATAAAAGAAAATTTTCCTAAGTTATGGAAGGTGTTCATGTATAGATGTCTTGTATGGAGGAGCTGCCGGAGATACATACCTGCAGTTATACATATATATGGGGTAGTCGGGAGCCCGACTGCTTGAAGTACTGTAGCATAATGACTAGTCCTATATTAGGGACTTATGATAATAAACTGAATGATATAAAAGCAATACTATAGAAGGTCTCTATGATGAATTTGCATTACAATAGTGGGGTGGTGGGTTGAAGTCCTATATATTAATGACTTATGAAAGTAAGGTCTATGATACAAAAGCAATACTATAGAAGGTCTCTATGATTAATATGCATTACAATAGTAGGGTCGTGGGTTCGAATCCTATATATGAATGACTTATGAAAGTAAGGTCTATGATTAGCAATACTATAGAAAGTCTCTATGATGAATTTGCATTACAATAGTAGGGTCGTGGGTTCGAGTCCTATATATGAATGACTTATGAAAGTAAGGTCTATGATACAAAAGCAATACTATAGACGGTCTCTATGATGAATTTGCATTACAATAGTAGAATCGTGGGTTGAAGTCCTACATATTAATGACTTATGAAAGTAGGGTCTATGATACAAAAGCATTATTATAGAAGGTCCCCTTGATGCATAAGCATTATATGGGGTGGTCAGGTGACCGACTGCTCTTAGTACTGTTGCAAAATGACTAGTCCTTATTAGGGACTTGAAAAAGGATTATTATGGTGACGTGAATGCTGCTTCATGAGCAATTGGTCCGAGGTAAACTTGGGCTCGCTAACCGATTTGTCCTAGACATATCAACTTAGTGCCGGGTTTGTTGTAGCAATACGGCTTTCCCGTGGACATCGCACACCCATACCTTTTGCGAGCGACGTCGTAGCGCATAGCGATGCGTCGTCTATCTTTCGGATTGGGATGAGGTGTGTTTGGTAGCACTTTTAAGTGTAACAGGAATACTCAACATCATGTCTTAGTGCATTAGCGCTATGATACGTGGAGTTTTGTTCACTGGCGTCTTAGTAGCGTGCTACTATGATACGTTGGTGATATTTTTTATATAACAACAATAAAAACTTTGTTACCAAAATCTATAGGGGTCCTGTGGGTCTGTTGTGAGGGGGCGCCATCCGTATTGTTACGAGCTTGAGGTTCGTGACAATAAAAATTGCCGATAAAATTACCTAAATTAACACTTTAATTTACTTTACACAAATTAAAACTAATAATTAAACACACTAATTCACTTAATTCCGTTCCGAAGCTTCGCTTGTGTCGCCGAGTTCAACTCTACTCCGATCGCATCTTGCAGCGCCTATTTATATAATTAGCAAAGAAGCGTCCCGAACATTCAAGTAAATGCGCGCCAGGCAACGAGTATTCGAGTGTAGATTTTCCAGAAACTTAGTTCTTCGGGTGGCGCTGTCGGTCGAAAGATTTGTGATGTCATTTACTGCAAAGCTCCCCTCGCTCTCGTTCCTGACACTAGATGGCGCTAGTTGACTTATTCATGCAACACTGCCCCCTCCTAAGACATGCTCGTCCCGAGCATTATCGGTCTCATAATAACGCGCCAAGCGATCCACATGGACGATCTTAGGAGTCCCTCTCGCGCCTTTCTGTATCCGGTAGGTCACATCGTTGATCCTGGTTACAATCCGGTACGGGCCGTCCCATTTAGCTTGAAGCTTAGGAGATTTCCCTTTGCTGCGGACTGGATTGTGCAACCACACTAATGAACCTTCGTTGAACCCTTTATTGTTCATTTTGCGGTCGTACCGGGTTTTCATTTTCTCAGACATTTGCTGGCCCGATTGTCTGACGTGCTCATAAATGTCATTCATTTTATTCCGCAAGTCATTTGCATAATCGGTTATACTGCGTGGGGCATCAGGTGGTATCCCGGTGATCAGGTCCGCAGGCAGCCGTAATTCTCTTCCAAAGTTTGCGAAAGCTGGTGTCACTGCTGTACTTTCGTGAACAGAACTTCGATATGACAACAAAAACGGTTGTATGTGCTTGTCCCAATCTCGTTGCCGATTGTCTACAACTTTTGCTAGGTACCTCTCCAATGTCTGATTAAATCGTTCCACCATTCCATCAGATTGCGGGTGATAAGAAGTCGTTCTTGTTTTATGAGTACCCATAACTCGGCAAGTTTCCTGGAATATTTGAGACTCAAAATTCCTTCCTTGATCGCTGTGAATCTCTAAAGGTACTCCAAAACGACAGAAGACTTCATGAACTAGTTTATCTGCAACTGTTGAAGCTTCTTGATTTGGAATGGCGAAGACTTCTGGCCACTTAGTGAAGTAATCCATCACAACCATGAAATACTTGTTACCGCTTTCACTCTCCGGAAACGGCCCCGCCACGTCAATGGCTATTCTCTCCCATGGTGCACCCACATTGTACAACTTCAATGCACCTCTACTACGAGTCTGAGGTCCCTTTACAGCCGCACAACTTGTACATTTGCGACACCAGTCCTCGACATCGTTTCGACAGTGGACCCAGTAAAACCGTTCTCGGATCGTCAGTAGAGTTCGTTTAACTCCCAGATGGCCTCCTGAATAATCATTATGGTACAGCTGTAGAACATCCGGTACTTTAGTTTTAGGGACAACCATTTGTAAATGACAGCTGTCTCCTCGAACATTTTCCCATTTACGGCACAGAACTCCATCCTGAAGCAGCAAGCTGTCCCACTGGGCCCAATAGCTTTTAGTGGTTGAACTCATTGCTGAGACGTCGCTCCACTTAGGCTTGGGAGCACTGGCCTTTATCCATTCCAGAATCGGCTTGATGTCCGGATCTTCCTGCTCTGCATGTTGTAAGCTGTCCTTCCATTCGTTGCTGAGGTGGTCCGTCCTGAGCATCCTCACGGATACCTCTTCCTTACTCTCTTGCCTACTACAATGGTTGCAATCTTCAGGACAAGGTCTTCTTGTCAATGCATCTGCGTTGCCGTGAGATTTCCCGCTGCAGTGTCTGATAGTAAAGTCGTATTCCTGCTGCTGCTGGGCGGTGCTGTTAGCCGCACTTCCTTTCTGAGACCGTTCACCTTCCCTTCCTAGGGTGTGCTTAGGGCAGCTGGACCGAAGATGGCCCCTTACCCCACAGCCATAGCACCTAGGGCTGTATCTTTTATTGTGGTCGCGAACCGTAACTGCTGTAACCTCCCTAGCGTGAGGTGAACGATGATCCTGTCGCCGCCAGGCAGTGTCGTTAGCTGCACTACCCTCTCGAGATCGATCAACTCTCCTTTCCACGGTTCGTTTAGGGCAGCTGGATCGAAGATGGCCCTTTTCCCCACAGCCATAGCACCTAGGGCTGTATCCTTTGCTGCGGTCACGGACTGTAGCTGCTGCAACCTCCCTGACGCGATGGGAACGATGATCCTGCCGCACGGCTTCTACCTCCAGTGCATGGGCCAAGGCGTCCTTAAGCGTCTCGTGGTGCCCGAGCCTCACAGCAGCTCTGACTTCCAGGTCACGGATGCCGTCGATGAATGTCTGCACCAGGTTCCCTTCAATGAGCGCAGGTACAGACCGGTATGCTTTTCGCACCAGCTTCTCCACCTCTAGAGCCCACTGCTGCAGCTTTTCGTTGCTGCGCTGCACGCGATCTTTAAGCTGCGCGCGAAAGACGTGTTCCAGGTGAACGTCGCCATATCTCGCCTCCAATGCCTCAAGGAGCTGCTCGTAGGTCACTTTCTTACCGAGAGCTTCCAACACGGTTAAGGCTTGGTCGCGCAGGCCTAAGGTGAGTGCAGTCACGGCCTGGCTTTTATTCCAGCCGTTTGCCTCCATGACGGCCTCGAACTGGATTTTGTAGGCTGACCAGGAAGAAGTCCCGTCGAACGGTGGCACTTTGAACCCACGTAGCGAAGGTGTAGTAGCTACTACGGGAGCTGTAGTTCCATCACCCAGTTTGAGGTCGTCCAGCGTTTTCTTCACGTCAGCCACCACGTAATCAACCCGATTGTTCACTTGGTCGATTTGGGTTTTAGCTTCCTTGATTTGGGTTTCAGCTTCCGACAGGCGGTTGTCATGTTGAGCAACCCTATCCTTCACCTCCTTTATCTCTTTCCCAAAGGTAGCATGAAGGTCCTTAATGAGGAGCATTTGCTCTTCCGACCGACGGGCCTGTTCCTCCAGTCGGCGCGCCTGCTCATCCTGTCCGTCCCGCAGCTGCTCTTCCAACCGACGGACCTGTTCCTCCTGTCGGCGAGCCTGCTCCTGCAGCATCACCATCAGAGCACCTAAGTTAGGTGATGCAGATGTAGGAGCTACTGACGGGCCTGCAGCCGGCGGCTGTCCCTCCGAAGTCTGCGACGTTGCACCACCAAATCTTCTTTGGTCCGTCTCCTGCTGGCGTTGACTTCGGGTACGGACACCCTCCGTTTCCTCCTTAGGTAAAATCGGCATGATTTTATCCCACTTCTGACACCAATTGTTACGAGCTTGAGGTTCGTGACAATAAAAATTGCCGATAAAATTACCTAAATTAACACTTTAATTTACTTTACACAAATTAAAACTAAAAACACTAATAATTAAACACACTAATTCACTTAATTCCGCTCCGAAGCTTCGCTTGTGTCGCCGAGTTCAACTCTACTCCGATCGCATCTTGCAGCGCCTATTTATATAATTAGCAAAGAAGCGTCCCGAACATTCAAGTAAATGCGCGCCAGGCAACGAGTATTCGAGTGTAGATTTTCCAGAAACTTAGTTCTTTGGGTGGCGCTGTCGGTCGAAAGATTTGTGATGTCATTTACTGCAAAGCTCCCCTCGCTCTCGTTCCTGACACTAGATGGCGCTAGTTGACTTATTCATGCAACAGTATGATAGTTGCATTGATGCTTACTGCTTCTTGCGGTATTGCGTCTTGTGATGAATCTGCGGGTGTGCTGTGCCTGATTCGATGTATTCTTGTGGTTCTGGTCGATGGAGGTTTGCGGGTGGTGATGTCTGCTGAGACGTATGGGGGACCTTGGGATGATGTAAGCCCGACGATAGTCGTATTGATGCTTGTTGCGTTCTGCAGCATTGCGTCTCTGCGATGGTTGTTTGGTGGGACGCTATTCTCAATGGCGCTCTCTGCGTCTTGGTTTGACTCACACCTAAGTAGCTTTGCCCAAGTCGGGTCCCTTCATTACGGGGCTGCAGACTGTCTGCCCTCCACGATGTTTTATATAACAACATAATAATATATCTCTGTTCCCACCTTTGAATGATTGAAGGCAACTTGTTGGTGGGTGAGGCAAACATGATCGAAAATGCATTTACTCAACGTCAGTGACACAAACCCTTTCTGATGGCGAATTATTACTCTTATCTTATAACTGCCTTTTGGCTATATCTGCCGTTGTATTGGTTGGTGGAGCATATATGTCGATCACATGCGGGTGGTAGCTGGCGGGAGGATCTGAGGAGACTCTCAAGGCTGCGGCCGAAAGCCGCACAACGTGGGACCCCATTCCCTTGAGGTGAGCGGTAGACTCATGATACGCTCTGCGGCTAGTAGCCGTGCTGATCATGCAACTGGTGGTGATGCCATACACTTATATCACGTCTGCAGGAGCGGCGGTCTGGCACGTGGTGGCGCTCAAGGAGGGTTTACGGCCAGAGTGCCTATTTGCCTAAACCGTGTGACGTACATTCACTGTGGCTGGATTCGTTCGTATTCTGTATGGCGTTTACACGCATTGACATGCGCGAACTTCGGTCGATGTTTGTGCTTACGCACTAACAAGGGGCCAAGCCTCTTTTACTGGTTCGCCAGTTATTTTGCTGTGGACTACGGTCCAGTTCCCGAATTAACGTTCCCTTCGGGGGGAGTGCATCAAAATGGTAGGAGCTCACCGCGCACGGCGTGTGTGGAGCCGTACGCCTCCCCTATATTTTTTATATAAATGTAGGAGAGCGAAGCCCTTGTATCGGGTATTTTGTATAAATATATTGTGAGCCTTTTCCAAGCGGGAAGGGATAAATAATAATAAATTAATAATGTAAACCTGATGCAAGTGGAATAGGAATGTTTTATGTTCTTAACCTTTCTCGAGCCCTGTCTTCGTGAACGGGGTTCACCTAGCTTATAAGGCACTACCAACAGCTTTCAATTGCTCTAGTGAATATTCATTCTTCCAAAAGAAACTTGAAAGACCTAAGTTAGTAAACAAACACAACGTAAATAAGGGTCCTAAGTAAGATGATTACGCCAAAAATATTACAAGCGGCCTATTATTAAACCTTTTGAAAGATCATTTAGAAAGATCAAAACATATTTTGTTAATCCTGGTCACATATATGTATATATATATAATTATATATATTCAATATCATACATATTTATTATTATGAGAGGGGGGAAGCGTTACAATAGGGATCGCGGTTCTTTAGCGAGGATTTATGGTTTATATTTATTAATGGTAAAATGTAAATAACGCAATTTTTTCCAAATGTGAATATGTAAATAAAAATTGATTCTAAGACAAATTGGCAATTGATAATTAAGAATAATAAATAAGTTTCAGTAGCCTTTCTTATGGATATATCGAAATACACGCCTTATAAAGAAAATTGCAAGTGATTATAGACAAGACATTAAAGCAATTATGAAAAAGTTATTTATTCACGTGTTCCTATAACATATTATATCTGTACCAAATATAAATTATCTATATCATATAATATAAATTATCTATATCAGCATTGAAAATTGTTTTTAACAATTTGGGTTGCTTTGCATACTGCAACCTTTATAAAACATTAAATATAAAATGATTCTGTTTCATACCAAACTTTTGTCATTTTTACTAAACTTTTGTCCTACCAAACCAAATTTTTGACTATAAATTAAGTTATGTATTTCGTAAAACTACTTTTATGTAAATCAGTAAAAGTAGCTTTAATCAATGTGTAGTGTTCGTGTAAATATAAGACATCATTAAGTTATGTACATAGTCTTTTAAAAAATGTGTATTAATAAAAACAATCTATCACCTCATTTTGTCCCGTGGGTGTCATAGAGATGAAATGTCAAAAATATGTTATGAGTTCTATTTAGTCGGCGGTATAATCATCTCGTTTATGTAAAAAAATCCAAATAGAGGACGGACACGTGGCTTCAAAGGTGATTGACGTCTAGCACTGCGATCATTAATCCGCCTGCCGAACATGATACGCTAAAGTCCAGCAGTAGACGAATGAACAAGCCAATAAAGAAGAATTAAATAAAAAAAGTAACAAGAACTTGCTGTGGTCTGATAATACAAGTGTTTATAATGGATTAATTAGCTTTTTATTTTTCAGGAAAAGCCATTCTTCGGAGATGTGAGGAAAATGCTGAAATACTTCTCTTTTTTGACAAGGCATTATATTCTGTCAATGGCACCTTATAATAAAGAAACAAATAAACGAAATGGAAAGCCTCTTCTTGGTCCAGCAAAGCCAAACTTAAAACACCATAAGATGTGGAATGAAGCAAAAGCAATATTAAATAATATGAAATTTGTGAATAAAATGTACCAATGTATCAATGTTATCCTAAGTGTACCAACTATTAAAATTGGGTATGGACACTGGATGCAATACAAATTCTTTTAAAGCCTTGGAAACAAAGTGTGGTATTGTTTCACTTTAAATGCCTACCATCTGTTTAAATACTCAACCAAGGCCCTATTGAAAAAATTTTTAGGACCATTAGAAGCCATGGGTGCCGCAATGTTCTACACCAGATCAGTTTCAGAATGCCTACACTACATTTTTAATTAATAATATGGCCAGTGTCCATAGCCCAGGTGCAAGTTGTGAAAAAGATAGTTTTAAGGCTTTAATCTCTTATCGTCATAGATAAATGCAACAACCTGTGACGTTGAAACAATCCTTGATGTAGAAATAGTTGATATTCCGTTAGTGGATACTTTGCTAGATGCGCTTAAAATGTTTTTAAAAATTGTAGTGAATGTACTGCTAACATTAGCGCCCTACAAGAAAATGAAATCAGTGAATATGCAGGTAAACGATGGCTTTGCTCTGCCACTGAGTCTCTTATAGTGTGTGTATCTGCAGTGCAAGATAACAAGCCACAATTTTCGGTTAAAGAATTGTTTAGATAGAAAATATGTAAAAGAATTAATAAAAACCTGTATACTTTGACTTTTTCATGTAGATTTTGAATTTTTGAAATTTAAATAAACATAAAAATTAAACAATTAATTGTTTCGTATACAATTATGTAAAAGATATAAATAAAATACTCAGTGATAAAAGAATAATTTATAACGATAGCCGAAAAAACATTTCCACAAATGTAAAAAAGAAGTTTTATTCAATAAATGACATAACATACTGAAATGAATTTTATTTTTACATGAAAATCTATAATACTTATTGTAAGAAGTCGTACAATGAAATGAGATCTTACAATAAAAAAACTAAAAACATGTAAAGAAACTAATTCAGTATAAAGAATGTGATATAGTAGCTATATATACTACGTATGTAGTAAAGCTATATGATAAATATTAATAGTTCCATCTGATATCACCAGCGTCAGCACATTCTACAACTCGTTTTTGGGCTTGAGATTCGTCTCTATTTCAGTATTATGGAGTGTAGAAGTAAGGAGTAACAACTCCCATAGTAAAATAGTTGAAAAAGTGGCCACCTGTAAGCAGTAAATAACAGTTCAAAAACTCTCCACGACAGCGCTGGAGTAGCTACTGGGATGAAACGAACTTAGCAGTTGTCGACGGTTTAAGTGTGCTGTTTAACTGCTCAGTAGCTCTAAAATCTAAAATACTTTATTTAGTAAATATAACCTCGAAAAAATTTTCTATCTCACTAATATTTTTCGGTGCGTTCTTTAAAATTTACCACGTAGTTCAATATAACTATATAAATAGTGGCGCCACCCTTATTTAACGGTTTTCTGTGGACACTTTTTAATACACAGTCTGTACTCCTTACTTCTACATTCCATATTCAGTATATTTCAGTTATACAAAAAGTAATCTGTGGTATGATGTTGTCTTTTTAAACAATCTGACAGTACAATGATGTCGTTATCATACAGTCACTGATAAATATTGAATGATCTTAATTTATTGCTAAAACAGTGCATATTGACTTATTCAGCCTCAAAAAAGAATATTTTATGAGTAATATTAGTATAAATGAAGAATTGAAATAAAAAAATCAATTTTAGACTCGACGTCTTCGATGGGTCGAAACAGACCCATCTAGTGGCAAAT